>OZ010612.1:6010792-6143292 GCA_963932145.1 Acanthosepion lycidas
AGCTATAGAACCCAGTGTTAGCACATCAGTGAATGTAACACATTTAACTGGAATTTGAACTCAGCTCTCCGATTCCTCAATCTGAATCCATTACTCCATCATGTCTTCTCTTATATGTATATATATGTATAGATAGATAGATAGATAGATAGATATACAAGCCTGTTTTTCTGTATCACAGCTCATCAGTGTGGCTAGACATCTGATTGCTTCAAGCTGGGATTGAAACTCAACCGATTTGGCATCAGTCAGAGACCCTACCCCTAAGCTATCAGTGCACGGCAGAGAAAAGGAATCTTTTAATGTACTATATACATGATGTATATAAACACCAAATCAGCAGCCAGAGTGCTCAATTCATAACTGAAGAGCAATGTGCTATAAGCAGGAGCAGCTACCGTTTTAAAAATTTCCTTTCCCTATAGTGCTCAATCGGCAAACAAGAGATATCCAGGTAAAATGAGAACAAATAGAGTATAATTCCCCAATACATAGCATTTAAAAGAGGGCTCAGTACAGAGTAGAGCTAAATATTATTTATTTTAGGTTATTAAAACATGTTAAAAATTGCTACACAATTACAATTATGTTTCAACAATATAATGTGCCTGAGGAGACACATTTATAGTGTTGAAACATAATTTCCATTATGTGGTGATTTTTAATATATATATATATATATATATATATATATATAAGGTTACGGGAAATTCAATAATTTTGATAAGGGGTGGTAGGGTATTCATATATATATATATATATATATATATATATATATTTTCTACATGAAAAAGTATATATTCCTTTGGTTTGCTGCATCATTGGTTGTGGGATAAAAGCTTTACACTAAAATCCAAGTGTAAAAATCTGTCATTTTGTCAACTCATTTGTATGGCTCTGAAACTTGGACACCTTATAGATGGCACATTAATCAATTAGATGTCTTCCATAAAGGCTGTCTCCATACAATCTGTGGCCTGACATTTGATGATCAAGTGTCAAATGCTGACCTTTTTGAGAAATGCATCGAAACCTTCATAGTGCAATCACAACTGTGTTGGGCTGGCTATGTGGCAAGGATGAGTGATGATCGGATACCAAAAGTATTTGTCTACAGTGAACTCCATAGTGGTCATAGAAATGTTGGTAGACCTTGGCTCAGGTATAAAGATAAACTGAAGAGCAACCTTTCTTGTGTCAATATTCCGTTCAAGAACTTTGAAGAGGTAGCTTATGAAGAGATCAGAGTATCATTCCAGCTGGCCATGCAGGAATAAAGCACCATCAAACAGTAAGCACCATTTGACTGCAGGAAACACGAAAATGAAATAAAACTGCTACCAGTGTTCGTGCTGCACTTGCATGCAATACTTTCTTCAGTACTGTTTGTGGTCTTTTGTGCAATTCTTGAGCCGGTCTCAGAAGTCATGCCCATCATAGACATTCAGATAATTAGTTTGTGGTCATCTAAACATCATACGTCGAACTTGACAGGTGTCAAAATTATCAAATGTTGAATACACACCTCCTCTGCCAAACCTTTTATATATATATATATATATATATATATATATATATATATATAATAAAGAAGCTTAAACACTAATATTATTATCCTCTTCCTCTCTCATCTTCTGATCTTTAAGATTATAACGTCTATTGTGTGTGTATGTTATCACAAAATGTATACTCTTTTCCAGTAAATCTTTAATGTATTAGACATTCGAAAATATTCATATTTCTCTCACTTAAACCGTCTTTGACTCCCCTCTTTAAAACTTCTCTCTGTTAAATTTTAATCCCTCTTCATCTTTAGACCTTCCTGTTCTTCTCTCGTCTGTTACCCCTCCCTATAGCTTTCATTTACTCTAACATTCGTCCCACACTCTCATACATACACTCTCACGAAATTTTATTTTTTATTCCCAGAGTTGTTTTTTCTATTTTCTTTTTGAATTTGTAGATGTGATGAATTGGATCATTTTTACGATTCCAGTGGAATAAATTATGACCATGGGATATTAGTGTTTAAGCCTTTTTATTATATCCTTACTCTGTCCTGGACATTGAGTTCTACCGGGATTCTATCCTCTTGGAATTATTTTATATATATATATATATATATATATATATACATATATATATATATATATATATATATGTATCTATGTGTATGTATGTATGTATATATATTTATATAGTTTATATATATGATTGCATATGTATATGTATATTAACCACTAATATTATATATATATATATATATATATATATATATATATATATATATATATATATGATAAAACAGCTAACAGTTTTCTTGCTGCACTTGCATCATACATCAAACTCAACAGGAAACTCCATTATATATATATATATATATATATATATATATATATATATATATCAGATTGTCAGAGTTAACTCCACCTTAATTGTCCAAATATTTCGCTAGGGCTCACTCTCCCTACATTATAAATACTGGGCAATTTCTTTTCTCGTTCTCTTTCTACTTTTCATTTCAGCGGACATATTTAAAAATGTGATCTCTCGCAAAGATCCACGTTTTTGTCCACTTGTTGGAAAACGCCATGAAGCACACACCAAGCACCAAAATACAAATTCTTTATGTTTACACACAAACACAAATATTGATGTCTTTATCTCTTGTAAATTTGTTGTTTAATACATATACTTGTTGATATATATATCGGTCTTGTTTGTTTTCTTTACATCTTTTGTTGGACTCAACTTGAATCCACCATGTTCTTATAGTTGGACCTTCTATCAGGAATAAACAGAACATGTTTCTAATTTAACAACATGTAAACCCACACTGTCCTCTAAAAGATAATGATATATAAATTCTTATATACCAGGACAATGTTACCAAAATTGACAAAGTGGAAAAAGAACATTGTGTAAAGAATTTCATCATTTCAGACTTCATCAGACTAAATTAATGTTTACTTTCTTGATTTTCACATCTTCATTTTGTAGCTTAAATCATGGATAGTTCCTCATTGCCCACATGCTCCATCCATGGTATTCTCAGTATCCTTCTGTAGAACTACATCACTTTTGGCTGAATCCTTTTCTTCATCTGTGAGGATTTGTCCAGCATTCACTGCTATGTCATAGAACTGATATTACATAGCATAACAACATTTTTTCTTGATTTGTAATAAAATTTTCCGTTTCTTAATGATTTGCAACTAAAACAAAATCTCTTGTAAGTCAGGCTGAAGTTAGAAAAAGAGCAGTGGGGTCTGGCACTTGATTTCTAATGATCAATCATTAAAAGAAATTAGCAGTAATTAAGTTCAACTGGAAAATAACATCAATAATAACACTTGCAATTAAATAACTAAAGATAGCACCTCCATTACTTTTAACTAATGGTGACCCCTAAAGTAACACCAAGGTTAACTAATCTAAATAAAAGAATAATTGGTCTTTGATGGCAAATGGCAAGTTGGTGAAGTTCATGACTGTGACCTATCAGAATGAAAAAACATTCTGAGAGAAAATCAAAAATTTAATTGAATACAAACTTCCTTCCTGACCAATGACAATCCCTTTCTTCCTCATTTTCAATGCATTCCTATAGTAAAATCATTAGCAATGTATTTCCATTATACATATAATAGCCCTATTCTATCAGTAATGCTTGCCTTCATTCCTGACCACTGACAATCCCTTTCTTCCTCATTTTCAATGCATTCCTATAGTAAAATCATTAGCAATTTCATTTTCATTATACATATAATAGCTCTATTCTATCAATAATGCTTGCCTTCATTCCTGACCACTGACAATCCCTTTCTTCCTCATTTTCAATGCATTCCTATAGTAAAATCATTAGCAATGTATTTCCATTATACATATAATAGCCCTATTCTATCAGTAATGCTTGCCTTCATTCCTGACCACTGACAATCCCTTTCTTCCTCATTTTCAATGCATTCCTATAGTAAAATCATTAGCAATTTCATTTTCATTATAATAATATATAATGAGAAAAATTTTCTGGAATGATACAGTGACCCAACTTTCCTTACCATAGATACATCTATTGATTCAATGTAGTCAATCTACTTGAAGTCATTGGAAAAAGTGAGGCCAAGAAGTTGCAATATGTTGCAGGAGTCTGACATCAGTCATCCTGATGGTAGGCTGAAAATATTCTCTGTGATCGTTAAATCAGAGTATTTTTGTTTTGGCCGTGTTAAATTTTCCAAGCTATTACCTGCCCCAAGTTAACCACTGATTGGAGGTCCTTTTCAAGAGCAGCAACCAGGATTACTTTGTGTCATATAGGAAGAAAATGAGTAACTACCGACACTGAGGTGTGTGCATGACACTCTGGACTTATGAATATATGTTTTCCACCAGGTGTATAAATAGGGGTGTCAGGCTACTGACTGCAGTGATTATTGAATGATTATTGAGTGTAACTATCCAGTTGAATTAGTGGGAATTATTGTGCATCAATGATTTTGATTTAGAATTTACCGGATGTTAAGCCAAGCCACACTATGAACAAGTATTTATTTGTGGTTGTAATTAAGTCTCTTTTTTCTTAGCATTGAAGTCTTGAGTTATACTTAATTGTTAAACAGACACCATATATCACAAAACTTTGTCAGCGCCGAAGGATTTGCTATTGAGACAGAAGTAAATGGTAGTGTCATCTGCATATATGCCTACTTGGGAACTGATGATATCAGGAAGATCATTGATGAAGATCAGAAACAACGTCGGACCCAGGATAGAGCCTTGGGGAATGCCCGCGTTCATGTGAAAGCATCTGGAAGTGAGCCCATTCAGGTGGACATTCATTTCACAATTTGATAGAAATGATTGGATTAAATCAAACAATCGTTTTGCCCCAGTTAACCACTGATTGTAGGTCCTTTTCAAGGACAGCAGCTAGGTTAACTTTATTAGCTCTGATGGATTTACTAGTGAGATAGTAGTAAATGGTAGTGTCATCTGCATAAGTGGCTACTTGGGAACTGATGACATCAGGAAGATCATTGATGAAGATCAGAAACAGTGTAGGACCCAGGATAAGAGATTTCATCTTTTGCTAAACAAATTTGGTGGCAGATCTCTGCTGTTTCCAAGGAGTCCAGAAGTTGGGCTCCTTAACCCTCCTAAGAAAAAAAAAAACTAACTCCTTCCCTACCCTCCATTAGAATGTCTGACGCTCAACTTCTTGAGAGCACCTCTCTGCAGCTACTCAGTCTCACGTTGACTGCTGACCTGAGATGAAACAAATACATTGAGTCAATTGCTTCGTCCACCGCAAGGAAAGTTGGCTCCCTGTGCCAGGAAATTTTTCTCCCCGGAACCAATCCTCCAGATCTATAAATCAACAATTCACCCTTGCATGGAGTATTGCTGCCATATATAGTCTGGAGCCCCTTCTGTTTGCCTCGGGGTTCTTGATAGGCTCCAGAGGCAGATATGCAATATAATTGGCACTGTTCTGGCATCTTGTCTACAGTCACTCTCTCACAGATGTGCTGTTGCTTCTCTCTGTCTTTTTTACAAATACTTCCATGGCAATTGCTTCAAGGAGCTGCATTCACTGGTTCCCAGACTTCATAAGTTCAAGCACCCTACAAGGCTGGCATCCTGCTCTCACCCTTTCACTGTCGAAATTCCTAAATGTAGCCGTCTCTTCTACTCCAATAGCTTCATGTCTCACACCTCTCACCTGTGGAACTCGCTTCCCTATTCCAGTTTCCCTGAGAGCTATAATCTCCAGCTATTCAAGTGTAATGTCAATCGATATCTCCAGTTGCCTTGATCTATCCATTATCCTTCTCCTCATCTTTTCCTCTATCACTCCTATCTGATCTTGCTTCAAATTTTCTGTAACCCCTTGCGGCCTAGTGGCTTCTCACCTTGATTGGGGTGAAACGCTTAAAAAAAAAACAAAAAAAAACACATAATGAATTAGTTAAAAAGTCACAAAATCTTATAAAAATCAAACAATTATACAAAAATTAACATAAAGCCATTACAATTAAACTCAAACCTCAAGCGAGATTTGAATGTTTAAACAAAATTAAATCTTTCCGTGAACTAATGAATCATAATTTTTTTTAAGTAACCCTACATACAGACTATTAAATCCAACAAAATAAGCAAGTACATACTGGTTTAAACTTAAATATAAAAAAATCACAAAAGTTGCAATAAACTGATTTAAAAATTTCGAAAATAAAGCTGTATTTTCATACCATTTAATATTAAATATTTTCTGTCTCTATCAAAGAGAACATATTAAATGAGACACAATTTCTAAAACAATTTGCAAAAACTTCTAATAATGACAAATAGAAACATCTCTATTGAACAGAGTGCAATGGATAAATTATTGTCGAAATTACACAAAAAATGAAAATAACACTGACATCTCATTTTAACAGATATATTTACCAAAATTACACAAAAGTATCCTGAAATACTAAAGATTAAATTTATTCAATAAAATCGCCATTGGATTCTAATACAGCCTCCAGTTGACTTTGAAATCTTCTGCAACTCTTCTGGATGGTCTCCTTGTTTAAATCAGTGAATGTTGCCATAATACTTGCCTTCAGTTCTTCTTTAGTGTTACAAAGAGTTTTATTGGCCGCTCACACAACTGTGCCCCACACAAGGGGGCTGCAGTCTGGGGAGTTAGGTAGCCAGATGTAAGAGGTGATATAGTTGCAGAAATTATCTGACAGCTATGACTGGATTCTCCTCTGTGTGTGGCATGGTGCAGAGTCCTGTTGCCAGACATAAGGTCTTCCAGCAGCCACCCTCTTGACCCATGGTAGCACTATCGCCTCAGGGCACTTGATGTAGGCCTCCATATTGAACCTGAGGCCCTGTGGGAAGATGAATGAAGGCATGTCGTCATCACGAGTGATCACTGCAAACACCTTCATAATCACCATTAGACTCATCCAACTCATTCCAAATCCTCTGTACTGTCCTCAGATTGTCATCCAAACACTTTGAAATGTTCATACTGAAGCTTCTGGCATGAATGCCAAGGAGTACAGCATTCAGTTTCTAAATTTCTGGCAGAGCGAATTGCGTCATGGTGCACTTTTTCTCACAGACGCTGCCGAACTGACAAAATGTGCAGTCAACAAAATCCTAAACAAATAACATACATGCATGAAATTAAAAATATAAAATGGTGACAATTTAAACATCACACCCTGTATAATAAAAATCTATGGATACAAGCAGATGAAAATGTAATTTTTGAGATTTCAGACAAGTGTATGACGATACAAAGACTTTAAATTTTGTCGGAATTTATATCATGAATAAACTAGCTAGAATAATGAATAAAAACAGCATAGGTTTATATTGAAATGATATTAAGAAAATTTTAGTTTTCTTTTTACATAAGGCCAACAGTGACTTTTACTGGTTATAGTAACGGTTTGTTGTTTTTATTTAGCGGCATATGAACATCTCCATGGGTTATTTAATGCTGAAATCTAAATATGAAAATTCAAATCTGTCTCTTTCCTAATCTTTATTGCCATATTCACAATGTTTCGGCCATTTTATGCTATTGACTTCTTCAGGTGATATACATTGGGATTTCGACAGGAATAGATTGTTCTAGATCCATGTGTCATGCTTTTTCTAGATATCTCAGTTTTCAGTTATTTCCTTTTAATAGCTCAACTCTCCAAGTTCTTTTGTTCATCTCTGCTGTGGTCAGGCATTGAACTCATAACTCTTTGGGTGAAGTCATTGGATTACTTCAACCAATGCTTTTATACACTGGGCTGTGTGCTCTTGGGGAGCATTTGCAAGTACGTGCATGTGTGCATGTGTGTGTGTGCACATGTATTTGGTAGGTACCTACACAGAAAAGTGATATATAAGGTTTAAAATGAAATTTAAAAAATGAAAAAATCTTTCTTGAAACTTTTATTTTAGTTTTAATTTCAAGTTTATAAATTAAATTTAATATTTCCAATAAACAAAATACTTTGCTGTATTTCAGAACATATTTAAATTGATTGGAATTTTTTTTTTTTTAATCACTAAAAATGGCTGATTTTAGCCATATTTACAAATTTGCCAACACAATGTAATTATCTTTATTTAAAATTCTTTAGAAAATAAAATATACTTATCCGAGGCTTATGTATTTTTGTTTATCTATGGGGGACATAGCTATAAAAATTACTCGGTGAATATAACATGAACGCCTTTCTTATATAATTTTTTTATTACCTAACAATCTTCAAATTTAGGAAAATATTCTATGTAATCTATTTATTCTACATAATCTAATACTTTATTTAATTTTATATACTTTGGATTAAATTTACTATAGTTATTGTTCTGATAATGTCATGTATGGATCTCTGAATTTACAAAAATCAGCATGTTTATATATATATATATATATATATACATAAAAAATTATTTTTTAAATAGTGGGGCTCACTGAATTGTAGTAAACTTTTCCATTTATGATGAGTAAATATAGTTTTTACTTAATGAAAAATATCACCTACCTGCTACAAATTAATGCAGAATTTTAAAAGATTTAAAAATTCATAAATTAATCTCTCTATTCAGTCATAATTGATCTAGCAAGACAAGCTTGGTAAACATTACATCAGCTTGAAGTGCCCTTAACATATGGATTTGCAAAGTGTAGCTTAGATGTGGCACAAGGCTGAAAGTATGGATCAACCTGTGAAGATCGAACTCATTACTCAATTGTAAGTGATCTATCAAGACAAGCTTGGTAACTATTACACCATGTTGAAGTGACCCCAGTAGGTTGTATTATGAGTCACATACTATTGCTCAAGGCATGACCAGAGAATCAATCAATTGAAAATGATGTTATTTCTTTTGTTATATTTCAAAGTTTGCCACCAATTTTGTTTGGCCAAGTGCAGTTTCCTGATTCCGATGTTAAAATCCTTGTGCTGAGACCTGAATAGTCACACATCAAATGTCAAGTACAATTCCATTTTAGAGCTAGCTAAAGTATGCTGAGAAGAGAAGGTGAGTGAGAGAAGCAAAGAGATGCGATGTTTGACCTTCCTCAACTGAAGATAAAAATCTCTTGTGATTTATGAGTCATCTGGCTTGGCTTTTCACTCAATACAAGTGGAATATTTGATCAATCATTTATTTAGTTATGAGAGTTTGATAACAAAGTGAAAGGTTGATGGTTTGTAAAACCTTCTGCTTTTAATAAGAAGATTTTGTCCAAATCTCAAAAGAAACTGAGCAATTATTTCCTGATCAAGTGAATGACTGCTACTCTCAAAAGCCATTAACATGAAGTTTGTTTTGCTAAATAAAATGGCTTTGTTTCAAACTTAGCTTTTAGCAAATATCAAAATACAGTGTAACCCTGATATAAGAGAAACCCGGATATAAGAGAGATTTTCTCTGGTCCCAAATTAGAGCCATACTTACCTAAACAAAATATATCAAACCCGGATATAAGAGAAACCCGGATATTAGAGAGTTATTCTCCAGTCCTGACAACTCTCTTATATCTATGTTACACTGTACTAGATTTTGTTAAAAAATGAGCATTATGATAATGATATAATGTCCAAAACTTAATAAAAACAATAATTTTTTGTCAAAATCTTTATGTTATTAAGATGAAAAATCAAAGGATCTTTTGATTATTAAATTATGTTCTTAATTCTTTTTAGAACCTTTGAAATTTTGGTCAAAAATTTAGTTTTTCTTACATCAGTTGGTAGTCATGAATTAGTATGAGAAATTTTAGTATCATTTTAGTATAATTTTGTGGTTAAAAAAGCATTTATTTGGAAATTCTTGCAAAAATCAAATAATTTTCATGAAAATTTCCGGACTTATTCACAAATGAATTAAATTATTTTAGAAATGTCTCTTTTTTTAGATAATCTTGGTAGAAATGTTATTTTTTAAATTGGATAACCCCTACTTAATTAATTTTAAGAAATTTCAAGAAATTCATTTCTGTAGGGAATTAAGCCCTACAAAATGAATATTTTCTATATTAGCTATAAGCACAAGCTCTTGGACAATTTAAATGATTGAAATTTTTTTCTAAAACAGGAGCCCAAATACAGAAAATCTGCTTTGAATCATAAAATAAAAAATGCAATAAAATTTAAGCATTATTTAATTAGAAAAGATTTTAAATGATTTTATGAATAAGATATATTATGTACACTATTGTTTTAAGAAAAAAACTTTTTCAATGAATATTGAATTTTTACAAGAATTATTATAAATTAAGGTAAAAATTTAATGACATTAATTTAAAATTTTAAATCTTTTAAAATTCTGCATTAATTTGTAGCAGGTAGGTGATATTTTTCATTAAGTAAAAACTATATTTACTCATCATAAATGGAAAAGTTTACTACAATTCAGTGAGCCCCACTATTTAAAAAATAATTTTTTATGTATATATATATATATATATATATAAACATGCTGATTTTTGTAAATTCAGAGATCCATACATGACATTATCAGAACAATAACTATAGTAAATTTAATCCAAAGTATATAAAATTAAATAAAGTATTAGATTATGTAGAATAAATAGATTACATAGAATATTTTCCTAAATTTGAAGATTGTTAGGTAATAAAAAAATTATATAAGAAAGGCGTTCATGTTATATTCACCGAGTAATTTTTATAGCTATGTCCCCCATAGATAAACAAAAATACATAAGCCTCGGATAAGTATATTTTATTTTCTAAAGAATTTTAAATAAAGATAATTACATTGTGTTGGCAAATTTGTAAATATGGCTAAAATCAGCCATTTTTAGTGATTAAAAAAAAAAAAAATTCCAATCAATTTAAATATGTTCTGAAATACAGCAAAGTATTTTGTTTATTGGAAATATTAAATTTAATTTATAAACTTGAAATTAAAACTAAAATAAAAGTTTCAAGAAAGATTTTTTCATTTTTTAAATTTCATTTTAAACCTTATATATCACTTTTCTGTGTAGGTACCTACCAAATACATGTGCACACACACACATGCACACATGCACGTACTTGCAAATGCTCCCCAAGAGCACACAGCCCAGTGTATAAAAGCATTGGTTGAAGTAATCCAATGACTTCACCCAAAGAGTTATGAGTTCAATGCCTGACCACAGCAGAGATGAACAAAAGAACTTGGAGAGTTGAGCTATTAAAAGGAAATAACTGAAAACTGAGATATCTAGAAAAAGCATGACACATGGATCTAGAACAATCTATTCCTGTCGAAATCCCAATGTATATCACCTGAAGAAGTCAATAGCATAAAATGGCCGAAACATTGTGAATATGGCAATAAAGATTAGGAAAGAGACAGATTTGAATTTTCATATTTAGATTTCAGCATTAAATAACCCATGGAGATGTTCATATGCCGCTAAATAAAAACAACAAACCGTTACTATAACCAGTAAAAGTCACTGTTGGCCTTATGTAAAAAGAAAACTAAAATTTTCTTAATATCATTTCAATATAAACCTATGCTGTTTTTATTCATTATTCTAGCTAGTTTATTCATGATATAAATTCCGACAAAATTTAAAGTCTTTGTATCGTCATACACTTGTCTGAAATCTCAAAAATTACATTTTCATCTGCTTGTATCCATAGATTTTTATTATACAGGGTATGATGTTTAAATTGTCACCATTTTATATTTTTAATTTCATGCATGTATGTTATTTGTTTAGGATTTTGTTGACTGCACATTTTGTCAGTTCGGCAGCGTCTGTGAGAAAAAGTGCACCATGACGCATTTCACTCTGCCAGAAATTTAGAAACTGAATGCTGTACTCCTTGGCATTCATGCCAGAAGCTTCAGTATGAACATTTCAAAGTGTTTGGATGACAATCTGAGGACAGTACAGAGGATTTGGAATGAGTTGGATGTGTCTAATGGTGATTATGAAGGTGTTTGCAGTGATCACTCGTGATGACGACATGCCTTCATTCATCTTCCCACAGGGCCTCAGGCTCAATATGGAGGCCTACATCAAGTGTCTTAATATCATTTCTATATAATCCTATGCTGTTTTTATTCATTATTCTAGCTAGTTTATTCATGACTAGCAGCATGGCCCGGCATTGCCCGTGCTTGATTCAAAAATTGTACGACTCATACAGCAATCGCTATCACCTGACTTAAAATATTTTTGCCCTTCCTTGCCTTTAAAGGAGTGTCCTTTGCCGTGCCGATGTTGATACATGCCTTACTTCTTTCCTATCTCAGACTGCAAGTTTTTTCTAAGCTCTATACTAAACATTAAATCTGTTACGAAAAAAGAACTAAACAAAATGAACACAAAACAATCAGCTTTAAAAAAGGACTCGTAACTGGAAAAACTGAATGAAAAAGGAATGTTAACAACAAATACTTTTTCACACCCAACCCAGTTCTGTGGAATCAGAATCAACGTTGAGTTTAAGCAAGTGAATGAGCCAATTGGAGTAAAGTGCCATGCAGATTTAAATTTTTCCCACTTGTGACGAATGCTGCTATCGATTTTTTTTTGCATGCTAGCATGTTAGTTAACATTCGTTTCAGTCAGCTGTTGGCTCTCACACTGGCCAATAGAATCTTCCTGCCTATTCGTGGCAGCCAGCTATAGGCTCTCACTCTGGCCAGTAGAAAATGGCCGCAAACTACATGAAAATTGCCGTAGAAGCATGAAAAATCGATTACTTCCACTATTGATGGGAATTGGCAGATGCAAAGTCAGTCTTGGCCTTCCCGCTAACTTGGAGCATGTGCATGTAAATTTTGGTGCAAATCTGTTGAAAATTGCACACACACACACATCCTTCCTTTTATAGATAGAGATATAAATTCTGTCAAAATTTAGTCTTTGTATCGTCATACACTTGTCCTGAAATCTGAAAATTCACATTTTGATCAGTTTGTATTGTACGGATGCTATTATTGTTACAAATAAATAAATTAATAATAATAATTAAAATTAAAAATAAAATAAAACAAAACAATAATATTTAAACCTTGTTTAAGATAAAAATAAAAATAATAAAATTACTCCCAGCATGCAACAAAAACTGTTCCTGCCAGAAATATGGACATCCCTTCAAGAGATGTCAGATTCAATCTCTTCGTCCAAGGACAGTCAGGATGACAACCCTAGTGTAACTTCCTACCATGATAGGACTTGTGATATTATGGAGTAATTTACTCTGTTTTATATCATGAAAATTATCACAATTGTAATGTAAAATATACACACAGATACATAAATAAAATTGTATGAAATTACCAGACAATTTGTCATGTCTTCTCTGTATTTATTTTTCTTGTTTTTATTTTCGTAAAAACAAGCCAAAAATTCTACTACCACTATTCCTACGGTGTGAATAAATAAATAAATATGTATCCCACAAGATACATCAAAAAGAAGTTTGAGTGGTGGTGGAAATTCTCTAATTGTTTTTATTTGCTATAAAAAAAATCTTTTGTTTGGAGTCATGTGATTGGTTTATTACGTCCCCACTGTTTGAATTTTATTGTTGAAATTGGGGGTGGGGTGAATTCTTTTAATATGTGACTTTAATATGCGAGTCAATGCTTTACGCTGATCCCAAATTATTTTGCTATTTTTGGAGGAGGCAGCAGTATCGTTGTCTCCATACTCTTGTCAGCTATTTCTGCAAGTGTATCTAGAAATGTAATGTTTATCTATCACGGAGACCATAGCAGGTCACATATGGATGTCTTGTTTCGGTATCCAGTAGCTTGATAAATTCTTTGTAGCATGTGGATGTAATAAAATCCTGTTCACAATCCTCCTTCATCTTTTGAACATGTGTAGAGGTTTATCCTGTTTCCTGTTTAGGATTGGTTTTCTGGTTCCTTCTAAATTCTACTCTATACTTCTAATGTCTCTGCCTAAACTCTGAACTTTTATTTATTTATATTATTATATTTTATATGTTTAATGTAATTTACTCCCTTTTATAACATGAACATAATCATAATTGTAACATAAAATACACACACAAATGCATAAATAAAATTGTATGAAATTATCAGACAATTTGTCATGGCTTCTCTGTATTGGGTACATTTATTTTTCCTGTTTTTATCTTTGTAAAAACAAGCCTAAAATTCTACTACCACTACTCCCTATGGTGTGAGTGAATAGCATCCACAAGTATCCATAGATTTTTATTTATACAGGGTGCGATGGGTAAATTGTCGCCATTTCATCTTTTTAATTTTGCACATTGTTTGTTTTTGATTTTGTCGACTGCATGGTATGGTAGGGTCAGTTGGGCACCATCCGTTTGAGAAAGAGCACCATGACGCAATTCGCTCTGCCAGAAATTTAGAAACTGAATGCTGTACTCTTTGGCATTCATGCCAGAAGCTTCAGTATGAACATTTCAAAGTGTTTGGATGACAATCTGAGGACAGTACAGAGGATTTGGAATGAGTTGGATGAGTCTAATGGTGATTATGAAGGTGTTTGCAGTGATCACTCGTGATGACGACATGCCTTCATTCATCTTCCCACAGGGCCTCAGGTTCAATATGGAGGCCTACATCAAGTGCCCTGAGGCGATAGTGCTACCATGGGTCAAGAGGGTGGCTGCTGGAAGACCTTATGTCTGGCAACAGGACTCTGCACCATGCCACACACAGAGGAGAATCCAATCATAGCTGTCAGATAATTTCTGCAACTATATCACCTCTTACATCTGGCTACCTAACTCCCCAGACTGCAGCCCCCTTGTGTGGGGCACAGTTGTGTGAGCGGCCAATAAAACTCTTTGTAACACTAAAGAAGAACTGAAGGCAAGTATTATGGCAGCATTCACTGATTTAAACAAGGAGAGCATCCAGAAGAGTTGCAGAAGATTTCAAAGTCAACTGGAGGCTGTATTAGAATCCAATGGCGATTTTATTGAATAAATTTAATCTTTAGTATTTCAGGATACTTTTGTGTAATTTTGGTAAATAAATCTGTTAAAATGAGATGTCAGTGTTATTTTCATTTTTTGTGTATTTTTGACAACAGTTTATGCACAGCCTCTTTTAGACGAGTTCCGTTTGATGTCTGAAGTGAATCTGAGTTTCAAAAGATGACCAAACTGGAAGACTTCTTGACAGTACAAGAAAATTCACCCCCTGCTCAATGATGATACAACATTACTAGCTTGGTTTTGGGGGTACTTAATGCTACAAGACCGATTTCTGTTCCACTCTTTATATGCTCCTTGTCTTCATCCATCTCTCTCTCTCTCTCTTTTTCTGTCTGCCTCTCTATTACTCTGTTACTCTCACTCTTTCTGTCTGTCTCCCTTTCTCTCACACTCTCTCTCTCCCTTTCTCTCACACAGATTCATCACCTAATGATTTTGAATTCATATATGTAATTTACATATACATATATATATATATATATATATATATATATATATATATATATATATATATATATATATATTATAATAAATAGAAAGAACTGTAATATATATAATCCGGTGTTCTTATTGATATTTTTATTTTTACAAAACAGTGCTCAATGTAAATTTACAGAGCATAAATATTATAAATTAATTGATTTAAAATATGGTTTCTTCGCTACACAGGAATTACCATGTTTCAAAAACCGAAGCTAAAAATTTCAAATTTATTTATATAAATAAATTAAAAGCATTAGTTCTGTTTTTTCTGCAAGTGAATTTTGGAATATATATATATATATATATATATATATATATATATATATATTTTTGCAATACATATATATATATATATATATATATATATATATATATATATATATATATATATATATATATATATATATATGTTTCATTGAATAATAGAGATATATTATATCTATTTATTTTATAATAATCCTTTCTAGCTCTCTAACCAGTTTCTTGATGTTAAGATGAAATTAATTAAGGAAGGCACTGCCGATTTTTCCTACCCAATTACTTTCAATCTCCTCCGAGATCATTTTCAGGGGTAATTTAAAAAACAAACCTATCATAACTGTGATCGTTGTGATGCTGATTTTGAAAACATGTGTAAACTCTGTTATAATTATTTTATAATTTTATCCATTGTAGCTATGGTGTTTTGTAAAACAAGCGTCCCAATGTAAGGGAGCTAACTAGAATTGGTAGAAATGCAAAATGGTATTTAATGTTGGTTAAATGCACTAGAAAATGTATATATGTCTATTCAAATATGTTTCATTGAATAATATAGATAAATTATGTCTACTTATTTTTATATTGATCCTTTCCAGTTGTCTAATAAGTTTCTTGATGTTAAGAATATATATATATATATATATATATATATATATATATATAGGCAGAACATTCAAAAATGTTTCATTGAATAATATAGACATATTATATCTATTCCTTTTTGTATTGATCCTTTCCAATTGTCTAAGTTTCTTAAAGTTAAGAATATTTATATATATATATATATATATATATATATATATATATATATATGGTTGGATAGATGTATCCAACCATATATGTTAGCGCTATCTCTGATATTGAGCGCTTTCTAATAAGTACCACGCATATAATATATAAATAATTATACATATATATATATATTTATTTATATTTATATACACACACTTTTCACATATATATATATATATATATATATAGGCAGTGTATCTTCATTTAAACATGTTTCATTGAATAATATAGACATATTATGTTTACTTATTTTTATATTGATCCTTTCCAATTGTCTAATAAGTTTCTTGATGTTAAGAATATATATATATATATATATATATATATATATATATATATATATATATATATATATATATATAAAGAAAGAACAGTAAGATATATAATCCGGTGTTCTTATTGATATTTTTATTTTTACAAAACATTGCTCAATGTAAATTTACAGAGCATAAATATTATATATTAACTGATTTAAAATATGTTTTTTTCGCTACACAGTAATATCCATGTTTAAAACTTTAAATCTAATTATATAATTAAATTAAAAGCATTAGCTCCATTTCATCTTCAAGCGCATATTGGAATAACTTTATTTCTTTTTTATCCTATATATATATATATATATATATATATATATATAGGCAGTGTATCTTCATTCAAACATGTTTCATTGAAAGATATAAGCATATTATGTCTACTTATTTTTATACTGATCCTTTCCAGTTGTCTAATCAGTTTCTTGATGTTGAGGTGAAATTCATCAAGGAAGACACCAAAAAAAGTTTCGACCTTTTCTAAGACCATCTTCAGATGCAAATTACAAAGACAAACATGACATTGTAACTGCGATTAAATCCGCCTTGGGTGGCCCTACCAGGAACCAAAGTTACCGACGGCATAGCCCTGGCTCTACCACGTTGCCACCACCCTGCCACGTTGAGGAGGGGTTATTTTTTTTTGTCCATTCCATGCATACTGCCAAGCACAACACACATGTGACCAGGGAAAATCTCAACATATTCAATTTTTAACAGACTTTTTTTCCCAAGTCTTTTTTTGATTCTGTTTAACATTGCAAAATCTATTTAAAAATGCTATTATTTGTTACATAAATTGTGCATTTTTTCTCTTCTATGATATTGTTATTCATAACAACAGATATATTAATGTTAAAAATTAATTTTTATGAGACATTTATATTTTTCTTTCTTTAAGGTATTTTTTAAATAAGCAGTTGAATTTTATAGTTTAGTTTACTGTTAGTAAACATCAACTAGGAGCAAACGTGATATTTTAAACTACAAAATTCATGAAAAATCATTTATTAAGAATGTTGTTCTTATGAATAATCAAGAGTGGTCTCCTCTTGTTTCTTTACTCTCCTCCTTGGGAGAGCTGTTTCTGTTTACTGGGACTGTAAAAGGACACTATACTATACACTTCTATTCTCAGTTGAATAAAGCTTTCTTAAAGCCTACACCTGCGTACTTTTGTCATCACAGTTGTTATGTAAGTTTAATGTCGTAATTAAATTTAATCTGTTATTTTGAGATATTTGAGATATAAAGTGTAAAAATATTAACCCAACTGCTAAACTGCAGATTTTTAAGAGTCATTTTTTTTCTGCTTGTACTTTTCTTCAATAACCATCAAAAATTATGTTTATGACAAAATACGTTAGCATAACAATAGTCACTTTATTTCTAAACAATAAAATAAGTTTAAAAAAAGTTAATGTCGTGTTTATTTTGTTTCATGTAGTATTTTTGTTCCAAAATTCATAATTAGCAAACAGGTTTTTATTTCAGTAAAAGTAATGCATCCAATGATCCACCAAATTATATATTAATTGTAATAAAACCATAGAAAAGAAAAAAAAATATATCAAGATGACGAGGATTAACTTTTTGAGCCAATTTAATTCTGCTCTTAATCTCAATGTTTTGCTCGGAATATCTTAAGCTGATTAAAACTGTGAACTACCACAGCCCAAAATGAAACTAAAAATCTTTTCTCTCAGTGGAATGAAATTTGAAATAGTCCTCTGGTTTTGGGTGTGATGATAATGATTAGTAATGATTAGTAATAGTAATGATTAGTAATAATTAGCAAAGATTAGTAATAGTAATAATTAGTAATAGTAATGATTAGTAATAATAATGATTAGTAATAGCAATGATTAGTAATAATTAGTAATAGCAATGATTACTAATAGTAATAGCAATGATTAGTAAAGATTATTAATAGTAATGATTAGTAATAGTAATGATTAGCAATAATAATGATTAGTAATAGTAATGATTAGTAATAATAATGATTAGTAATAATAATGATTAGTAATAGCAATGATTAATAATAGTAATGATTAGTAATAGCAATGATCAGTAATAGTAATAGTAATGGTTAGTAATGATTAGTAATATTAATGATTACTAATAGTAATGGTTAGTAAAGATTAGTAATAGTAATGATTATTAATAATGATGATTAGTAATGATTAATAATAGTAATGATTAGTAATTATGAGTAATAGGTATGATTAGTAATATTAATGATTAGTAATGATTAATAATATTAATGATTAGTAATAATAATGAATAGTAGTAGAAATGATTATTAATGATTAGTAATATTAATGATTATTATTAGTAATGATTAGTAATGATTAGTAATGATTGGTAATAGTAATGATTAGTAATGATAGCTTGTTCTGTGAGTGTCATTTTTTAATTTACAAAGAATCATTAGAAACAGGCAATAAAGTACCAGACCGTTCCATAATATCAGTCCTCCTATATGGCAATGGCTGCTGGACAGTCTCCTCACAGATGCAAAAGAGACTTGAATCAACAGAAAATCTGGTTCTACTGAAGAATACCATGAGCTAAACATGTGAGAAATGAGGAAGTTCTAGTGACAATGGCAGCAAAAAGGACACTTATAGTACTTAATATCAGGGAAAAAACTCTTGAAATTTCTGGGGCACATAATGAGGAAAGTGGATGTGGAAAATTTGATACTCACAGAACAGAGCTAAGGTAAGAGAGAGAAAGAGGAACGCGATGTATGACCCACCTGCTGATAGCAGAACACGGTTTTGGAGAGATAACAAAAAGACAAAATTTATTAAGAGTTACACAGGACAGGAAGCTGTGGAGAGCCATGATCACCAACACCCTGAAGGACACAGTACATAGAAGAAGTGCAACAACTTTTTATAAATAAATCCAAAGACAAGGTCATTTTTGATTAATAAAATAACCTATTTTCATAACAACAATTTTCATTATTTTGCACATTAATATGGTTCTTCTTAATATTTATAAAAGAAATTATTACTAAATACAACAAAATAATTAAAATACTGATTAATAAATAGTGTAGAGAATTATAAATAAATAATATAATAGTTTAGGTGTGTCTTTTAGGAGAAATGTATTTAAAAGAAAGTCAGATGGCTTACAAAAAATTCAATTTAATGTGTAATTAAATTGAATTTTTTGTAAGCCATCTGACTTTTGCGTATAAAAATTTCTAAATTTAGAATTGGCTCTAAAAGAACTGTCAAAGAAACCTGGTCAAGCTGGACTGTTTCAAAATTAATTTTTCAAATTTAAAATATATGTACTCTTTGTATTTATTGTCCAAACCAAAGCGTGGCTTCCACCCACATAAATTTAAAGTTAAGATCCATCTTGAGTCTCTTCGATGTTATATAAAAAGACAGGTCAGTGGTTAATTTCAGAAGGTAATATAATTTTTGACCAGAAGGTAAGATAATTTTGAATTGGAAAGAGTGAAAAGAAGTCAGGAGATGAAGAGACATGAAAACTTTGTCCTGAAAGCAGAAGAACAAGAAACCAAAAGAAAAGTTATTTTTGCTTCTTAACTGTGGATAAGTTGGACTGTTTCCCACAGAAAAAGCAAACGGTAAAAACAAGTGAAACCTGTGTTCTAAAGAAGAAAATGCCCCGTGACATGATTGGATGTGCCAAAGCCCCCTTCTAATTTTTTTGTCTTTTGATTAGGTAAGTGCACCTTTTTGAAAAAGTATTTTCAACCTTATTTTTTAAAGGTTTTTTTTATTACTTCTCAAGATTTTGTTTACATTTTTTGAATATTTTATTGTAAATATTTTTAAGAGCCTTTATATATTTTGATCTGTTACCTACCATTACTAAAAAGTTGCATAAAAGGAAATTTTTGTGCAAGCATATTCCATAAAAAATTGTATTATTTTAATGTCTTGTAATAAATATTTGTTCCTTTCTAATTTCACTTTCATATCTTGTTTATTTTTGTATGCATCTTTTTTTTAATATTTGGGATCAGAATGGGGGACATTCTTGCTTCTGACACACCCTCTTTACATTTTATAAACTTCATGAATCTTTGAATCCTTGATTTTATTAACTTTCAACTATTTCAACTTTAAAATTACTTGCAGTGACATGTACAAAACTATCATCATTTAATTTGTGATTAAATCATAACCAGATATTTTATTCAAGATATCTTGGCAAATCAGCTGCAACAAATTCTCCTTTTAAAATTTTTTTCAGATCTTTGTCCTATTAAGCTGTGTAATATTTTGCATAAAGATGTATCATTCAGTTGCTTTCCAGTTTAAATAAATTATTTGTAGCAGACATTACGTCGTATCCTGTTGGCACTCAGACATATTTTTTAAAAGAACCGGAAGAAAAAGATTAACCAATCATTGTTGTTAAACTAATTTAGGATATAAAATGACCGCAACGCAAAATAAAATAGTCTCTCCATGGTCAGTCAGTCGACTGGCTGATCGTTTGAACTCTCTGCCTTTGGGTGGGGAGGAACCCGAAGAAGGCTACACTGAAGGGCGGATTCTCTTTCGGGAAGGTAAACCAACCCTGAACCCATTTATACTGGTTCAATGGGCATATTTTTGGCCAAGCCCACATGCTCGGAGATCCCACGTTAAACCGGCCTTGTGCCACATGATGCCCACGTGTGTGGTGGGGGGTGACTAAATATAGTCTCTCTGCGGCATGGATGACTAAGATCAAAGTGTAGTATCTGTTCTAGCAGCTGACCGAGAGGCTCATGATTTCTAGCCATCAGCAGAAGCAATTCCAGCAATCCTTTCTAGCAACGATATGCAATATAGACTGTACTTTTCGGGACCAGACTATTCTGCAGACACAAAACTGTTCTTATAAACCTTCCTTATTATTATGTAATAATAAAGAAAGATTTTTTTGTGCCGGTGGAGTAAATAATGGATAATGGCTCAGATTGAGGAATCGAAAAGCCGAGTTCGAATTCCTGTCAAATCTATTACAATTTCATAAATGTAGGTATCACCATGAGATTGCTGAAACTTGATGAAAACAAAATTTTATCGACAAAATATTTATCCTTTTATTAAGAAGAAAGAACAAGGTAATTTTTAATTATTTTTCAAAATTTTTCTGTCTTTATTAGAGTTATTCTAACTTTTGATTGAAAAACGTCATTTCTCTTTATCAGCGAGGGTCCTACTAAATAAATGCTAATTAATACCATGGGAAAGGTATGAATCCTCTTCTTCTCCCTCCACCCATGAGTAAATAGCAGGACAAACTGGGTTCTATAGCCATGGGTGACAACCAGTCTAGGAGAAGAAAAACTCTGAATTCAAAACCGGCCTGGAAAGGTTTGGGTTCCGTCAGGCTATCTTGCTTAAGAAACACCACTTCTACGGCTGCAGTACACATGGTGCCCCTACGAATCACGGGATAAAAAAAAGTTTGTATTTAAACTTTAAAAATATAAAAACGTTTAATTCAAAATATAGATTTTCCAGTGGCCACTGTTAATATTTTTAATTTCGTGTTCACCATGTGAATATAGAAGGGGAAAAAAAGAAAACAATAATGGAGTCACTTAGAATTAAAAAATATTTTCCAGCTGACTTTTATTTTATAGTTTATTTTCAAAACACGAAGAAATCTGTTTTCTAACGAATGCTTTTCTTCTGTAACAGGGAAACAAGTCAACACAGAGTTATTCCCCTTTGTCAATTCCGTCCTGAATTGTCTGTTTTATATCGACAACGAATTATCAATGGCATTTCTATTCTTTTTCTTTTATTTATGCTTTTTTTTTTTTTTTTTTCTCAAAGTGGTGACAGTCACGAGATTGTCATTGTGTCATAATTGTCTACTTTTATGCCTTGTCTACTGTAAAGAGAAAAATTTAAAAAAACTGCAAACAGGACGGGTTGAGTTGAGGGGAGACACATCTTAATCTTTTAAGTTAAAAGTTTTAACTTATTAAATTTTAAAGAATGTTATGATGCAGTCAGATGAGGAAGCAATGATGAATGTAACAAATAAATTCAAATGACATATCTATCAGTCTGTTTGCCAATATATTTAATTTGTAAAATCAATTCCATTTGAATAAATATGAATAGGTTTTTTGTCTAAAAAATGAAAAAAAAACTGTCCCTGTTGGCTCTCAATTATAATGATTTTTTTTTTTTTTTTAACAAGTCATGAGAAATTTATATTTATTGAAAAAAAAAGTTTGAACAAAGTAACTATAGACAATTTTTTTTCCTATCCTCTGCCAGCCACAATGATGGAGAAAGCATTTTTACCTCGAACCATCTCCAGTGAGACACGTTGCAAGAAGAGCCATTCTGTTTCGCGAGGCTCTTCCCTTAATCGAGACGCAATCGCGCCAATCCTCCGAAGGAACGCCATCGAGCGAGGGCCAATATAACCCCAAAAGTCTCCACTGCAACAGGAGTAAAAAAAAAAAAAAAAAAAAAAAACTATCAGCAAGAGAAGAATATTTAACTATTTTTTTTTATCTTTCGTCCCGGTCGACGGACCCCGGCTCAACCGCGGACCTGATCAAAATACCGGCCGAAAATGTATCCGCACAGGTCGCATCCCAAATCAACGACTTTCCATTGTTTCAGAAATATATATCTTATTTTTGCAAGATTTTTAAAGCCGTTACAAATGTGTCAAAAGAGCCGATTTCATCGATTTTGCTGAAAAAAAATCGATTTTGATCGATATAATTTCTGTTTGAAATACAGGGTATTTTGCTTACTGGAAATAGTAAATTTTAAATCCTTTAGGCTAGCTTTCAATTGAAGCTAAAAAATGAAAAATTTTTAAACCATATATAGACAGAAAAATTAATGAAGGTACCTACTGAAAATGGTACTAACTAAAATCAGCGATTTCAAAACAAAACTCCTATTTAAATTAGTTTTGAAATTTAAATTAGTTTTGAAATTGGAAATTTTAAATTTAAATTAATGTATTTAATAAACTTAATGTATTAACTTGAAATTAAAACTATTATAATGAGAGAAACAGGCAGACAGACAGATGGATAGGAACAAATGTACCGTCAGACATACTTTAAAAAAATAATGACCCATTTTAAATAATTTAAATGACTTTAAAGTGAAAGTTGGGTTTGATTTGAAAAGCTAACCCATGTGAACAAAGAAAAATAACTTTACATATAAAGTTTTATTTAGATATGAAACTTATTAGAATTAATTTTTTTTTTTTTTTATACATCTTTCTGTGCTGTGTCCCCTCAGGAAATAAGCTATAGAATCGTCAATGTTTGTCTACTCACCCCCGTTAAAAATATACTCTTCTATAAGAATTAGCTTTGACCAATCAACACCACACATTGTGAAACTCGGATTGTTATTGGTCAAGACGACCCTAGAATGTGTATCCATGGTCAAAAATCTGTTTTCCCGCCAGGCCACTGGGAGCCTACTTTGGTTTCCCAAAACAAATAAAAGGACGAATTTCAGTCCAATTCACCAGTCAGATCTACATTCCTAGAGAGATACCAAACTGACTCACGCAAGTCAAAACTCTGACCAACCAGGACTTTGCCGTGCAAAATATCTGACTCAACAATCCACAAACACACTCTATCTCTCTTAAGAACATCACTTACAATACTTTGAAAAGTGACATTTTCTTCTCACTACTTAATAAGTATTAGTAAACAAACAATCAAATTCTCACACGACTAAAGGTACGCAACTCCTACCAATTATATAAACATACTTACGCACGCACACTAATAACTGAACAAGCACAAAGGACAATTTAGTACGTAACTGGACACTTAGTTTAATTTTGTGAACAAATCTGAATAGGAATTGCAAACACCGTCAAACATTCACAATAATATTCTACACAGCCAAATACACCTATTTTCATTTATCCATTTAAGTTCAAATCAATTGTTATTCTCAAAATTGTATATTAATTGTACAATACATAAATGCATTTTGTTCTATTGAAATCTGATAATCGGTGTTCCTTACTTGCCTGTTGATTGATTTGTTTTTTTTTAATGTCTATCTATATTGTTGCGGATAAATATGTTGAACATGCCCGTAAGCTAACCATCTAAAAATAAAAACTTTCTAATACCAAATTCAAATTCCTAGCAATCCCAACAAGGCGGTCATGGCTCTCCACAAATTTCTGTCTCTTGTAGCTCTTTATAAACATTGTCTTTGTTACTACACCAAACCCTGTTCCACCATCCATTTACTATGTTATGTGTTGTTTTTCTCTGACCCTCTTGCCCTGTGAGTAGCAGATTTTCCAAACCCTCCTTCCTCATTATACACCCCAGAAACCTCAACTGTCTCTTTCAGATGTTAAGTCTCAGTTTCATTTTTGTTTCCATTTTCTCCAAAACTGTTGTTGCTTTGTTCTTTGGAACATGATATTTTCAACATCCTTCTGTAGAAGCACATTTCTGTTACTTCAAGTAGATCAAGTATTATGTACACTATTTACATTATTTGGACTATTATCCTCATCTTTATTGCCATATTTATTACAACGTTTCGGCTGTTGTACACTTCAGCCTTCTTCAGTATCTGTCTATATTTCTAAGATGAGGTCTTATGTACACTATTTACATTATTTGGACTATTGTCCTCATCTTTGTTGCCATATTTATTACAACGTTTCGGTTGTTGTACACTTCGGCTTTCTTCAGTATCTGTCTATATTTCTGAGATGAAGTATTATGTACACTATTTACATTATTTGGACTATTGTCCTGATCTTTCTTGCCATATTTATTACGTTTTGGCTGTTGTACACTTTGGCCTTCTTCATTATCTGTCTATATTTCTGAGATCAAGTATTATGTACACTATTTACCTTATTTGGACTATTGTCCTCATCTTTGTTGCCATATTTATTACAACGTTTCAGCTGTTGTACACTTCGGCCTTCTTCAGTATTTGACTATATTTCTGAGATGAGGTATTATGTACACTATTTACATTATTTGGACTATTGTCCTCATCTTTCTTGCCATATTTATTACAACATTTTGGCTCTGGTATGCTTCGTCCTTCTTCAGGTGGTTGGAATATACAACTGAACCCTTTATTTCGCTCACTGGGTAGACTGTGAATTAACAGGAGATAACCGATAATTGACATTCATTAAACATGGCACGTGGAACTAGAACAATCTACACCAGTGAGCAAAATAAATAATTCATCTCCAGCTGTGCTAGTCAAACACTCTGCCTTCGAGCAGAGAGCAATCCAGACGAGGCTATGGTGAAGGGTAGAGTCTTGTCTAGGGTGGTAGACAGCTACCCAACCCTGTGTATATGGGCTCTATGAGGAACTTTTGTCTGAGCCTATGGGCTCAGTTTTGACCCCGCATTTAAGTCGGCCATGTGCCACATCCTGCCTCACGGGGTGGTAAGGTAAATAACCTTTTGCTTCGGCAATTAGTTGGAGATTTGTCTTTAGCTTTGCTGGTCAAACACTCTGCCTCCAGGCAGAAAGGATCCCCTGACGAGGCTATGTCAAAGGGCAGAGTCTCTTCTCAGGAAAAAGCTACACACCAAATTTTATACAGGGAATTTTTAGCTGAGCCTATGGGCTTGGATACCTCACATTAAATTTGGCTTTATACCACATCTGATCACGTAGGGTGGCTGGTAGATATCCTTGCTTTGGGAATTACTAGCTTGCTAACCAATTTCCCTGTCTTTCAATAGTGTATTCTCTTTTACAATAAATGATTTATTATAAATCTCTCTTTCTTTCATCTATGCCCGTGTTGCTGTTCCTTTCACTCAAGTATCACCTTTGTCTGTTTGTAACCTTCTTTAAGGATACAACAAATAAAATTACCAATTCTGTATACAATTCATTCTTTAATGAATAAGTACTGAAAATTTTGTTTAAATCAGATAATTCTTTCATTTCTGGTAAATATTTAAAAATATTTAAATATTAAAAAATATTTAAAAACAGTGGGAACAGTTGTTTTGTTTACATTTCAGAAAAAATCATCCATTATGATAATACCTATCTTAAATTATTGATTATATAAGGTTAAAGTTAATTTATTTTTTTAGTTTATTCAATACCAATTTCTAGATTGTAGTGTGTTGACTCTTGTGACAAAATTTTTGCTGACGTCCCCCACTCATCCGTCATTCACTGCACCCCTGTTGACATCCAATATCGGCTGTGTCTGCATATACACCCAACTTCGCTATGCTCTCAGATTTGTCCACTTAGCCATGATCATATTCAACAAAAAAAAATAATGACAATTGATTTTCAAGACTCTTTGGTTAGAAAATAGCTACAATACTATTTCTCACTTAACCGTGGGATTCTTCTTTCAGCTTTGAGAAGTGGACTGTCTCTTTAACTGCTCACTGGTCCCTTCTATCCCTTTCACTGCTAGTCCCTTCCTTACTGGCAACTAATCACCTACCTATTTCCTTACTCACTGACTGATGGACTCCCTACCTATCCATGTCTTCTGGAAGGTTTGAGACAACCCATTCAGATTTTTGGGTGGTTAACTTCTTCAAAGGACTACTTTTATGATTATTTAAAATCATTAACAATATTTTATGCTTTCAAATTCAAAGGCAGCTGTAGACATAAATCTCCAAAACACTGACATTTAAGTTTACTCAAAGATGAACTGGTGACAAAATTCTTACAAAACTCAGATAACTAAGTGAACTCAAAAGAAAAGACATTTATTTACTTACTTTCTAAAGATGTGTGAGAAATCATATTGTTACAGTAGTCCTTTTAAGCTTTTGTACTTTTTAAAATTTTACATGCTCTTAAGGGTGACAGGAGAAGAATACTGTTTTTGACCTATGACCTTATGACAGCTTATGGGCTATTGTCTATAAATAAATGTTAGTTTTTCTATGTTTTAAGCAAAAGGTAAACACTACTGTTACCAAATCCAGTTAATTAATTGTTAAATTTACTAATTAACTTAGAAATATATCTTTATGACAGATATTGGATTTTTAAGAGATTTTAAAATTTGTTGTTTATATTTTTTGTCTATTTTTTGTTGAGTAACAAGTGACCATTCCAATGTTTTAAAAATATCTAAAAACTTTATTTTTAATTTTTTATTCATTTTCCTTTTATAGAGATTAGCTTTAGGCTATTATCTTTTAAATAAAAACAAAATTTAACTTCAAAGCTATTTAAATTATTTAAAATGCATTTTTCTGTTTTTTTTTACAAAGTCTATGATCGTTCCTAATTTTCAGACATTTTTAAAACATTGGCATTGTCACTCATCAATCATTGACACATCCGTCCCCCATAAGAGACAAAAAAAGAAAATGAAATCACAAATTTAAAAATCTCTTAAAAATTCAATATTTGTCCACAAGATTTATTGCCAGTCAAGTACTGCGCTTAAATTCATAAGGTCAAGGTGCCATAGTGAAGAGTTCATCTGAACACTTACCATGAAAGTATTTATAGAAAAGCCACAGGGAAGCTACATTATGGCGGTGGGAAAGAGACTGAAGCTGAGATGCCAGGTCAGGGCCAATAACATTGCAGATTCTTCTTTGGATTTGATCAAGAATCTCTAAATATATAGTGGGAGAACCAGCAATATGTTACAGCAATATTCAAAACAAGAAAGAATGGTAGACATATAAATATGTAAGATAGATTCTAGAGAGAAAAATTGTCTAGCATGACACAAGGAACCAACTTTCCTAGTAGTAAGCCTAACAGTTGATTCAACGTAATCTTTCCACTTCATGTCAGCAGAGAATGTTAGCCCAAGGAGTTGCAATGAGTCACTCTTCTGGAGGTTAGCAGATGATGGAAAGCAGAAAAGAATTTCCCTGATAATTGATAGAGAGCAGTTTTGTTTTGGAGATGTTAAAATTAACAAGCCATTCCTTGCCCCCAGTTAACAACAGATTTTAAGTCACTTTTGAGATCATCTGCTAATTTAACCATATTGAAGTGATCAGGCTCATTAATAAAGAGTAATTACAAATGTATATATCTGTTTGCTCTTTATATAAGATAAATTTTTTGTACCTCCATCAAAAAAAAAAGCAAAACAGGTTTGTTTAGTAACTCTGTAAAAGTCATGTTTTGATTTCGCACTCTATCAATATTATAAACAATTTTTCACAAACAGACCAGTCTATAGTAGTGCCCAGAAATTCTCTGATGTAGTCTTCTCTGTGTAATAATCTGGGTTTTGTCAAAGTCACTCAAGTATTCCTTATATAACTCTAACCTCAACAAGTGCAGTTGTTATGAGACAGTAGCTCTCATTCTTGCTATAAGGTACTAATTATTTTGGCTCATCATATGCAAAATTTTATACAGATTGTCATTATGCAGATGTGAATTTGTTTGCTGAGTGAATAAAAATTAAAATGGAGGAGAAAGAAAATCATAGAATTCAAAATAGTTTTGTTTTGTTTAATTCGAACAATAAAAAGAATGGACACTTTTTATGAATTCCTGGAATGTGTTATCAAAAGAGATTTTCTTTGGACAAATATTCTCCTATTTACTGTGAATGGTTATTCAATAAAATCATTGAACAAAATAATAAATACCATCCAACCATTGTCCTGGTGATAAATAAAGGAAGGTTTTGGTTAATTCCTGCCCTTGGGGAACAATTTGTGTCCACATTAGTTGTCTTTTAACCCCTTGTCTGCTAGTGTGCATGTCATCTGTGATATTGCAGTCAGAGTCAAGTCACAGTAAATAATTCAAAACTCTTATTCACTGCAATCATTATATACAGAAATTATTTAGTTATATATATATATATAAAATATAATTTAATATGTTTATAAAAAACAATTGATCCGCAGTACAAAATTCCTGAGAAAAAAAACTACTAAGACATATCACTATATTAATTGAACTATATACTTAGTTCATGTCTTGTTCACTGAAAAACACTTGTAAAAAAAGAATTCGTGGATTTACCATATTACAAAATTCATATAAAAATTCTCACTTGAAATTTTGAACATTAACATTGTGACAAGCACGTTCCGAGATTGTACAACCGTCAATACATAGCACATTCTTTAAAAAAACATCTTTCGGTCTACAAACAATTATTTTGTCTTCAAGTTTTAACTTTAAAGGAAAAAATTACAGCCTGACGATGAAGGAATGATTCTTCGAAAGTACTTGCTTAACTTAAAAATATATACACTAGAAACATCTGACAACAGTTTTATAAATGAAGATCACATCATTCAATGGATTAACAGTATTTTAATGCATACATTATGTTCTACTAGTGAAGTGATTTCATCATTAATCACATTAATATTGCTGATTGATTCTATGTATGATTATTTCTTTATATATAAAGTATATGCTGCCTAATTTAATATATATATATATACATATTTAAATGAGATCTAATTAGGTGTTTTTTGTTGTATTCAATATATATTTGTGTATTTAGCCAGCAATCCTTCTTTCATGCACATTTCATTGAATACGACAGGCAAGGTGCTTTTATTTAGTTTTTTATACAATTTCTCATGCGATCTAATAATTTTTTTCTTTTCAGATGATAAATTATATAAAAACTGTCCGAATATTCTTTTTATTTGAGCGCTTTCAGCTATACATTTAGCCTTTTTCAAGGATTAAATATTTTAACTATTGAATAAGAAATACTTTGTTGCATATATGTTTTATAAAATGTTTTCATTTTTCAAAACACGGTCAAGATATTGTGTCCATGTTAATATTATTAAGTGTTGTTTTTTTTGTTTTATTAATAAGGCTTCCATTATTTTTAGCCTTTTTTTGCATGTAGATGATGCTATTATATTAGTGTTGTCAATAAGTATGTTACGAATAGTGTTCGGTAGGTCTCCATGAATATTTAAATGAGATCTAATTTAGCTATGGTCAGAAAGGTGTAGAGTGAGTCTGCGTGTCGAACATGTTGTTGTGTGGCCTATATAATATACAATTCCTTAATGGGCATTTAAATTTGTAAATAATATTTGCCCTATTTAATTTTGTTCTAAAAGGTGAATTATTATTTTTAACTACAAGGTTAGAGGTTTTAAATTTTTTCTAATAAATAATTAATCTAATTTTTTTGCTATTGTCAACTGGTGTTGTGCATTTTTTTATAATGTTCTTAATTCTACTTTCATCTTGTTTATAATTTTTGTTCATTTGATTTTTATAAAAAATATTAATGTTATTGTTTATGTTTCTATTCTCAGTGTTGCTATTAGCTACCTTAGACAGAAAACACCTAATTAGATCTCATTTAAATATTCATGGAGACCTACCGAACACTATTCGAAACACACTTGTTGACAATACTAATATAATAGCATCATCTACATGTGAAAAAAAGGCTAAAAATAATGGAAGCCTTATTATTAAAAAAAACAAAAAAAACAACACTTAATAACATTAACTTTAAACAGGGACACAATATCTTATATATTTTATAAAACATATATGCAGCAAACTATTTCTTATTTAATAGTTAAAATACTTAATCCTTGAAAATGACTAAATGTATAGCCAAAAACACTTGGATAAAAAGAACATTTAGACAGTTTTTAAATAATTTATCATCTGAAAAGAAAAAATTATTAGATTGCATGAGAAATTGTATAAAAGACTAAATAAAAGCACCTTGTCTGTCATATTCAATGAAATATATATATATATATATATATATATATATATATATATATATATATATATACACACACACAAAAAAAAAAAAACATACACTGGGTTCAATGGATAAATTGTCACCATTTCATATTTTTAATTTTGTGCATGTGCAATGTTTGTTTTTGATTTTGTCAACTGCACAGTATAGTGAGGTAAGTTAGGCACCATTTATCAGAAAAAGAGCACTATGATGCAATTCACTCCATCAGAAATTTGGAAACAGCCTGCTCTACTGCTTGGCATTCTTACCAGAAACTCCAATACGAACATTTCAAGCATTTGGGTGTCAATCTGAAGACAGTGCAGAGAATTTGAAAAGAGTTGGATGAGTCTAATGGTGATTTCGAAGGTGTTTGAAGTGATCACTAGTGATAGTGATGTTATGCCTGCATTCATCTTCCCACAGGAACACAGAGGCTACATCAAGTGCCTTGAGGAGATAATGCAGCCCTGGGGCAAGAGGGTAGTTGCTGGAAAACACTATGTCTGGCAACAGGACTCTGCACCATGCCACACAAGCAAGAGAACCCGTCATGGCTGTCAGACAATTTCTGCAACTACATCACCCCTTACATTTGGCCACCTAACTCCCCAGACTGCAACCCCCTTGATTATTATATGTGGGGCACAGTTGAGTGAGAGGCCAACAAAACTCCTTGTAACACAAAAGATGAACTGAAGGCAAGGATTATGGCAGCATTCACCAACTTAAACAAGGAGACCGTCCAGAAGAGTTGCAGGAGATTCTGAAGTCATCTAGAGGCTGCAGTTAAAACCAATGGCGATTTTATTAAATAAATTTACTCTTTAGTATTTAAAGATATTTTTGTGTAATTTTGGTAAATGTATCTGTTAAAATGAATTGTCAGTGTTATTTTCATTTTTGCGTAATTTAGATGATAATTGGCCCCTGTAAATATATATATATATATATATATATATATATATATATATATTTGGATCATTTTATCCCAAGCAAGACAATAAACTACTAAGATTCAATAGGTTACTGAGTGTGAAGCTATATGAGAAAATGAAAACATTATTTAGGAAAAAAAAAACCAAAAGAGCAGGGATTCAGAAGGTAGAATATAATGATTGACATTTTTGTTTGGGGGTTCACTATTTGCCCATAGCTGGGACCCTAACAGGTGCTACTACCCTGGGCTATGGTGGAACTAGGAACAATAACAACTAGGAGGTGGTTCCATGCACCTCAAAACTACCAATCTCTCAATCAGATGCCTTGCTGCCAGATGTAGTTTACCTAGGACTATGTAACAAGATAAAACATATTTATTAAATGATTGATTTTTTATTAACCATACAATTGATTACATAATTGATTCATATTATTCACAGAACACATGTAAATTTGTAAACCAAATTTCTTTGTAACTAGGGATGTGACCTGATGAACCAGAAAAAATATATTTTCTGGGGAAATAAATTATAGTCATGGAACCTTAATGTTATCCCTTTTTTTAATTTAATTAATATTTGCTCTGTTGTTACATTGAGCTCTCTGGATTACATCTTTTTTGGAATTATCCAAACAGATTACTTCACCTGATCTCCTAATTTTTTAAATTCAAAAGTTCTGCATGTTAAATTTTTATTTTTTCGATTTTATTTTCTTTATACGTGTATTGGGCATTTTTTAATACTACCGTTTCCTGGTCTAATTCAACTCTGACCAATAACATTTTTATAGTTATATAGTTAATGCACTAGTCATACATAGAAATAAATTCAACAATAATTTTGATTTTAAAAATGCTACACTCATAAAAAAAGAAAATAACTCACTCAGAAGGAAAATCCTCGAGAGTGCTGCTATTGAATATTACCCAATTATTAATCTATGCCCAAGCTTTTTCCTTATTTCACCTTTCTTAACAGAATTGCTACTCTCCCAAACAAATGTACACAACAATATTGTAAAATCAAAAGAAAATGGTTGAATCCGTAATTGACATAATTTTCAGTTAATAATATGAAAATAGTGTTCTTTAAATTCTTCCAGTTACTAAGGACATTTTGTTTTTGTTATTATTAGTTATTTTGTTTAAATAAATTCATTTCGTTTTTTGCCTTGAGAAAGTCCACATTGGACGAAATGTGTCAGCAACTACTACATTATTGTCATTTATATATATATATATATATATATATATATATATATATATATATATATATATATATCCATGTAAGATGAGAACAAATGAAGTATAATTCCACTGTTTGTAACATTTAATTTAAAAGAGAGCTCAATACAGAGTAGAGCTAAATATTATTTACCACAGGACATTAAACCAAAATATGTTAAAAATCGCTACACAATAGCAATCTTGTTTCAACACTACAAATGTGTCAAGCAAGGTGGGAAGCTACTAGTATGCAGGGGGTTACAGAGTGGGAGCGAGAGTAAAGAGGTGTGATGGAGGAAAGGATGAAAAATGCAGAGGGTAGATCAGGGCATCAGGAGATGTCGATTGACATTACATTTGAATAGTTGGAGATTATAGCTATCAGAGAAACAAGTAAGAGGAAGTGAATTCCACAGACGGGAAGTGCGGGACATGAAGCTATTGGAGTAGAAGAGACAGCCACATTTAACCATTTCGACAGTGAAAGGGTGGGACCATGATGCCAGCCTAGTAGCAAGCTTGAATTCATGCACTCTGGGAACTAGCGATAGTAGCTTGTCAGAGCAGTTACAGAATACTTCCTCCTCCTTTGGAAAAAAAAAAAAACAGAATTAAAAGGCGGCTTGTAGGTTTTACCATGGTTTAACCAATCAAATGTGACCAGCGCTAAATTCAAATAAACTGAAAAAATTTTTTATATAGGTCATGACATGAAGTTGTCTGCATATAAATCCTAGACAATTTAATTCGGTACAGACACAAATGGTTACATTATTTCATAAAATATATAGAAGTATGACATTCAACTTTCACAAGAAGTTAAAGGGAAAGAGGTAGGGAGGTAATTTAACATAATTTTAACGAGTTATATGCTCCGTCAACTTCCTAGATATAAATTTTGTAGTTGATAATTAAAAGGTCTCTTTAAGAAACTGGTAAATAACTTAACTGTTTAAAAAAAGGAAATCAGATCATAAATACAAAACTACTTTGGCAAATTAATATGCAACTTTTAAGTAAAGAGCATCCATATAATATGTTAATAATAGTAACTAAACACCTGTACATCCAGATAATACTAACTAGACATCAATATAATGCTATATTAAATCTAAATGAATCTTACAAATAAGTTATATAAGGTGCACCACAGTTCATCTCCTAATTATTACTATAAGAAAATGTATTATCAAATTCAAAGTTTAACCAAATTGTAAAGTAAAATGTAGACTATGTCTACAATTTACAGTCAATTCACTTCTTTCATTTAATAAGGATTTTTTATCAGAAAATCCTATAATTTCTAGTTTCTTATGTAAGCATAGAAAACAAGGTTCATTTAAAGATCTACATGTTCTAGCTTTTTTTATTTTCCATTTTACTGTCGGATTTTATTAGCTTCTTTTAAATTCCAAGATTATTTAGAAAGAGATGTACTATTTTTATAAGTATTATTGATGAAGGATAAGATATGTTGGTACCACCTAGTCTTAAAAGAATTCTTAATACTACCAATATAAAATTTTCAACATTTGGATTCTCTATTGTAGAAATAGTACTTTGATAAACAAAAGAGTTGGTAAAACATTTGTTTCGTAATGGGCAATCATTAGAATTTTTGCAACTACAGTATTTATCTTGGAATGTGCATTATTATCAAAATTCTTAAATTGGTTTAAAATTTTATTATTGTGTTTCATTATAATTTTCTCAAGATTATTGGTGCAACTATAACTTAGTGTGTTTCTGTTAAATATTTTACTAAGAGAATTACTTTTAGGGAAATGTTTATCAATTAAATGGAGGAACTTCTAGCCTAACTTAGTATTGACCAATTGGTTAAATGTAGGTTTGTACCAAATGATTTTCCTATTCCTATTTCTTTTCCTTAGATCATGTTTTCTATACTTGATTTCAGTATACTATTTTAAAGCAGTTTTATAAACACCACTATATTTATTAAACACATCCTTGTCGGATGAGTTGTTGCTAATCCTACATTCTATAGATGAGTGTATATGTTTGATATATTTTGAAATATATATATATATATATATATATATATATATATATATATATATGTAAGATAAACCTAATGAGCCAGGCAAACCTACCTAGGTTTCACCTAAACAGATCGTCAGGGCAATGCTGGCATTAACATTTGCTGGCATTGCCCTGACGATCTGTTTTGGTGAAACCTAGATAGGTTTGCCTGGATCATTAGGTTTTTCTTAGGTTTGCTCTGTTTCATGTATTGAGCACTTTACGTAGTTGCCTTTACTCGTTTTGGAGGGTTTTTTTTTTTTTTAACTTTGAGCTTGAACTCTGGACGAGTGTTTTCGCCTTAGTTTCATGTTCTTGGTTCTTTCTTTTTTTATTCCTTATTTTTCCTTGGGTACCGGTTTGTTCTAATACAAGTCGAAATATCCAAGGTTTTTCCAAGCGAGTACCACCATTTATATATATATATATATATATATATTAGGTTTGTGCAAAAATAATGTTGTTTTCTCACATATGTTACTATGTGAGAAAACGACATTATTTTTGCACCAACCTAATATATATATATATATATATATATATATATATATATAATGAGTACCACCATTTAAATATATATATATATATATATATATAGTGAGTACCACCATTTATATATATATATATATATATATATATATATATATATAATTTGTGTTACTCGCTTGGAAAAACCTTGGATATTTCAACTGTATTTGTATTTTTGTGCCAAAACTGTCTTTCTAGTGCATTATGGGAATTTTACTTCTCTTCCATTTACTATAACCCAAGAAAAGCAAGGGGATGTAACTCCTGTTTCTTATTTATGATGATATTTTAAGTGTAGCTTAGATGTGGCACACGGCCAAAAGTATGGGGAACCCAGTGAGGATCAAACTCACTACTCATTTAGAATTGTTATAGCGAGACAAGCTTGCTAAATATTACATCACATCAAAGTGCCCCCTGTTTCATATTTATGATTCACTACAAATTCACTAAAATATATTGTGAGCATTTGGATTTTTCGGTTTTTGTTTCTTTGAGAACTGACAATAAAAATATTAAACAAATGCTAAATGACTGCATAAATTCAGTTTCATATGTTTGGGTTTTTATTAGAATATTTAAAAAAAATAGCTTTTCAAAACAATAAAAATTGTCAGAGTGTATAACATAATAGCTGTGTCAAGAGAAAAAGTCATTTTCTTGACACATCTGTTTTTTTGCCATTAGATATGCTAAAATTTACCAAAATTTCCTTCTCCAAACTCCTACTCCCTTTCTCAGAATTCCTCCTAATCTCTTCTAACTCTTATTTGCAATCTTCTTCTTCTTCTTCTTCTTCTTCTTCTATGTGCAGTTTTTCTTCAGGACATTGCCAGTCATGGCTCTCCACAGTTTCCTGTTCTTTGTAGCTCTTAATAAATTTTTTCGTTTTGTTATCTCTCTTAAACCCTGTTCTACCATCCATTTCTACAAGCTCATTCTTCTTCTTCTATGTGCTGTGTCTCTTCATGACATTGATGATCATGGCTCTCCACAGTTTCCTGTTCTTTGTAGCTCTTAATAAATTTTGTCTTTTTGTTATCTCTCTTAAACCCTGTTCTGCCATCCATTTAAACAGCCTCATTCTTCTTCTTCTATGTGCTGTGTCTCTTCATGACATTGATGATCATGGCTCTCCACAGTTTCCTGTTCTTTGTAGCTCTTAATAAATTTTGTCGTTTTGTTATCTCTCCTAAACCCTGTTCTGCCATCCATTTAAACAGCCTCATTCTTCTTCTTCTATGTGCTGTGTCTCTTCATGACATTGATGATCATGGCTCTCCACAGTTTCCTGTTCTTTGTAGCTCTTAATAAATTTTGTCGTTTTGTTATCTCTCCTAAACCCTGTTCTGTCATCCATTTAAACAGCCTCATTCTTCTTCTTCTATGTGCTGTGTCTCTTCATGACATTGATGATCATGGCTCTCCACAGTTTCCTCTTCTTTGTAGCTCTTAATAAATTTTGTCGTTTTGTTATCTCTCCTAAACCCTGTTCTGCCATCCATTTAAACAGCCTCATTCTTCTTCTTCTATGTGCTGTGTCTGTTCAGGACGTTGGCGATCATGGATCTCCACAATTTCCCGTCCTTTGCAGCTCTTAATTCATTTTTTTTTTTTATCTCATCAAACCCTGTTCTGTCATCCATTTACACAAGCTCACTCAGAATGTGCCAAATTTCTGAAATCTGGCTTTTTTCATGTTGGTGTTGGTTTTGTGCCAAAGAATTGATTTGGTGTCTTTGGGGTTTTTTTTTGGTTTGTTTTACATGTTAAAATAAACAGTATGTTGCAGCTGCTATGCTGCAATTTTTCTTTTTTTTATTCTAAGTGATTCACCTGAATTATGGAAGATGTCAGCCCTTTTTATCATCATATCTTTAATCCAGAAGGGGAAGGACTCCCAGAAAAAAAAAAAAGAAGAAATAATGATTATTATGCCAATTTCAGCTGCCAATCAAAAGGCAGAAATTCCTCTTTCATAAATAAATAAATAACGTCCATTTTTTTTTCTGGTCTTTCACATGCTTAATCCTCTTCTCTGATGTTTCTTTCTGTTATGGTCCAGGTCCTTGTACCACGGTGATAGAACCAATAAAGAAGAACTCAAACACGGATAAGAAATAACACAGATATATTACAAACAGGAATATATACAGAGAGGTAGAAAGTGCTAGTATGAACAATCAGGTTTAGTAGGGAGAACAATGTAGTCTCAACCAGTATCACTATTCCAATGTCTTGTAGTAATTGTCTGAACGCAACTCTGTTCGGCCTGCCTCTGACTCGACTGACTGACTTGCTCGCTTTGATTGACTGACAGACTTCTGACAGATTTCACTCTAGACTTCAGACTGAATGGTATTTAGTCATCCTTCCATGAGGGCATCATGTGGCACAAGGCTGGTTTAATGTGGGATCTCCGAGCCTGTGGCCTTGGCCAAAAATATGCCCTTTGAACCCGTGTAAACGGGTTCAGGTTCAGTTTACCTCCCCGAAAGAGACTCCGCCCTTCGGCGTAGCCTCATTCGGGTTCCTCCCCGCCCAAAGGCAGAGAGTTCAACCGATCAGCCGATCGCCCGACTTCAGACTGAACTCTCTGCTTCCTCTTGAGGCGCAGTATTTATTACGTATGGAATAGTCCATTATGTTATTATGGGTAAGGTCCCATAACACTTTCATAATTTAATATTAAGTTCTTTAAATGAAAAAACGTCTTACAGATAAACATACTAAAAAATGAATCTATATCTATAAAACAGAAGATGTCTGTCTCTCCATGTGTGTGTATGCTATTTATGCATGTCCACATTTCTCAACTGATTTTATGAAATTGTACACATGTTGCAAATTTACCAAGGTAGGTGAAGACCAACTTTTCAATCTCCAGGCTCCCCTCCCTGGGTTTGGTAGAAAAATTGATAAAACTGAAGGTAGGTACGACTTTTTGCAAAAAACCAAGGCAAAGTTAGATGCGAACAAAATTTTTACTGGATGTGCTGATGTTCTTTGCACTTAATGGAAAACATCAGCTCATGTTACAAAGGTTTATATAGAGTGCTTGATAGTTTTCCTGTGACATTGGCTTATCACAAAAAATTGCAAAAATCTGTGAAAAAATATGGTTTTTCAGACTACTTAGAATAAAAACTTGAATAACTTCTTCATTTTTTATCTGATTTTCTTCAAAAATGTTGCAAAAAAATTGCCATCATGCAAGAAATAATTGTGGTTTTAGTGCTGCTTGCTTCCCCACATACAGTAAAAAAATTAAAAAACCATGAAAAACTGTTCAAAAATCCTATTTTTCAGCCATAACTCCCTGGTTTTTTATCCAATGCTTTCCAAATTTGCCATGTAAATTACATACAACACACAAATTGTCTTGTGTGAATTTTTGGTTTAGATTATTTCAGTTAAATGGACAAAATCTGTGACAAACTAGATCAAAAATCAGCTTTTGCCATTTAGCCAGTAGTTTCTTCATATGATTCCATCATAAATTAGTATTAAACTTCGATGCAAAGATTATTTGAGAAGGATTATTGAAGAGTTAAAAGGGAAAAATTCTTAAAGAACCTCTTACTAACACCAGCTTTACAGTAAACATGCGAAGAAGGAGGGGGGGGGGGCATTCATACATTTGCACTTGCAGTTGCATCAAGCTCCCTGTTTTTGTTTGATTATTAGATTTGTGAACAATGCCATACTATTTGAAAGTTATTACAGCCATAGGAAATTTACTGAATATCTAAAACATTGAAACAATTTAACATTGAGTAATGACCACGCAAGAAGGTTTTTATCAATGGAATTCCTTTATTAAGAACAATCAAACACTTGCGAAGGACATACTGCCATACAGGAGGACAGATATCGCATAACAATAATCTTGACAATGCCTCTAATTCCTGAAAATTTAAAAAGCCAGTTTTATTTAATCTTCAGAACAGTAATTATAGAATTTTTTTTTTAAATTAATTTAGATTAAATTATATTTTGACACGATTACATTTTTAAAATATACACACATTGGATGGCTTCATTCCACAAAATGTTTCAATTCCCATCTACATCAGTGTACTGTAAAAATCCTGATGTACGCTCAACAGAATATGAAATATAGCCACAGTGAGAAATGAAAATTTCCATTTTTTCTAAAATTTTGTTGTTTCTCACATGTTCCATCCATGGTATCCTCAGCATCTTTCTGTAGAACCACATTTCTGTTGCTTCAAGTCTCTTCATCTTTAAGGAGATTGTCCAGCACTTACTGCCATAGAGGAGAACAGCTATCAAGTGATAGTTTAGTACTCTTTTCCTTGTTTCTAATGAAGTTTTTCTATTTCTTAATACTCTGCTTAGCTTTTGGAAGGCATCTTTGGCTACTTCAATACACCTTCGGATCTCAGTGTTACTTTCACTCACTTTCTCTCATTCTCCTTCTTTCCTTCAATACTTCCTTTCTTTTCTGCTTCTCTTACTTTCCACCCAGTTCCTCCTATTTTCTATCCCTCTTCCTTTACCTCATTTCCTCCTACTTCCTTTCTTCTTCTATTTGATTTCTCCTCTCCCTTTCACTACTACTCCTTCTTTTCTGCTTCTCTTACTTTTCACCCAATTCCTCCTATTTTATATCCCTCTTCCTTTACCTCATTTCCTCCTACTTCCTTTCTTCTCCTATTTGATTACTCCTCTCCCTTTCACTACTACTTCCTTATTTACTTTTATCTCTTTGATTCCTCCTACTCATCTTCCTTTCCTCAACACCTCCTACTGGCTTTACTCGTCTCCTTCTACTTTTTATTTTATGCAGGTTTTTTTTCCCCAGTTTTTTCCCACTTCTTTTTTTTCCCTACTTTTCCTCCTACCACCTTTTCTGTCTTTCATTCTCCTTCTCAAGCGTTTGGCTCATATCTTCCTTTAAAACTGCTCATTAAGAATTTCAGCTTTCGATGCTATTTTACAAGAGATCTTTTGTCTGCTTTTAATCTCAAATAAATGAAAGTCTGATGTGCGGAAGCTTGCCAACATTAGCAGAAGAGAATTCAAGATTAACAGACAAATCTTTCTTACATAGTACAATAAAATATTTCAGTGAGGAATTCATGGCAAACATAGTTGCCCATGTATCTGTCAATCAGTTAATGAATAAATCACTTTTTCACTGTAAAAGACTTTTATATTTCATGTCTGCATTACACTTGAGAGAGACGTCCATGGCTTTATATTGTAACCAGTCTCACAGTAACTATCAGTTTCCCTTTGAAATCTTCTCATATTCTCAGTGTACTATTTAAATTACCTTTTCTAATGTCTACGTTTTTTCTCAATGTAATTCTATCTGCCCCTCTCTCTCTCTCAGTTTACAACTCCTTTACTTTCTCTCCCAATGTAACCCTTGGTTACCAGCCTCACTCACTCTCTCTCTCTCTCTCTCTCTCTCTCTCTCTCAATGCAATTCTCTCTTATTTACCTACCTCTCTTAGTTTACAATTCCCTTTTTCTGTGTAACTCTCTTATTTACTTTTTCTCTCTCAGTGTAACTCACTTTTATTTACCTCTCTCTTAGTTTACAATCCCCTTTCTCTTTCAGTGTAACTATCTGATTCTCTTTCCCTCTCAATCTCTCTCTTATCTGCCCCCGTCTCAGTTTAGAATTATTTCACTTTCTTTCAATGTAACTCTCTCTTATTTACCTGCCTCTCTCTCAATGTAACTCTCTCTTATTTACCTGTCTTTCTTAGTCTAAAATCCTCCCTATCTCTCTCTCTCAATGTATCTCCCTCTTATTTACTTGCCTCTCTCTCTCTCAGCTTACAATTTCTTCTCTTTTTCTCTCAGTATAACTCTCTTTCTTATTCCTCTCTCAGTATAAAATTCTCTCTTAATGTTTTCTCTCTCTTATTTAGCTGCTTCTCTCAGGCTACAATTCCCTCCCTCTTTCTCTCTCAATGTATCTCTCTCTTATTTACCTGCCTCCCTCTCTCAGATTATAATCCCCTCCCTGTCTCTCCCTCTTAGCTAGCTGCCTCTCTCAGATTACAATCCCCTCCCTCTTTCTCTCTTATTTACCTGCCCCTCTCTCAGATTACAATCCCCTTCCTCTTTCTCTCTCAATGTATCTCCCTCTTAGCTACCTGCTTCTCTCTCTCATATTACAATTTTATCACTCTTTCTCTCTTAATGTATCTCTCTCTTATTTACCTGCCCCTCTCTCAGATTACAATCCTCCTCCCTCTTTTTCTCTCAATGTATCTCCCTCTTAGCTACCTGCCTCTCTCTTTTAGTTTGCAAAAAACATTCAAAGTAGATGAATCTCCACATTATGACCTGCATTAATTGAACTATAAGGGTGTTCAGAAAATAATTACGTCTTACCAGAAAAGATACAAAAACAAATGCAATTTAAATTTATTATTTAAACATCATTTGTCCAAAAATGAAATCAACTCCATTGTTAATAATAGCAGACTCAGTGAAAGGTAAATTTTTAATTCCATGTCTAAAAAAAAAATCTGAAAAATTTTCAACTTCTTTGTTTCTAAATGTTCTGCTACTGGTGAAATGTTCCAGTGATTCAGTGAAATGAAAACCTGCTGCATCTGGTGAGTATGGAGGTTGCAGAAGAGCCTCCCATACAATCATATTTTTTCTCTTATGCATAGTGTGCTTTTGCATTGTTGTGTTGAAGAATAACACCTTTTTCTGTTTATCAAAGCAGGGTACTTTCAATGTTATGCTTCATTTAGCTGATCAAATTGCTGACAATAAACATCTTCAGGGGGTCATCCTTCTATGTTCCATCTGCTTGTAATAAACAATCTTTCCCTAGTCTTTTGAACAGGAATAGAGGTTTATCTCTTGTTTCCTGTTTAGGATGGGGTTTCGGATTTTTTTTCATTCTCTTTCACTCCCAGTAGCCCCTTGCATCTTAGGGGAAATTAAAAAAATATTCCACCAGATTAGCAAGGACTTATGGGAAATTAAAAAATATTCCACCAAACTCAAAGCAAGGACTTCTTTAAATGGATTCTTGGTTTTGGTGTTAGCACTGCTTTCTCATTTTGGGATAATCAGTCTTTTTTGTTTTCAGTTGACATGCAAAACCCATTTTTCACCACTTTTAACAATGCAATGCAAAAATGAAAGATTAACATTCCTGGTTAAAAGTGAAAACTCACAAAGAACCCAAATTTCCACAATTAAACTGAAATGTGCTATAAGTTTCACATTGCTCAATAGAAAACATGATAAACTAAATCTAAACAAAGTTTCTTTCAATTCAACCTTTTGGTTGGTTGGTTGACTCATAATTCATCAACATAAAATATGTCTATATTTTTGAGATGAGTTATTGTAATTATTTACACTATTTACGTTGTTTGAACTGTTGCCCTCATCTTTGCCATATTCACATTTCGACTGTTGTATGCACCAGCCTTCTTCAGGTGATATACACTGGAATTTTAAACCAAACCATTTATTTAGTCCATATGCTCCAGTAGATAAAAGCATTGGTTGAGTGATCCAAAAATGACTTGACCCAAAGAGTTGTGAGTTCAATACCTGGCCACAGCAGAGGGAACAAAATTTGGAGAGTTATTTAGAGGGAATTAACTGAGATATCCAAAGGCATGGCACGTGGAATTAGAACAAGGACTAAATAAAGTGTTCCATTCGAAATTCCAGCATATATCACAATGGCCGAAGTGTTGTGAATATGGCAATGAAGATGAGGACAACAGTCTGAAGAATGTAGATAGTGTAAATGGTAAACTATGTAATATTTTTCAAATATATTTCAAATTGACTGAACTTTCATCATGATCTGTGGTACATAATGCCCAAAGAATCAGATAACCTCCTCCAGGAGGATCTGTTGGCGGTGCCTCTCAGGAGTTCTGGCATTATCATATCTACCCACTTTCTGATGTTGTCTGATGAGTTCTTGTTATAAAATAAAATAAGACATATCTCGGCTGATTTACAGGCAAATACTCAAGAGCGAGAGCCAGATGTGAACGGGACAAAGCCTCGTCACAAAATGACCATTATCTTCGTTTACAAATGTTCCCGACACACGAGTTCCAGTCAAAAAATAAAATAATATTTAAAGTGTTCTATTTTTCATCCAATAAAAATGCTTCCCTCCTAATTATACTCGCTTCGTTTTTCGAGCCTGTTAAGCCATAAAAAAAAACACTATAAAAGGGGTCACACAGAAGTTCAACAGTCAGTCACAGGTGGCCAGGGAACAGACCTGTTCACGGTCAGGCCAAGCAGTCAGCAGCTGTCAGCAGGGGAGCATCAACCACCGTCAACATGTGTGAACTACTATGAGAGATCAACCTAGATCCAAAGCCGGCTTATGAACTATACCACAAGGTAGCTGTCCCAAACCCACATGTTCCTGTTGAAATAAACCACGTAAATCTATTTCTGCTGTTGTATTTCTGTCTTGCAACCATACGCTTGTCTATAACAGGTTCTTGTATTCAATCCCTGCTTACACCCACCTTCAACAGTGCCTTGCGTAATGGTCTTGCAGAGGTTGTTTTGCTGTGTTATGTGGCCAAACCATGACATCTTCCAATGCTTAACCATTACCATGCTAATTTCTTTCTAGAATTCTTCCCCCTACCACAGCATTTTTTAGGACACAAAAATAAACACCTACTGTTTTAAAATTGCTATAACTTTCTTTGTATTGTGCATATAGATTTTAAATTTTGTACACTAATAGAAGAATGAATGAGTAATATTTTGATGTAATGCATTACGTTTTGCATGCATGTTTTGACGTTGAAAACAAAAAAATTGAAATGCGAAATAAAAACAAATACATTAAAAAATACATAAATAATTCAACATACTTTAACTTTTATTACTCCTTGTGGAGTTCTGAGGGTGTAATAAGAAGCAAAATCACTAAAAAGACTTTCATTTCATCAAAAAAGTGATGTGCTTCTTTGTGTTTACATAAGAGAAGACACCACCATTTGTTTGCTCTTTCTTTCACCTGACTCATATTTATTTGTTTCGTTAACGAATAAAGTTATTATTTTGTCGTTTATAAATAGACAAAATAATTCACCTTCAGAAAGGCTATCAGGTATATCGATGGGCATCAGTAGCTTCCATAAAATTAGTCAGGCATGGATGATAGTAGCCACAAGTTTTCCTCCATGTCACTAGTGTGGTTATCATCTTCGACCACTTCACCGTCAATATCCACTCGAGTAAAGCCTTCAAAATCATCATCCGAGTCCTAGTCAAAGAAAAACTCCTGAATAAAGGCTACGTTGGATGTTGATGCAGCCATTTTTGTTTACAAAAAAATTAATGTGCATTTAATCAGTGCTGCACTTTGTGTAGAGTCTAGAATTCAATTTGAAAAACAGAAGTTTAGCCTTGTTCCAAAGCAGTAGTAGACAATTTCCAGCTTAAAAAAACAGAAATAACTGTTGACAAGTGTTTATTTATAGCAACCATCTCAAGGTGACAGAATGTGTCTAGATCAGCAAAAGGAAAGAATTATTGTCACCTGCAGCATGGTAAAAGTTTAATAGTGGAAAGGAGAGATTCCCATTGTCCCACAAGACTTTTGACTTAATTCTGTGCATAGTCATAGGTTTTGGTCTCCCAGTAAGAAGAACAGTTGCAGGAATCCTGTCAAAACTGAACCAAAAACTAATGTCAGTTTTATGGTAAAACTCAGTGGGAAGACTGAGGACATTAATGATGATTTGAGAAACGTTTATGGAGATAATTCTCAGAAGAAACTCACCAATGTACAAATGGATAACTTCTTTAAGACGACATGACAGCAATGAAAATGACAAATGGATGGGTAGTCTATCGACATCAGTTTGTAAGTCTGTTTGAGATTTGAGGACAACTGACGACAGCAGAAATACTAGCTAACACCTTAGATGTCTTAGCTACATAATTTTTATTTAAAACTTTCCACTCGGTTTGTTAGGTACTCAAACAACTGTGTCCAGATCAATAACAGAGCTTTCAATGCAAATTTTAAATAGAATGAGATCAAAAAGCTTTTTCTGATGAACTGTAACTGAAGATGAACCTAGGATGATCTTGAAGACAAAGATCAGTGAAAAGAATGGTTACATCAAGGATGAGCAAACTTCTTTTTTTTTATGGCAGGCTATATCATTGTCTCCCCTGTGGAAAGTGGGTCGTTTCACAATGACAGTGTAAATGAAAGTCATACAAGCACACATTATTTGTAAATTTGTTTGGACATTTTGATTGCCCAAATATGAGAAATTAATTTCATATTTAATGAATTTATTACAATTAATGGGCAGCTGAGAAAGTTTTTCATAATCAGGAGTCTTGTTTATTTATTAATATATACAAGAAACACACACACACATATATATATATATATATATATATATATGTATGTATGTATAATTATTTATTTAAAAATATGATTCCATCGCTACATAAGAGTTCTCATGTTTCAAAACAAGAGCTGAAAACTTCAATATAATTATTTGAATTAAATTGAATTAAAGTACCAAGCTCGATTCCATCTTCAAGCGAAATTTTTTTTGGAATAACTAATTCTTGAAACATACATGTTTTTATAAGCATATTCATTATTAAAATTAAAATTACTATGGTAACGGCTAGAGCAATTATTTTAAAAAAAGGGGTGTAAAGGTTAATAATTTATATCAATATCTCAGTTACATTCAAAGAGGTCAAGTCAGGGTAAGGTTGGAGTGTCTAAATTCAAAGCAGAAGATGACATCGTGTAGTCTGGTTAAGTGTCTATGGAGATTTATTTATTTTTTTATATTATTTTATTTTTTTTCCTGAAAGAGTTTTACGTATATAAAAAACTGTCATAATTCACTAACATTTGTTTTTTTGATGACTTCATAAAGGTTTTTTTTTGGGTGGGTAGGGCTTTTAAACTTTTTATTTAGACTATGGAGTTTAAAATTTGTATTTATTTTATTGTTTGTTTGTTTTTTATGCTAATTATTCAATGCGAAAATTTGATGATGTCGGTAAAAAACCATTAACTCATGTCTATTGTTTAATAAATTTTCATAATTTAGAAACTTGATAATGTGTAGTTTTTCATGTAGACATAAAGGGCATGGGTCATCCTAAGTTTTACAAGTTCTAGTTTTGTTTATAATTTTCCATTTAACTTTTGGTGTTTTATTCATTTCCTTCAAATGCGAAAAATATTTAGATAGAGATGTCTGATTTCTTTTATTAATATTGTTGAAGGAGCTTTTATGCTGCCTCCACCTGGTTTTAAATTCACTCTTCCTAGACCCAATGTATATCATATTAGTATTAGGACTCTCAATGGATGAGATAGTACACTTGTATACCACAGATTTTACGCTGCATATATTTTCCAATTGGCAATCACATAATTTTTCACTATTTTTGTCTAATTTAAGTGTAGGGTTTTTATTAATACTATTCTGGTATGGGGGTTTATTCATGATTTTATTATTGTTTTTTTATTATATGTTCTAGATTTTCAGTGCAACTGTAACTTAATTTTGGGGTGTTTTTATTAAATATTTTACTAAGTCTACTATTTGTAGGAAAGTGTTTTTCAATTAAAGCTAGCAATTTATGTCCTAGCTTAATACTAACCATTTGGCTGAACGGAGAGGTATACCAAATGATTTTTCTATTCCTGTTTTTCTTCTGGTTAGTACAATTGTTTTTATAATTGATATTAGCATTTTTGTATCCACTATTTTTTAGAGCTGCGTTATAAAAATTACTGTGTTGTTGGAATATTTCTTTATCAGCAGAGTTAATACTGATTCTTTTCTCTATTGATGAGGGTATATGCTTAATTATGGATGGAGGGTGGTTTGACTTAGGGTGTACATACAAGGGGTTAGTGTTAGGTTTTCTATAAGGTAGGTATGTGCTGTTTATTAAATCAAGAGTTACATCAAGGAAGTTTACCCTTTTTAATTTTGTACAGACTGTTGTTTTTAAATTTAGTTTTCTAAATTCACTATATATAATCTTTCTAATTTTCTCTATTTTAAAATTAGTGGAACTCCTCACTACCATGAGCCCGTCATCTTTGTACAGCCTGATGTCCTTAATATCTAATTCATGGTGCGCGGTCAGGTTGTACAGTATTAAAAGACCGACAAGGTCAGAAGACTCTGCAGAGTCTAAAGATCCCATAGTGATGTCAAAATTGTCATCAGTGTTTTTAATCCATTGGTCCCCATTATGAATGAGGACAGATTTTTTTGCACTGAGAATTATATTCAATTCTTCCTTTGTTAGGTCAGAATACACAGCAGCAAACTCCAGGGCAGTCATGAACAGATCCTTCGATATTGATGAGTAGTAATCCACAATATCGAACTGTAATAGGGTGCAATAAGGTTTATTATTAATATTGGTAAACCAATTGATGACATCTTTGGCATTAATCCATAATTTGAATCCAAGGTGGTTTTTAATTTGCCTAGTAATTCTTTCTAGGATTCTTTTGCTTTCTTACCAATGTCGGGTCGGGTTGGGTTAATTATTCTTGTAGTAGGGTTTTCCACAAAATCTTGTTATATATATATATATATATATATATATATATATATATATATAGATATACACACAAAATATATACAAGACTAGATTCAAATTTGTTAACTGTTACTTTTTTTTTTAATTAATGAAAATAGAATAAATATTTAACATATTTTTCTTTTTGTCTGTCTGGAATAGATTATTTTGCACAACATGTAACCTCAAAAATACCAACAACTTTTTTAATGAACTTTTAAAAAAATATAGTGTTGCTTGTTAGGTTTAGGTTTGTTTTACAGCATATCAACACTTCAAAGGGTCATTTAATACTGACAAAATTTTTAGAATAAATTCATTTGAATATATGTATTCTTTGTAAGAAATCAATTTGTAGATCAGGTTTCATTAACATATTTTTGTAAAGAGGGTTTTTGTCGAGAGTCAAATCTATTACTGGTAATATGTTTTCTTTTATCAAAAATATATTGCTGGTATTTTTATTGTAAAAATCTATTGTTTCACTTTTACAGTGTTTTGACCCTAGTTTAGGGGATTAACTATTTACCCATAGCTGGGATCCTAACAGGTGCTACGACCCTGGGTCAGGGTGGACCTAAGAACAACAGCAATTTAGTGGTGGTACCATAGTCCTTGATTCCTCCCGACTAAAGGCCTTGCTCCTGGATGTAGTTTATCATCACACCCAGAATAAGTGTTGTTTGTGCTCTGGTGGTCCGCAAATAATCATCAGATGGATCACATGCAACCTGCAGGACATAGTGTGCCCAACCCTAGGTTACACAAAGCCAGAATAGATCCAATCAAAGCAAAATCAAGTTGCTCAGGAAGAAATTTATGGTGAGTTTTTTTGGATGCTGAATGTATTTTGTTTTAGAGAGACAGTAGCATCTGCTTATTTTATTTCTTATTTATTTTTTCTTATATTGCGTACCATTTTCACTAAGTTTAAGTCTAGAGTACCAGGCCCAAGGATTAAATAACATATTTTTGAAGCCTTAAACCGAGTCTGCTTGAAGACTCCACATTATAGACTCTGGATTGTCCCATGGAACAATAGTCTAGCAGATGAAAGCATTAGTTTGCAAATTTGTTGACATAGTAACATAGTGCAGACTCAGTGGAAACAGGATGAGCAATAACTGAGCAGTATTAAATAAGAACAAGACATCCCTAGACATGGATAGAAGAACAATTTACCTTCATAGATTAATTAAAAGGTTCTGTTTGAAATTCCCTGAAGATGACTCAGATCGACAATCGCTTGATGAAGGCCTGATAGCTTAATGGTCACAGTGTTATGAAAATAAAAAAATTTGTATGTAATTGAATGTAATTAGGTTCCACCACAGATTCGCAATATCAAAGGTTTAAAATGAATTTTTAAAAATGAAAAATCTTTCTTGAAGTTTTCATTTCAATTTTAATTTCAAGCTAATAAATTAAATTTAATATTTCCAGTAAGTGAAACACTTTGCTGTATTTCAAAACTAATTTAAATTGATTGGAAGGAGTTTTTGTTTTGAAATTGCTGATTTTTTTTATTTTAGTGCTATTTTCAGACACCTGTCATCAGAATGTAATTCACTTTATTTAAAAAATCTTCAAAAAATAAAATGTTCTTTTCTGAAACTTTATTTGATTTAAAGTATAATTAATGTGATTTGAAACAAATATTTACTTTAAGTTTAAAATACTGCAGAAATGCCTTTTTTTAACATATCAGTAGCTGTTTATTTAATCTGCTGATGTGTTGGCAGCTTCATGACAGATTGATGTTTATCTAATGTTGGTTGGGGGGGGGGCTTTATCTGTAAAAAATATCTGAATATAACACAAACAACTTTTATATATAATTTTTAAGTACTCAGCAATCTTAAAAATTTAGGAAAATATTCTCCATAATCTAATGTTTTATTTAATTTTGGATACTTTGGCTTGAAATATTCTATAGTTATCACTCCTATTTTCTGATGTCATGTATGAACTTCCATATCTACAAACATTGGTACATTTATACACATACAAAAACAATTCAAAATCCTTTTTAAAATACACAGGGTCCTTAAATTGTAATAGGGTTTATGATTTATTAGTACATATAGTTTTACATAACAATATTCCCTTACCATTACACCACTGAAACTGAATTTTAAAATAATTTAAAAACTTTATAAATTATTCTAATTAAAAAAAATGAAAACAAATCTTGTAATAATTCATTAATTGAAAATTTTTTCCTTCTTAAAACAATAGATTCCATAATTTATTTTATTCATAAAAGCAATTAAAAGCTTTTCTAATTGTCTTAGTCTTATTGTATTTTTTTATTTTATGATTCAGAGCAGATTTTTCGTAAGACAGTGTCTGATTTGGCAAAAAGAAATTGATGATTTAAATTTTCCTAGGAGTTTTGCTTTTAACTAATATAGTTATTAAAAATTATCCTGTTGAATTTCTTGAGTTTTCATAAAATTAAAAAACAAAATATTTTTACCAAGATTTTTTAAGAAAAAAATATTTCTAAAATAATTTCATTCATCTGTGAATAAATACTGAAAGTTTCATTAAAATCCGACAATTTTTTTGTTATTGCAAGAATTTCCAAATCGATGTATTTTTCACTGCAAAAAAGGCGCTAAAATTTGCTATGCTAATTTATAGTCCATCTGCTGAAACAAGAAAAACAAGATTTTTAACCAAAATTTCAAATGTTCTAAAAAGGATTAAAAAACATAATTAAATATTAAAAAAATACTTTGTTCTTTCCTTTTAATAATAACAAAGATTTTGATGATAAAACTTAGTTTTATCAAGGTTAAAGTGTTAATTAAATTTAGGTACCTCCACTAATTTGCTGCAAAAAAGAATCTACTTTAATGAAAAAATACCATCATAGTATGCTCTTTTTTCAGTGAATTAGTGGAGGTACCTAAATTTAATTAATGGTTTAACCCACTAGGATATTGTCCAGGGGCAAGTAATAACTAGGGAGTATTAAATAAGAAAAAGACGAGATATCCCTAGACATAGCAGAACGAGGACTATTGTCTTTTCAGAGTTAACAACTCACTTTGAATGGCTTTAGTTATATTGTTATCTTTTGATTAGATGCTAAATGGCCACAACTAACATCAGTGCCAGACAATACGTAGGGGGACCCATTAGAAATGGGAGGAGCAATAACCAAGTAGTATTAAGAACTAGACAAGATATCCCCAGACACAGACAGTAGAATGTGAAAAATCTACTCCCATAGATTAACCCTTTAGCATTCAACCTTTCTTGGAAATATCAGTTTTCAGGGTTCAACCCACTGTAAACGTCTCCATGTACATTCTGCCATAATATAGCATGTCATCATTGCAAATAATGCAAGAAATCATGCAAACAGTGAGGCTTTGACAACGTACTACTTCTGCCATCTCTTCTTGATTTGATTAGCTAAAAAATTTGAGTCTTACAATCTTTTATTTTAATCTTATTTTGACAATGAGAAATGAAGCATCAAGCAAATGGAGTCTAATGAGTCAAGAGCATTCATTTGAGGAAGAATACAACCCAGGTTATTCAAAAATCCGAGGAAACAATGAAAAAAGAAATACAAGATGAATTGGATATCAAGATCTCTGACATTAATAGTGATGAACTGACGGATTCAGATGAGAATAATGATGTTGACACACATCAGATCTCAAATGGACAAACGATCTCTACGATGTCAATTTGCCAGCATTTTTGAAATCTAATGGTCATACACATTAATTTTCAAAGGACACCAGGCAATTTGACGAGCTATCATTGACACTTTGACAGATTTTTTTTTTTTTAATGAAACTTTGGCAACAGAAATAGTGTAAATGCAAGTGGTACTGTATATGTGCGTGCGTGTGTTAATGGGTTAAAAAAAAGGGTTCAGTTATAAGCAGCTAATGAAAGTTGGAGAGCTGATCTAATTTAGCTAAACAAAAAATATTTTTTAAATAAAAAATATATTTCTTCTCCAAAGAAAAAATATTATGAAAGTTTTCTGCTTCAAAAGCAATAGATGTTTACATGTATGATCTTCCTTAGTAAAAATTGCTAATGGTTTAAAATGCTGAAAATGTTATCATCAACAAAATTCAAGAAACCTAACCATTGTTTATGTATGAGTTAACAAGTGGGAACAACACTATTTACATTATTTGGACTATTGTCCTCATCTTTGTTGCCATATTTATCACGTTTTGGCCCTTGTATGCTCCGGCCTTCTTCAGGTAGTTGGAATGTTGAACTGAACCCTTTATTTTGCTCGCTGGGGTAGACTGTTCTAGTTTCACGTGCCATGTCTAATGGATGTCAGTATCTCCTGTTAATTCACCTCTCCAAATTCTCCACTGCCTTAATCAGGTATTGAACTCACACTGTCACTGGATCTAACCAATACCGTTATCCACTGTGCAATGTGTCCTGAAAGACATCTGTGCATGAATTTCTGGAACTTATAAACGTAATGTTTGGAACATTATTTTTTTAACTTGTGCTCATATTGCAATTTTTGATGTTATCATTGCATGTTTTTTACCAGAGCTCATATTACAATTTTCATTGTTATTATTGCTTTTTTCTGGCACTCCTTATTACTGGTTCCCATATTGTATTCATTTCTATGCTTGGTCAGCTCAGGAGATAGTCCGAATATTGTAAATAGCATACATAATACCTCATCTCAGAAATATAGACAGATACTGAAGTGGGAACAAATTGAAATAAACAAAATTTTAAGAAATGCTATTTAGTCAAAAATTAGGCATGCCATTCAGAAAGTCATAAATACTGCATGTGACCTGCAGACTGCAGTTTGCACCTGACTGTCATAAGCTCTGAACCTGTGGAAAAAACAATCAGTATCACAAGACTAAGGGAAAACTGGAATAATCAGCCCTCTGTGGATTGAATGTAAGGCTATGTTAAAAATACCTGCAGCAGACACTGGAAAAAGATGTGGGGGTGCAAGAAGTGTATTGGTAATAATAACCAAGATGGGGACAAGTTTTCAAACACATCTTTGTAAAGATAAAAAGAATGAGTCTGAAGAACTCTTGCAATGATAATGAATCTTCTCAAAATGATAGAAGGTATCTTAAACAAAAAGAATGAGATCAATAGTCTGAACAACTCTTGCAATGATAATGAATCTTCTCAAAATGATAGAAGGTATCTTAAACAAAAAGAATGAGATCAATAGTCTGAACGACTCTTGCAATGATAATGAATCTTCTCAAAATGATAGAAGGTATCTTAAACAAAAAGAATGAGATCAATAGTCTGAACAACTCTTGCAATGATAATGACTCTTCTCAAAATGATAGAAGGTATCTTAAACAAAAAGAATGAGATCAATAGTCTGAACGACTCTTGCAATGATAATGAATCTTCTCAAAATGATAGAAGGTATCTTAAACAAAAAGAATGAGATCAATAGTCTGAACAACTCTTGCAATGATAATGACTCTTCTCAAAATGATAGAAGGTATCTTAAACAAAAAGAATGAGATCAATAGTCTGAACGACTCTTGCAATGATAATGAATCTTCTCAAAATGATAGAAGGTATCTTAAACAAAAAGAATGAGATCAATAGTCTGAACAACTCTTGCAATGATAATGACTCTTCTCAAAATGATAGAAGGTATCTTAAACAAAAAGAATGAGATCAATAGTCTGAACGACTCTTGCAATGATAATGAATCTTCACAAAATGATAGAAGGTATCTTAAACAAAAAGAATGAGATCAATAGTCTGAACAACTCTTGCATTGATGACTCTTCTCAAAATGATACAAGGTATTTTAATTTTCTGATTCATCACAATATTTAATAGGTTAATAAGATCCATGTGAGTTCCACAAGATACCCATGGAAATTCTTATTGCATCATAAAATTTTGTGTTTAACTAAATATCATAATAAGAATCATAAGTATAAATGCAGTTAATTATTTAAAGAAGTAAGATGGCACAAATGAAAATATTCGATATTGACAAGGTTTTACATTTCACTGAAGTAGCCATTAAACACGTGTGTGTTATCCCTTCATCTATCTACCCTTTCTTTTTCTTCCCTTCCATAAAACCAAACAGTGCCTTTGATATATCTTTTCTTCCATTTTGTGAGCTATTACAGGAGGTAATGTAACATAAAAACGATTTGATTTGTTTTTTAGGATCTATCAACCCCTTGTATGTTATTTTAAGGCTGAACCATATTTTGGATTCTAAGAAGAATAATTCTTCTTTTTTTTGGTGAGTGAAAATTGCATTAACAATTTTTGGTAAATAAGATTTTTTTCCAAATACAAGTTCTACTATTCCGTTTGGTTTTCTGAATGGCACACCTAATTGTAGGAGAAAAGTAACATTTATTAAAATTTTTCTTTTGTTCTTGTACATACATAAAAAAAATGATTAAATAAAATGTTTCTTGAATTTTGTAACATTTCGTTGAAGGTAATGTTTTCATCATTTTAACTCTTTAGCATTCAACATACACAAACCAGCGCTCTAAATATTGGTTCTCAAATTCTCACTATTTGTTGTCAAAGTCTCACTGTTTGTGTGACTTCCTGCGTTATTTGGGATGATATTGTCATATATTATAGCAGAGTACACATAGGGTGGGTTATAGTGGGTTGGACATTGAGAACTAATATTTATGGCACAGGTTGAATGATAAACCACCTGGTGATCTTCACTTTGGAAGATCAGGTGTGTAAGCATTTTTGTTTTAGAAACAGGAAACATTCATAATCATTTTTTTTCTTTGGAGAAGAAATGTATTTTTTTTATTTTAAAAATTATTTTTTGTCTTTTCGAATGAATAAATAAGAAACGATTGTAATTAATGATAATATTATATGAAGACTTCATATTTTAATTATCGAGAAATTTTTTCACTAGAAACAATCAGCTTCTCCTCATTTCTATTTGTTCTGGTCTTCTCTGATGAAAATGGCTAAGGCACCTTAAGTGAAAAATTATCTTAAATCTTTTTAATAGTGCTGCCTGCCTTATGATGAACTATGTTTGATGTGGCTAGCAACTCGGAAAAGTTTTCCTGATTTAACCCATAGCTGGGGCAAGAAGAGATGGATTCATATCTTTCTTAAGTGAATGTGAATGAAGGAACAAGGAAAATTATACAATGTTTAAATAAAAGCAGATTGCAAATTAAGAAAATAAGAAAAACAATTTTTATTGGTTTACGCTTCTAAAAATTGTTCCTTTCAATTTATTCTTTTGATAGATTCTTCTGCATGATTTCCTTATAAAAGTTAAAAATTTCTACAGACGCTGCCTTGCAAGCTTTAAGTGCTGTGTCAAATTCTTCCTCAGTGTACAGTCCTGCTGTGTATACAGTTAAAATATCTTTGGAGACACTGTCAAAGGCAAACGTCATTGTTACTTGTGCTGCTTGTTCTTCTTTTAGAGTCGGGTCAAGAATCAACTGACCCTTGTCTGTGAAAGCACAATTTACAGCGGCTACCATAAACTTCATGTTTACATTTGCATCGAGTAAGGCTAAATTGGCCACATTTAAAGCGCAGGCCAGTTGTGATCCTGCATGATGAAGTTCCTGAATAGTTAAACTGACAGACGAGCGTGGATGAAGACAGGTAAGGATGACAGACTCACAGGTGTTACAGATGATATTTTCTTTGAGTTTTTCATTGCAGCCTGGCATGCCAGATTTGGGCCTGTACGTAACCTCAACTGTCGCTCTGCTTATTTGTTCTTTGGCAATTTTGACCTCAGCAGGACCATACACCGAGGCAATCATGCTTGTGTCCCCACTGCAAAGACTAGCAGATCCATCTGATCGAGACAGGAGGCTAAGCTCACCAGTCATTTTTCGTAGTTGCTTGTTGCTGATCTCGCCATTCATTGTGAATGTCTGTAAAAAAAAAGAAAAAGAAATATTTAGAATGGATTTTGAACTTCCAGTTAAGAATTTTTTTTCAACACTATTTACATTATTCGGACTATTGTCCTCATCTTTGTCGCCATATTTATTACAACATTTCGGCTGTTGTAAGCTCCAGCCTTCTTCAGGTGGTTGGAATGTTGAATTGAACCCTTTATTTCACTCACTGGGGTAGATTGTTCTAGTTCCATGTACCATATTTAATGGATGTCAGTTGTCAGTTATCTCCTGTTAATTCCCCCTCTCCAAGTTCTCTCCTGCCTTAACTGGGTATTGAACTCACACTCTTTGGGTCCTGTCACTGGATCTAACTAATGCCTTTATCCACTGTGCCATGTAAAATTACTCATTCCTATAAAAGGTATTGTAATCACCAAATGACAACAGTAGAATGACCATATTTGCCAGTCTTATTGGATGCACCCAGATTTTGGTATAGAATATTTAGGAAAAAAAATGCACACATCACGACCAAAAAAAAAAAAAAAAAAAAAAAAAAAAAAAAAAAAAAAAAAATCAAGATTATAACCTTACCTTTATGTGACCTTCTCACTAACCATGAAGAATCACTTACAGTTTCAGCACAAATTATACAACTGGTCCTTTTTTTAATAGATGTGGGGTAAAGTTTTATTTACGAAGACATTTTTTTGAAAAGGAGAATTTTAGTACATTTCATCATGCATTTATCAAAAATTGTTTGAGTTGTTTTTCAAGGAGCAACATCTGAATATACAGTAAATTCATAAGAGCTACAAAGAAATTGATTGGTATCAGTGAAAACTGGTATATATTGTAATAGGCAAAAAAACAAAAAACAAAAAAACAAAACCCATAAATATGCTACTTGTTGGTAAATGAAGTCTCATACCATAGATGCAGAAAAACAAATTCCGATACCTATGTATCATCAAAAAACACACAAAGCAAACAGCAAATATACCAGTCAAAGCAAATATTTTTGTCAAATCTGGTATTTCTACAGAACAAACAGCAAAATATTGCACAATTCTATAAATTTCTTTTTCGTGGGTGAATTTTTACAGGGATATTTTTATTGATATCATGTTGTTCACTTCCATGAATGCTAGTTTCAGAGATAAGCTCTATACATGCACTGATGCCTGGTGAATCCCACTTTTTTCCATGGTCTTCATGTCCCTCTCATACTTGATGCTGCTGTATTTGATACAGGGTAAAAATCCACATCCAATAGGCCAGCAAATATGGTAACTCTTTTTGTTTTTTTCATTCAACACCTGACTTTGTCAATTAGCACTGGCCAGCGTATATGAGCAACCCTCAACCCCCTGATCTGATACATAGACCTTACATTCTTGCCTGTGATGTCTGGGAAAAACTGCTCTCTTAATGCTGGTGTGTGTGATTATATATCTCCACCATATTTTTTAGTTGCCACATTTCTGCTATTTCTGAGATCAGGAATTATTATACTATGTAGTCCGAAGTAAAATTTTATTTTCAGTATATGTAAAAACCATTTTGATTTGTTCTTCCTATGTAGTGCATACTGCAACTAAATAAATCAAGAAACTATTTTGGTGAGATGGAAGGTCTTTGTGTGTAGATGGAAGGACAGGTTTAACAGAGGAAACCTGTTATATTCTGTGCTAATTGAATAAATGCTTAACACCAGGTGGATAATAGAAGAAAGGTTTATTGTACACAACCAGTACATTATGAAATATGGTACAGTTATACATACAGGTCAATCTAGTAGTGAGTGCCACTAATTTGAAGGTCGGACGTGCTTGCGTCTTCTCTCTCTCACTCTTCCCAAAGTCTCTCGTAGACAGTTGATATGTATAGGTACTTACTACCTATAGTGTAATTATTCATGGGGGTGACTGGTTAGTCCATTATATCAGTTTTAAAAGTGTTATAGGGGAACAACCTAACACACCCCGACAGTGATTGGGAGATAATAAAAGACGTGACAAACTATTGTAGTGGCAGTTGAGACACAGTACAAACCTCCGTGATGTATCTCCCATTTTCCTTGTTATTACAAACTCTTACTCATTGTATTTTCCATACAATAAAAACCTTGTTATTTGTCTTACCTAATTCCTGTGTTAGTGTAATCTTTCCACTCCGGATTACCTGGTTGCTTATATCGTATTATCCACGATATAACACAAAGACTAAATCATAAAAATATAGCACAGAAGGGCAAATTTAGTGGTTTCCTAAGCGTAGCTTAGATATGAAACAAGGCTAAAATTATGGGGGCACCCAGTGAGGATTGAACCCACTACTCGGTCGTAAATGATCTAGCAAGATGAGCTTACTAACCATTACACCATGAAGTTGCCCAACAGAAGAACAAGTTAATACCTTGCAACTTTTTCCTCTACTTCATAACACATCAGTGATGAAGTTAATTGTTTTTCAGTAGAAGCTCAATAAAAAAAAAAAAAAAAAAAAAAAAAAAAAAAAAAAACTATATTTACGTCATGTAAAAACAACCAGACACAATTTGACAGCAAGAAAAAAAAAATCAAATGAAAAGTATACCATTCTGAACTTGCCATAAAAATGTATCCATTGGAGGTACACGCCTCAAATTTTTAGTCTTTGCTAAACTCAGGATAAGGAATTTAACAAAACAGCCCTTTTCACTGTAATATCAATAATTTTTGTAATAAATATATATTAATTTGAAAAATTTTGTGAAATTATGTAATTTTCAACTCGTCAAAAAACAAGACATTTGATTTATTCAAATGGTTATCCTCATCTTGGTTGTTATAGTCACCACATTTCTGCTATTTCTCATATGAGGAATGATCATGGTATCTTTGTAATGAGTAAATAGAACACACAGAAATAAAACTGCAGAAACTCCTAGACATGGAAGTAAAGGAAAGAGAGAAGAAAGGACTAACCATCAATTGTAAGGAAGCAGAATGTATGGTTGTCAGCAAAAGAGAAACACTAAAATGTGAACTACAAATTGGAGATGTCAAAATCAAACTTGACAAGTTTAAATATCTGGGAAGTGTTTTAACAGATGATGATAAAATCTGAAGACACATTGCAATAGTAAAAGATGCCTTCCTGATCCCGAAAAAAGTATTAAGAAACAATAAAATTTTGTTAAAAACAAACAAGTGTACTGAAATGATTTGTAATAACAATTGTCCTATGTAGCAGAGAATGTTGGACAATTTCCACACAGATGAAAAGGAGACTTGAAGCAACAGAAACAATGAAAATCATGCTGAAATGCTTTGTAATATCAATTGTCCTATATAGCAGACAATGCTGGACAATTTCCTTACAGATGGGTAGCTGACTTGAAGCAAGGTAGATGTCATTCGACAGAAGGATGTTGGTAATACCATGAAGCCAGTGTGCGATCCTTTCATATCATTCTAATTAGAAGTACCAATCTATACATCATTATGACATTTTTATGGGTATTATGCTCATAGGTATTAAATGACATTAGATTTATGATATTTTAAAAGGATTTAGCAATAATCATTGTATCACAGAGTGAGTAATACTGATAATTTCAACTTTATACAAGAAAATTAATAGGGATATCAAGTTTATTTTTTTTAGGAATCATTCAGGATGTCTGCAATGCAAGCTGTAAGGAGTGGGTGATTGGCATATTTTAAATTCTTGATTCTCTTCATTGAAATCAATAATTTTGAACAAAATGGATGATTTCAAAGATTTTGTCAGCAAGAAAAGTTTTTTAGCAATTCTGCCACGATAATCACAAAAAACAAAATTATCCCCAATCTGATATTTAAATATTTTCTGCCCAGAAAATTATTTGATTAATTCATAGCCATTTCCTTAGCTAGTCAGACTAATATCCTCATTCCTGTTGATTTTATCATTACATTACAGTTAATATTTTCTTTAACCTTCATAGGTAAGACATTATCCTTATTCTATTAGTTATTCACTAACTAATAATAATAATGACTAATAACAATTATTGTATATTATTTTGGGACATGCTGTGTATATGAGACATGGAAGCAAAAATCACGTCACAGCTCATGACGTCACACATGACGACGCAAGAGTGAAAACGAGAAGTATTAAGTATGGGAAGCCGTTGGTATAAACCAATGGCTTCTGTTATCAATTATAAGCATTTAAGAATATTTGTGGAGATTTCATAGTTTATTTTGTTCAGGTTAAGTTTCAACAGTTTTATGTAAATAGCTTCAAGAATTTTTAGTTTTTGTTTATTATTTTCATGTTTAAGTATAGTTGTGTTTTCAACAAGGATTTTCCGGAATTGTGTACGCAGCCAGGCATGTTATTTTAAATGCCTATACACGAGTTAGTCGTTGCTTTGAAATTTCTCATGCAACAAAAACAGACTATGTTTATTGTTTCGTCTGGGTATTGGCTGATATATTGAAAAGTAATTGTCATCTTTGATAATGGCTTATGTAAGCCAAAAGCTTAGATTGGATTTAAACATGTATCAATATGGTGATTTCCTTTTGTCTTTCAATGATAATGTTATTAAGCTTATCAGACAATATGAAAGGAACTTAAAATAAATAGACAAAACTTGTCTATATTATTTAATGAAACATGCATTAATATATATATATATATATATATATATGTGTGTGTGTGTATAATGTGTTTGGTAATCCAGAGAGCTCAATGTAAAAACAGATCAAATATTTAACTTTAAGGTTTCATGATAATTATAATTTATTTCTTTAGGATCGAAATTTGATCCTAATTCCTCAGATCAACCACTGGTATTATGTGTTGTAGCACACCTATGGACAATGAGTATGTTCCCATTCACATAAATACAATAGTAAATACTGTATGTTGGTCTGCAGTTGGATATTCATTGTGGAATTTACTTGATTCACTTCCAGCAGTTGACTACTTTTTCTATGCGCCACTGGTGAATCTTATATGTGTTGTTCATGTCCTATGTATTATCATTCACTACCAACCTTCATTTGATTATTCTATTCAGTAAACTTCTCTAGGTTACAGCAATATGTTTCTTTATTACGATGGATATGAATACATCTATCTCTTTTCTTCTTTATTTCTTTTTTCCTTTCTTAATTTTGTCTGTCTTTCATCCTCCATTCTCTCAATCACCTTATCCCTTTCAAGCAATATATATTTCCTTCAACTCCTCTTGTCACCAATTTAAACCCGCCTCCTCAAACAAATGTGTGCATAAATTAAAAATGATAATACATAATTCTTCTTATGCCCGCAATATTTGTCACCCATTTATTTGTATGAAAATGGTCGATCTGAGGAATTAGGACCAAATTTTGATCCTAAGGAAATAAATTATAATCATCATGAAATCTTAAAGTTATCTGTTTAATAATAATAATAATTTTATATATATATATATATATATATATATATATATATATGTTAAACAATAAGTAAACAAGGACACTAACACAACTATATTTGGGTGTTTGAGAGAAATATATATATATATATATAGTAAGAGAAAATCAGTTCATCCAAGGATACAAAGAATGAACGTTGGAAAGTTAATTCTGATTTAAAACAATTTCATCAGAAGTTAAAAAATCTAAATAAAAAGGTGGACAGTCACACATTTTCACTATTATTTAATAAAACAGACACATTTTCAATATTATTTAATAAAACAGACACACATTCTTATTATTTAATAAAACAGACACATTTTTACTATTATTTAATAAAACAGACACACATTTTTATTATTATTTAATAAAATAAACACACCTTTTTACTATTATTTAATAAAACTTGTTTGAAAGAATTTTTGCAGATGGGCTTTGTCTTCTGCCTGTATGTGGAATACCTCTGTTACTTAGGAGTATTCTGAGTAAATAACTCTTTATATCACAATCCACTGGAGAGAATGATTTTAATACCATTTTTACTGTTTGAACCATTCTCTCTGCAATTCCATTTGACTGTGGATCGTAAGGTGGTGTTTTGTATGGAAAGCAGTCAATATGTTTTAACCATGCGCATAAACTTTCTTCACAAAACTCAGATGCATTGTCAGAGAGCAAGGTTTTTGGAACTTCATTTCTCAAAAAAAATTATCCTCAACACCTTCACAATAGTGGCTTTTCTATTTGCGACTTTAATAACTTCAGGCCAACCTGAATACGAGTCAACTAATATCAGAAATAGTCCTCTACTTTTAATGTAGACATGATGTACTCACGTCCACGGCACCATGTCCTTTGGCCAAAAGTTAATTTTATAATTAAAAGGAAGAAAAAACTTGTAATTCCAAAGAATGATTTATTTTTTTAATGGAAATATTTTGGCTAGCAGTTGCCAGTCTTGGTCATTCCTTAATTTGAGTAAAACAGCACAAATTACTCAAATTAAGGAGTGATCAAGACTGGCAACTTCTAGCTGAAATATTTCCATTAAAAAAAAAATAATAAATAAATCATTTGTTGGAATTACAAGTTTTTTCTTGCTTTTAATTATGCAACTACCAACAGAGAGAAGCACCCTAACTTTGAAAAGTGAATTTTTATTTAATTTTCTTAAAATTACTCCATTTTACTTTTGAGCTCTCCTTTACTGCATGCACTAATATCAATGTTGTCCTGATATACAATTATATTTTTAGTCCTTTCTAAAACTTTTTAATGGCATTTTGGAAAATGTGACTTGATGTTTTTACTCCAAACTCAGACAAGTTCATCTTTTTAATTCAATAAAGGTGTTTATTGTGGTGACTTCTTGAAACTTGCTATCAATTTTTATCTGATTATATGCTGACTTAAGATCAACTTTAGCAAAGTATTTCATACCAGTAAACTCATAGCATGCTGTTTCAATGTTTGGCAACAGGAATGAATCCAAACAGACTATATAATCGCCACAAATTCTTAAATCTCCATTGGGTTTGCATATCACCACAATGGTTGAAGCCTAATTACTATCACCCTGGCTGACTTTTTCTAATATTCTTTGTTCCACCATTTTGTTCAGCTTAGCAACCACCAAGGGTAGCATGTGAACAGAAACTTTTCAGGCTTGAAAATAACTGGGTTGATTGCTTTCTTTAAGCCAAATACTCACCTTGTGTCTCTTTAATAAACCAACATCTGGTTCTATAGACTTCATGGAATATATAAGTTTTGATGTATCACACATCAATTCTTAAATGACTATGGCTTTTGATGTTTTCCATCACTATGAGAGGGGGGGAGTGGGTATTATCACAAATCTGCTTCTTTTTTTTTTTTTTTTTTTATTTCAAACATGCCTTCAGGGCGTCCTAAAATTTTGATGATTGATCCATCGAACTGTTTCAACTGAAGAGATTACTTTTCTTTAACTTTGGTCTACCCATTCTTTCTCAAAAATTCCTTGGTATCTACATCACTTCAAGTATCCACCTGCATTTGAGTAAAGTTACTCTGTTCAACTTCAACATTTCCCTACTTTTATCTTGTACTTTCATCTCAAATACTTCCATACATTCAATTGGGGGATCAAATATTTTCCACTTTTTCCATTCACTTTTCATATCTGCATACTGTCCGGGAATGATTCCTCTGTTTATGCTTAAAACACCATTTCCCAAAGGCTGGACACTGATTTTTTCTCTTCTCATGTTCCTTATTGCAATATCTGTATACAAGTTAAGATTTTAGTAGCATTATAAGTCTCTATACTGCCTTTGAAGGCATTACATTTTTTAATCAATTCCAGTTGTTATAAGAACTCCACACATGCTTCCAGATTCATATTATGAGCTTGAAGCCACTCTAGAATTTTACACTTGTACAAAATGTCTAACATTCCTTCAATCAGTCTTAGCAAAATTAGCTTGTCTTCAATAGACATTTGTTCCAAACTCATTCTTTCAAACTCACAATATTTCAACACTTCTTTCCATTGCTGTACATATTGTATAATAGTTTTGTCTAGTCTCTGTTTACTTTTCAGAAATTTAGTTCTTTCTGCAATGACCAATCTTTTGTTTTGTTGTAAATCTGCTTTTATGATGGCAGCAATTTCTTCATGGCCTAAATCTTCCAACACTTTGAGATAGACTATAATGGAGAATTTTTATAGCTTCGCCCTCCACTGAGGCCAAAAATAATTCCCTAAATTCATTTTCTCCTCCACTAGCTTTGGTGTCCTTTAACTTTTTCACTCTTGTCAATGCTGCAAAACACCTAAGCCGGGTTTCAATATATTCAGGATCCTCCATTGTGGTTAAGTAACCAATCAGCGATGCCATATTGTTAACAGAAAAACAAATACGAAAAACACATGTGAAACGAAAGGCAACCTGCATCCACCAGAGAACTGACATCACTGACCACCTAACGAGGGAGGGGATAGGGAGTTAAACTAAAGGAAAGTAGGGACAGAAATAAAAGGGGCCAATGAGCAAACACACCCTAGCTAAGTTTACTGGAGAGAAAAAAAACTTAAGAAACGCAAAAACCAAAACCATAAGTTTATATAGAACTCAATGGGCAGAACTCATTTCAACTGCAGATGGAACAGGTCAACTTATTAAAATACAAGTTTACATTAGCTGAAGGCTATCAGTTCAGTACTTGTGCTGAGTAGTAAATATCTACCTGAGCCACTCAACAACTTAACAAAAATTGTTACTCAAAATGCCTAAAACTCTGAAAGATGATAAATTGTCACTTATGAGAGATCTTCCAAAGAATTTTATTTGGATCCACACAACAGTGTCAAAGGCTTTCATAATGCATTAAAAATATTTTCTTATGATGGAAACATTGTGTTTATCCTTATCAAGGGAAACTCCAAATTAAATGAATTAAAAAACTTTTCTTTATTGGAGAAGGAAGGGAATTTTTTAAATCCTTGTATTTTTGAAAAAGCGATTTTATGATATTCAGCTTCTAAATTACTTTATTTGAAAGCTTTATTTATTATTTTTAACTTTACTGGTATTATTATGCTTTCAAGGAGCATGTAAAACTTGATATTTTACTGGATAATTATGATTTTTGATTTTGGGAGCAGAAAAGCTTTTAATGCTTTTTAGACACAAATATATTTTATAAAAAATGTTGCACCTAATGAAATTAAGACATGAAATTTTCATTTTTTTTAAAATGATAAATTACAGAATCAAGATATTAGCAATCTTGAATAGATTGTAATATTAAAAGTTGCTAGTTGAAAAATGCTGATTCATCACTGAAAGTATTGACAGTTATTAAATATTTTTGTTTATTTCCTTGAAAAATATCCTTGAAGTGATTTTTACCTTACTAATGATACTGATTTGGGTATATTTTTGAGTATCCATAAAATTGCTTAATATGAACAAATTCTGATACATTTTCGCTATTTTTACTTGATGGATTTAAAAATGAAAATAATCTAGTGGAACCCTTATTTTAATGTCATTGGTGTAGTTTCTTTCAGTTAAAAATTTTGTAGACAATCTTAAAATACCATTTTTAAGTGACCATAGCAGCTGAACTATTTGGAACTAAAGGTAAAATGAAAGTAAAAATAGTTTATTTGTATAGTAAATTATAGGGGTACCAACCTTCAGCTTCATATTTTCTTAAATATCAAATTTATAAAGTGCCAAAATTGAAAAACCCTGATTTTAGCATGACAAGTTGTTCTAGAAAAATGTTTTGAACCTAGATAGAAGTTTGTCCACAAAATGTAATTACACCCTGAACCATGCTAATGACATGGTAGTGAAATTTAGGATTAAAAAGTAAAGGACATTACAGAGAATAATGAAAACATAACAATGGTGTTGCCATATTGTAGAAACCAGCTGGGGAAAGTTTTATCCAAATCAATTCACAGAAAACCAATAAATCTTAAATTTCACTACCAAGCTATTAGTGTTGTCTGGGGTGTAGTCACATGATCTTCAGACATGTAGCAATAGGTGGTAAGAATATAATTGGTCTGCTGATGTCATGAAAATAGGCAATTTTAAGGATGATAAAAGAATCAGGCAATTTTCAAACAGTAATACCAACATTCCTATAACAGGAGTGAATGTGGTTACAGCATAGAAATAATCTTTTAAGTCATAAAAGACAGGAAAACTCATTTGGATGCTGGATTTGATAGATTTTGTAAAGGAGAAGCTCTCAAAGTGGACAATATCTTTTTGCATTTTGGACATTTTCAGGTCCCTATAAAAATACATAAGACATGCCTAAGCTATTTATATTTTTGTAATCTACAGTAAATTGTAACTATTGTCACAAAGTTTCAAATCTGTACCTGCAATATCATTGGTGCTATGAATGTTAGAAATTAGCAAAGTGCAAAAAATGCAGTGTAATTTCAAGATGCTCAGATTTTAAAACTATTAAAGTTAGAGATTTAATATTTGGGATTTATCAATAAATTTGATCAAGGAAACTCTGAATTTTCCCAGATTTTTCAGAGAGGGTTACCTGTGACTGTTGATTGATTTGAGACAGAATGTCTGATTTCCATTATACACATAATAGCCATATTCTATCAGTAATGTTTACCTTCATTCCTGACCACTGACAATCCCTTTCTTCCTCAGTTTCAATGTTGTCCTATAGTAAAATCATTAGCAATATATTCACATTATACATATCATTATTCTATCAATAATGCTTGCCTTCATTCCTGACTACTGACAATCCCTTTCTACTTGATTTTCAGTAAATTCCTATAGTAAAATCATTAGCAATGCATTTATACATCTAATAGCCCTATTCTCTTAGTAATGCTTGCCTTGATTCCTGACCATTGACAATCACTTGCTTCCTCATTTTCAATGCATTTCCATTATACATATAATAGCCTTATTCTATCAGTAATTCTTGCATTCATTTGTGACCACTGACAACCCCTTTCTTCCTCATTTTCGATGCATTCCTTAGTAAAATCATCAGTAATATATTTACATATCATTATTCCATCAGTAATGCTTGCCTTCATTTTTGACTACTGACAATCTCTTCCTTCAAGTTCAATGCATTCCTATAGTAAAATCATTAGCAATGCATTTCCATTATACATATAATAGCCCTATTCTATCAGTAATGCTTGCCTTCATTTTTCACTACTGACAATCTCTTCCTTCAAGTTCAATGCATTCCTATAGTAAAATCATTAGCAATGCCTTACATAAGTACTGTTTTAATAAGTTCTATTCTATCATTAATTTTTGCCTTCATTCTTGACCACTGACAATCCCTTTCTTCCTCATTTTCAATGCATTCCTATATAGTAAAACAATTTGAAATGCCTTACACACCACAGGATACATATTCTATTCTATCACTAATGTTTGCCTTTATTCCTAACCAGTGACAATCCCTTTCTACCTGATTTTCAGTACTCACCAACAGTGTTGATATTTGCCTCAATCTTGAAATACATGAGACAACTGGTCAGAAAAAAAAACCCTGTTGTTCTTATACTTAATTTTCAAACTTTACAATTTTTGTTTTAACAAAAAATATTCAAAATAGCAATACGCATGAAAAATGATTAAAAAATAAAAATGGAGACATTTATTTTTACTTGATTGATTATCTTATTTGATTTATGGCACCAAACATATCTTGAATTTTTTTCTCAATTTACAAAAATATATACTCCTATTGACAGAGTTCTGTATGTGCCTTTTTCTTTCAGAAAACCATTTTTTTCGATGGTGATAGTGGCCCCGTTATTCTGCATCTTATTGCGAAAGGCGATGAAAAATGTTTTTAAAACACTGTTTTTACCTGTATGCACGCCGGTCCACGTTTGTGCAATAATACCATAGATAAGCATATTCACAATATTATTTCTTTCTTAATTTCTCTAATAATTTAGGAGGGAAGAAGTTCTTTTTTTCACTTTTTACAAAACCGGGTATCAAAATATTTGTTTCTTTTCTATACTTGAAAGAACCACGTGAAATTTGAAAATGCATGAAAGTAAAAAAGAAAAATCAACTATTCATCGTTTACTTTCTTGCAAATATTTTCCTGAGACATTTTTCTTAAACTAAATAAATAATAAACGATTTTTCTTTATTTATGTATGTATATATTGTATAATAATTTAAGGAAATACCTGATGTGCATCTGCCAGCTTGCCGCAAGTGTAAGGAAGGGAGGAACTATACCACGAAATTAATTTTCGTATTTGAGAAAAAAAAATCAACTTGAAAAAAGCAGCTAAACTTTTAATTGAAATGATTTTTATTTATCATGTTAATCGAGTTAGATGTTTATTGTTAAAATGAAACAGAAATTTGACGATTTATTCCGAAACTGACAATAGTTCCACATTCGGAAGGAGACTTTCAATTTTTTCTTTTTTTACAATTTGGAAGCGAGCTTCCACCATGAAAAAATAGTTCCGGGTCGACCGAATTTAATACTAATGTTGTGGGTCTGATATCGAGCATCGGAAAAAGTTTTTGTCATTTTACGAGTTTTCATAATTATGTTGTTAGGGGTTGGAGTTTTTGGTGGGGTCGATTGCTGTTTAGCTTCTTGTGGGAGAAGTCGTTTGATGACGTAGTTGCGTGTAGGAATCTAGGGTGTTGCTCGGTTGTGGTGTGTCGGCGGCTGGTGCGTTTCTCTCAGTCTGTGAGCAAAACGAGCAAAAACCTTAATCGAAAAATTCACAGAAAAATAAGGAGAGATAAAAAAAAGGGGGGAACAAACAGAAAAAAAAAGCCCAAAACATACTTCTTAACATCAATGTATATATATATATACGATTTTAATTATATATATCTACATGCAATTATATAGATTTTATTTACGTTAACTGAAGTGTATAGTTCGGACAGAGAGGAACGAAAAAGAACCATAATTTGTTTGTTGCTCACAAGTTGCCGACTGACTTTTTTTTGGTATTTTTAGCTAATTTGCTTTAACAAAGAAAAAAAAATGTCTAGAAGGGACAGATCGTACGATTCAGGCCGAGCCGACCGAAAAGGGTAACGTATTTTTTTTCTCCCCCCTAAAATAACTATCTTTTATTAGTAGTAGTAATCATCATCAAGTAAATTTTAATATCTGATTTTTGTATTAAAACGAAATTATGATCAAGTCTTGATTTAATTTCTACACCAAATTTAATTTAATGTTATCCAACGTTTCTTATTCTGTTTTGTTCCTTCGCTATATAATGCTAAGTAATTTTTTTTTCAAGACGTGATTTTGTTGAATTTATTAAACTAAAAGTCTTTTTCAAGCAGGAATCTACAAAAATACTATATAATCATCTTTTTGATAGATGATGGATAGTCCAACATTTTTCTCCAACTTGATGTGTATTTTTAATTCATATTCTCCTCTTAAGTTTTCTTAAAAGAAAAAAAAAGTGTCTTAAAAACATGACTCAAGAGTCAAGACTCAAGAGTCAAGACTAAGAGTCTACACAGTCTTCTACAATTTTAATCATTTTTTTTTTTAATGATCCGCTTTTTAAATAAAAAAACAATTCATTTGGTTATTTAGAATGTTATTGTTGAATAAACGAATAATATATGAAATTGGATCAATAAGTTTGTAATCTGGCACGAATTTCTGTATTTTTTTCACTGATGTCTTAATATTCACTAACAAATGTTAAATAAATATTTATGCAAACAAAATGTATTTTTTCCTTTTCTTCATCACCAGGTTATAGACTTATTGATCTACTTTTTTTTTCTTTTGCACGAAGATATGGTGTTGAACATATCCCTTACTTCCAGAAACCTAGTTCAAATGGATGTTTTATATTTAGAGATATTTTATTAATCAGTTTTTAAAGGATAAAGCAATATGAAAGAAGCCTTTTATACTTAAAAGTTAAATTTTTGTAGCATTTTCTTTACGATTATTTTCTTTTAAGATTTGGTTAAAAAAAGCAATATTTTAAAAATTATTACTAGCAGTAAGATTTTTTTTTTTATCATGAAAAGTTGAGCTGGAGGTCATCGCATGTCGATTTCTTGTATAGGTTTTTTACCGTTTTCCTCTTTATAAAAAAAAAAAAAAAAAAACTGTTTTTTAAACTGTCTTTATAATTTTTTTTTACTTAACATTTGAAATAATGTAAATGTGAGAGCAGGTAATAATAATAATGGAAAAAGAAAAGGAGCAAATAACCCATTATTTACTAGTTCTGTCACTAATAAAGACTACCTCTATTCTTAATCATTAGAAGGGAATCCATTTTGGCTTATTGATCACGTGATCATCGACTGCTGCTGCTGTTTAAAACTAATTTGCATAATTTATGTAAGCCATTTGCAAGAAGACGACGGCGACAACAACGATTTGATCATTCCAGCAAGTCAGGCAGTTGCGGCCATATCACTATTCTACACATTTACTAAATTACTTTTACGCAGCTATTATATTTATTTAAAAGAAAAGGAAAAAACAAATCAAAATACCCATATAATTTGCAATACTCTAAAATATTTCCTTTTTTGTTAATTTTGTTGTTTAAAAAAAGAAATAATAGATTTTTTTCCTTATTTTTCTAGTTGAACACCACACACACAAAATTTATCTATGTCCGCAAATGTTCTAGGCTTAACTCGATATTCTTCAATGTTTTCAAGGTTCGTAAAAAAAAAAAAAAATATATATATATATATATATATATATACCCATACACATTTACTTTTTTTTATATAATCTTTAAAACTACCAATTTTTCATTTTTGGAGTAGAAAAAGAAAAAAAAAATGTCCGCTGTCGATTCTAGATTCCTTATTTTTTTCTTAATTCGTAGGAGGAATAATTTTCCCCCCTCTCATGATTCAATCTTATCTTTTATGAGGTGGGCAAACATTTCTATCCGTTTTCTCAGAATTTTGAAATGGTTATTATAATGTTTCTAAAAATTATATAACCTCTTAAAAATGCTGTCCTTATATCCGTTTTCAAAACTTTCCTTTAAAAAAAGAAAAAAAACCTTCCTGTCGTTTCAATTTAAGTTTTAATAACCAACACGCTGCTTTTATTTAAATGAATAAAAAAAAACTATTTTTTTTATTATTCATTTCTGTTGATCTTTAACTAGATTTATTTATATTTGTATTTTTTAAATTTGTATCCACGATAGTAAATATGCTTGGGACGTGGAAGAAAGAAATTGGGGAAAAAAAAAAAACCTTGTTGATTTCCCAGAAGAGTAAAAGGAAAAACAAAAAAAAAAATGGCTACCTATTTATTGCGATCGTCTTTATTAAATTTTCATTTCAATTGAATGCATTTTACACACAATTTAATTCTTTAAAACTAATCTGTTAAAGCTGTAAAACCTTTACTTAAAAAAAATTTATCTCGTCAGTTAGGTTTACCGTTTATATATCGAGTCATTTGAGTACACAAGGGTGACGCCTACGTAAGGAAGAAGAGAAAAAAAATGACTTAAAAGAATTGAAAAACTTCTAGGCAGGAAAATTGTTTATTTTTAAATGAGTAAAATGGATTTAAGAAAAGAGATGAGATTAATTTTCCGTAATTTTCATTTTAAACTTATCTAATGCGAATAATTGCCATGGCTCAATAAATTCGCTTCGGATTTTCTTTTTTTAAAATCCGGTTTAAGAACGATTTTAAAATGCCTAAAATGTTTTTGACTTTTTTTTTTTTTTTTTTTTTTTTTTTTTAATATAACTCCATTGAGTAAAAAAAATTCTTTTTCGTTCAATTTCTCCAGAGTTTCTTTTTATTTCATCCCTAAAATCATTTTTCATAATCGAAAGCGATCCTAATTTTTTTTTTTTTTTTCCAGTAGCGTTTCTTGAAATTTAAATCTTTTTTTTTTTTTTCTTATTTTTAAATTTTGAATTTTAACCGTTCAACTTTTTTTAAATTAAATCCTTTTCTTGAAATGTCTAATCTTAGATATTAACTTTAAATTGAAATGATTTAGTAATTATTTTTCTTCCTGTAAAACGACTGAGTCATTCATTTTGCACGAAGAGTGACTTTTTCTTTCCCTCCTCCTCCTTCCTTTCTTCTTTCTCCTCCTCCTCTCAGCCACTCCTTCTTCGTCTCGTCTTTTCTACTTACCTGCGTTAATATGAATATTATCAAGTTGACCGATTAATGCCGACGATGAAGCCTTTCTCTTTCTCTCTTTTTTTTTTTTTTTTTTCCCTCTGCTGATTCCCTTCTTGGCAACGACGGCTTCTTATTCCATTCGGTTATTTTTAATTTCTTTCTTTCTTAATCTCTCGCTCTCTACCGATCAACATGACCTTGCCGTTTTTTCGGACATCGTTATTAATTTTCAGAAAATGTGGAGGACAAAATATTTCCAACCGATTGTCTGAACACCATTTTCTACAAAAGTAAACTACTTTCTGATTTTATTTTCTAAGTTTTTGTCGCTTTCCCCATTTTTTTCATTAACTGTAAAATAATTCGGTGAGGAAGCTTTTCTTTTGTGTGTGCGTGCGACTTGAGAACGACTCCATTAATAATTATTTTTAAATTGACTAACCGATTTTTTTTTCTTTGAGTTAGAATCGTGAAATAATTTAAGTGCCTTTTTTTTCTTTTCTTTTTTTTAATATTCTCCCTTTTCGTTTGATACTTATTTGTCCAAACCTGTCTTATTGAGATTTCTTCTTCCACTGATTTTATTTAACACCTTTTTTGTAGTGGTTCGTAATTGTCACCCACCATGCCTGCTTGTTGCTTCACTTTCTTTCTCTTCATTCTAATCATTAATGTTCGTTTAATTATTGCCGGCTTGAAACAAATCCACCATATTATTCTCTATCTCTGTAACGACCAATGGGCGTAAATTGGTTTCTTCATCTATTAACTTTTTTTTTTCTTTTCAGTATTCATACTCTTGAAGCAAATATTATTAATTCTCTTAACAGCATAGATGGGTTTAACTTTTTTCCATAATGGAAAGTAAGCTGCTTTTTTTTTTCTTTTTTTTTTACTGGGAGGAAGTCACGTGATCTAGAGACAAGGGACATAAATCTTGATGGCTTAAATCTTTCCTTCAAATTTCTCAGTTACAATAATGGAGTTATTTCTGCACTTCGATAACATGCGTGTTTTATGATCTAAATGTACTAATCAATATTAAATAATTTTGAGAGGAAATACATTTATGGCGAACTTGTTAGGAGCAAATTTTAACTTTTCACTAAATATTTTTAGGAAATTGGTCATTAATTCTCGTCTGTATATTGTCAAAAAACAGACGAATAAAACATATGATCTCTAAAAATGAATTTTAAAATTCATTCTTTATTTGAACAAAACCTTGCAATAGATTGTAAAATCCTAAGCTTTGATGTTTGCAACTAACATCATTAAAAAAGATCTCATTGCGTCACACTGAGGTTATAAAAGTTTTCCAGAATTTAAACAAGAAAAATCTGAATCGCAAAGTTTTTTTTTGTTTTTTTTTGCCTAATCAATTCTGTTTCTGGTCCTGATTAATAAATGTTAAACATGTTTTAAATGTCTCTATAAAATGTTTTTCTTCAGTTTAACCCGCGGTGGTGTTGGGAGTATGAGGTTTGGTGGCCGAGGGAGCATGGGCGGCCCTAGTGGTCGGCTCAGCAAAAATAGCCAACCTGGAGAAAGGCTAAGAAAACCAAGGTGGGATTTGTCAAGACTCCCTAAATTTGAAAAGAATTTTTACAGAGAACACATCAGTGTCACAAATAGATCTATGGTAAGTCTTTATCATTATTTACTTCTTTGAATTTATTTCCTTGAAGCCTCGTTTAACATCAGCAAAATCTCTTCTAGGCTATGATGGTATTTTTTTAGTTTTCAAAGTTGGTTAGGTGTAGGTATGTCCCAGGTAACGCTAAAAAAGTGGTATACCCTGGAGAAAAAAGGACCCCAAATTGATAAAAAAATTTTAACTTGTAAATGTTTAAAATTAAAGAGGGAAGACCAAAGTATTTTTTGAATATTTTTTCAGATTTTTTAATCCTTCCTATAAATTTTAAAAATTTTATTTAAAAATCTCGTTTTTCTTGAAAAAAAAAAAAATCAGTAAAATTGATTTATCGACATTTCTGCCCGAATTTGTAAAAAAAAAAAAAAAAAAAATTAGTTCAAAAATCAATTAAAATTCAGTTACACTTTTTTTTTTTTTTTTTTCTTTTTTTTTTTTTTTTTTATCTTAGGAAATTTAGAATGATTAAAGTAGGTACGGTACCTCCACTTTTTCGGCATAAATTATCGATACCTAAGTTTAAAATGCATTTTTTAAAAGGAAAAAATATGCTTGAATATTTCATTTTAGTTTTACTTGAAAGTTGAATCATTAAATTTATTATTTCCATTAAGTAAACAATTCTGGTATATTTCAGATAGAAACTATATACATTGGAATGTCAAATTTAATTTTAAATTTTTAAATTTTCAAAAAACCCGCCATTTTCTTAATTTTAAGAAATTTGTAAACAAACACAAATTTATCGATTTTAAAAATATTTAAAAAATTTCTGACACGTCATTTTAGTAAAATTAGAAAATTTAATGTTAAATTAATCTGATTTAAAAAAAATATTACTTAATTATAGCATAAAAAAGAAATATACAACGAATTATTAACGATTGGTACCGTAATTTTGATCCCGATACTTGATCCATGTGATGATTGACAAGTGATGACAGCTACTACGGATGATCATAAATGAAAATTACTAGAAATCTGAGTGAACCCTTTTATTTTTATTTTTACTGTTATGTCTATTTATTAGAATAAAGGGACAAAACTCTTTTTATAATAATGGCAATTTCAGTCTACTGTACATGGAAATAAGGAATGTATTAAGTAGAAAAATACAACATAAAAAATTATTTGAAAAAAAAGTGGAATCACTAAATTTATTAAACTTGGCAATTTTGAACTCGTAAATTTTGTTTCTACTTAATTACTAATTATCAAAAGGAAATAAGCTAATACAGAGTTTTGCACGATTTTTAAGCTATTATAAATTATTATAATCAAAATGTAAAACAAATAAAAAATTCTTGTAAAATTTAATTATTCATCAGAAAAAATTTATTTCTTCAGGCAATAATGACCTTAATATTACTTATTTACAAAAGCAATTAAAAGCTTTTCTAATTAAGTAATATCATAGTTTTATTGGATTCATTATTTTTCTATTCAAAGCTCATTTTAAAAAAGTTGGAACAAATTAGAAAAAAAAGTAGGTGATTTACCATCTCCAATGACTCTTACTTTAAACAAAAAAAAATTGTAAGGAAATAAAAAGAATTGAACGAAATTTCGGGAAAATAAGTAAGTGGGGTGTAACATATTAAAAAAAAAATATTTTTTACTAAAATTTACTAAAAAGAAATATTTCAAAAATAATTTCATTCATTGGTGAATAAGTCCTGAAAATTTAATTAAAATCTGACAATTACTTTAATTTTACAAGAATTTCCAAATCAATGGGTTTTCAACGGGAAAAACGCAAAAAAAAACAATGTTATTTTTACAGCACCGCGATGACGTAAAAAAAAAAAACTTTAACCAAAATTTCGAACGCGTTAAAAAATATTAAATATCAAAAAATAATTAAAATACACTTTGGTCTTTCATCTTAATAATAACATAAGCGTTTTGACGATAAAAATTTATTTTCGGTAAGTTTGTGGCATTTGTTTATTACGCTATGCTGTTTTCCCGCGAAAAAGTGGAGGTACCTAGATTAAAGTATACTTAATGTAATTTGAAAGAAACATTACTTACTTTTTTAGCAGAAAATTTTTTAATAGAGATATTTCCAACCAAGGTACTCGCGCGGGTGCGTGATTGAAGGGTGTTAATTGACGGCTGTCAATATATTGACAACTTACGTCAAGCGAATTTATCGTACGGTAGCGCAGAAGTGATGTAATTCGTTCTAATTTTAAGTGAACCTGGTTAGTAAATTTAAAAAAAAAAATAACTTAACTGAATGAATGCAAAGCAATTTCTGAAGTAAAAAGAACTTGCTTCTATCAAGAGAAACAAGTCGACCTCGTGACATTATTTCAAAGCTGTGCATACATACTTTCGTTGGAGACGATTTTAAGTACAATTTTGGAATATTAAAAAATTATTTTAAAAATATTAACGGTTGTCAAATTTTTATGAGCTTTCAAATTTATGATCTTTAAAAAGTAGGGAACATAATGTTATTTCCATAAAGCTTCATTCAGAAACTTAATTTTAAAATATATAACATTTTGTCATATTGTGTATTTAAAATAGAAAAAAGAAAAATTATTGTAAAAATTCATTTTTCATCAAATTTTTTTTTTTTTTTTTTTTTTTTTTTTTTTTTTCAGATAAGAATTACCGTATTATGTTATTCAGAAAAGTCATAAAAAGTTTTTTGAATTAAATATTAGTCTTAGTTTTATTGGGTTTTGTATGTTTACAATTGAGGTAAAAGTTTGGACAATTTTGCACATATTTTTACCAAAAAGATTGATTTAGAATCTTCAGAGTCTTGTGCATTTAATTGAAAAAAAATTATCAGGCTTCAAAAATAAATTTTTGAAGTTTTCATAATTAAGTTCGAGGGGTGTAACAGATATAAAAAAAATAATATTTATACCATGACTTTCAAAATGACAAACATTTCTAAAATAATTTCAATCATTTGTGAATAAGTTCTGAAAGTTTCATTAAAATCCAACAAGTACTTGATTTTTGCCAGATTTTCCAAATCAATGTGTTTTTTTTCAACAGAAAACGGTGAAAAACAAGTAATGTTAATATTACGTAATTTTTGACATAAAAAAAAAAAACAAGATTTTCAAACAAAAATTTAAAAAATGCTGCAAATGAAAAAAATTTACACTTTACAATTTTTTTTATCAATTTGGGGACCTTTTTTCTCCAGGGTATACCACTTTTTTAGCGTTACCTGGGACATCCCTAGTTAGGTGGCATCTGAAAATGTATGAATGCATCTCCAAACAAGTTTGATTAAATATTGTTAAATGTCAGTTCAATTTACCATATTTTTTTAAATACGGTGCTTTGTGCTGCTGTTAAAGTACTTTCAGCCGTCTGTCATTCCCAAGAACCAATGTAGTGTGGTAGGAAAGATTTTATTGCTTACATCTTTGAGAAGCTGAAAGTTTAAAATAGTCCACATTGTTGTGTAGCAGCCACTTAACAATTTAATGTGACCTTATTTTGTGCAAGACAAATCCAGAGTCAGTCTATATTTCTGAGATGAGGTATTATGTACATTATTTACATTATTCGGAATATTGTCCTCATCTTTGTCGCCATATTTACCTCAAGGACACATGGCACAGTGGATAAAGGCGTTGGTTAGATCCAGTGACAGGACCCAAAGAGTGAGTTCAATACCCGGTTAAGGCAGTGGAGAATTTCAGAAGGAAATTAACAGGAGATAACTGACATCCATCGTGGAACTAGAACAGTCTACCCTAGTGAGCGAAATAAAGGGTTCAGTTTGAAATTCCAACCACCTGAAGGCCGGAGTGTACAACGGCCAAAACGTGATAAATATGGCAACAGATGAGGACAATAGTCCGAATAATGTAAATAAAGACAAATAAATATTGTATTTAATTTGCAAATATGAAATATTTGACCAAGCTTGTTTGGATGACTACTTGCTGCCTAAATATACATTATTATAGGTATTATTACAGATTCGCAATAACTGTTTAAAATTAAGAAATAGAAAATTGTTCTTGAAGGTTTTTTTTTTTTTTTTTATAATTCAAAGGTAATGGAATAAGTTTCCTATACCCAGTAAGCAAAATACTTTGTATTTAAAATTGATGTCTGGCATTTTTGCAACTTTTGTAAACAAAAGTTAAATTGTTTTAAAAATCTGGTATTTAAAACAAAAAAAACTTATCCTTTTTTTCTTTCTTTGAGGTTGAGTAAAATTAGTTTACTTAATCTAATTTGAAACCATCATTACTTTTTTTTTTTTTTTTTTTTTTTTTTTTAGCATTAAAAAAAAACAAACTAGAAAATGAAGCATTTCTTAACTATGGTGACATGTTTGTCATATATTGATTGGTAGCTGAGGTTATAAGTCATCGGGTGGATGAATAGAAGTGACCAATTTTACAAATTTTATGTGAACTTATTTAATTACCCAGTTAATATTTACAAATTAACATTTTAAGCAATCTAATATTTCATTAACTATTAGGTACTTTAGCTTTATTGAAGATATTTCTGGAAAAATTTAAAATACTATATAACAAATTTAAATTTCATAACTAAGATAATAAAAAAAATTTCATAATTATAAGTACCACCACTAATTCTGTATACCTAAGGTTTAAATAAATTTTCATGAAATCTTTCTTGAAACTTTAATTTTAGCTTTAAAGCTAAATGTTTAAATTTAGTATTTCAAGTAAGTAAAATACTCTGTAGTGTATTTCAAATAGAAATTCTATTGGAGTTAATTTTTTGGAAGGGTGGGGAGCCAAAAGTAGCTGATTAGTGTCCTTTTTTTGCAATGAATATTTCTTTATTAAAAAATCTTCCAAAAATAAAATAGTTTTCTAAAACTTGTAGTGCACTTGGCATATATATGCACATCAATATTTTCTAAAAATAATAATTTCTAAAATAAACTGACTCATTTGTGAAGAAGCCTGGAAAGTTTAATTAAAATCCAAGGATTCTTTTATTAGAAAAAGGCACAAAAATTTCCATTGCCTATTCTATTACACCATTGGGGCATAGTTTTACAAAGACTTTGTAAAAGAATATACTTTTGAAATGTTTTAAAAAGGATGGCAAAATTAAAGGTTTGGTCATTCCTCTAATGTACAGATTTTGATAAAACTTAGTTTCTGTGAAGTTTGGGCCATTTTTTGGCAAATTCCTGAATATCTCTACATTGTTATGCACAGAAGTGTGATATTTAAGGTTTAGAATGAATTTTTCAATATCTTTGAAGCTTTTATTTTAGTTTTAATTCCAAACTAATAGATTAAATTTAATATTTCCAATAAGCAAAATTAGGTACCTCCACTTTTTCGGCATAAATTATCGATACCTAAGTTTAAAATGCATTTTTTAAAAGGAAAAAATATGCTTGAATATTTCATTTTAGCTTTACTTGAAAGTTGAATCATTAAATTTATTTCCATTAAGTAAACAATTCTGGTATATTTCAGATAGAAACTATATTCATTGGAATGTCAAATTTAATTTTAAATTTTCAAAAAACCTGCCATTTTCTTAATTTTAAGAAATTTGTAAACAAACACAAATTTATCGATTTTAAAAATATTTAAAAAAATTTCTGACACGTCATTTTAGTAAAATTAGAAAATTTAATGTTAAATTAATCTGATTTAAAAAAAAATATTACTTAATTATAGCATAAAAAAGAAATGTACAACGAATTATTAACGATTGGTACCGTAATTTTGATCCGATACTTGATCCATGTGTTGATTGACAAGTGATGACAGCTACTACGGATGACCATAAATGAAAATTACTAGAAATCTGAGTGAACCCTTTTATTTTTAGTTTTACTGTTATGTCTATTTATTAGAATAAAGGGACAAAACTCTTTTTATAATAATGGCAATTTCAGTCTACCGTACATGGAAATAAGGAATGTATTAAGTAGAAAAATACAACATAAAAAATTATTTGAAATAAAAGTGGAATCACTAAATTTATTAAACTTTGCAATTTTGAACTCGTAAATTTTGTTTCTACTTAATTACTAATTATCACAAGGAAATAAGCTAATACAGAGTTTTGCACGATTTTTAAACTATTATAAATTATTATAATCAAAATGTAAAACAAATAAAAAATTCTTGTAAAATTTAATTATTCATCAGAAAAAATTTATTTCTTCAGGCAATAATGACCATAATATTACTTATTTACAAAAGCAATTAAAAGCTTTTCTAATTAAGTAATATCATAGTTTTATTGGATTCATTATTTTTCTATTCAGAGCTCATTTTCCGTGAGTTGGAACAAATTTGAAAAAAAAAAGTAGGTGATTTACCATCTCCAATGACTCTTACTTTAAACAAAAAAAAATTGTAAGGAAATAAAAAGGATTGAACGAAATTTCGGGAAAATAAGTGGGGTGTAACATATTAAAAAAAAATATTTTTTACTAAAATTTACTAAAAAGAAATATTTCAAAAATAATTTCATTCATTTGTGAATAAGTCCTGAAAATTTCATTAAAATCGGACAATTACTTTAATTTTACAAGAATTTCCAAATCAATGGGGTTTTCAACGGGAAAAAAGCGCAAAAAAAAAACTTATTTTTACAGCACCGCGATGACGTAAAAAAAAGAACTTTAACCAAAATTTCGAACGTGTTAAAAAATATTAAAAAATATCAAAAAATAATTAAAATATACTTTGGTCTTTTATCTTAATAACATTAGCGTTTTGACGATAAAAATTTATTTTCGTTAAGTTTGTGGCATTTGTTTATTACGTTATCCTGTTTTCCCGCGAAAAAGTGGAGGTACCTAAGCAAAATACTTTCTGTATTTCAAAAATTTAAATTAACTGGAAGTTTATTTTGAAATCACTAGCTGCTGATTTTAGTGTCCCACTTTTTTTAGTCTTTCATCACGATATTTTTTTTTTTTTTTTTTTTTTTTTCCCAAACACTTCCAAAAATTTTTTTCCTTTTTAGCATTGTGGTAAGTGTTTCTTAGGGTTTGGGAAGCTGGAAGTTTAAAAAAAAAATTCTCTAGGGGACATCTGTAAAAATTACTTGAGGAATATAATGCAAGTGCTTTAAAATTTCAACAACTCGCTAAGGTTACAAATTTAGGAAAATAACCCCCATGATCTAATATTTTATTGAATTTTAGGTACTTTGGTTTTAAATTTACTGTAGTTATGACTTATTTTCTGATTGTCATGTTTGGATGTCCTTATTTACAAAAATCAGCACATTTATTTGCAAAAAAGACTAAATTATCTTTTCAAATATTGGGAGTCCATGAAGTGTTGGCCTACCACTTACAATTTAGTAAATATAGTTTTTACTTAATAGCAATATCACCTCACTGGTATAATTTCTGCATTACTATACAGAAATTTAAGTTTATAGATTATTCTAATAAAAATTCAATGAAAAGGAAAGATCCTGTAGTTTTTTTCTCTTTCTTTTATTTATATATATATATATATGTGTGTGTGCTCTTTAGTAATTTGGGAACCTCATTGAACCTTTCACAGATTAAATTATTTTGGGCTTTTGTTTTTTTTTTTGTTTTTTTTTTCCTTTATGCAAAGATTTAAAAACAAAAAAATATCTTTTCTATACATCTGTTAACTGCTTCTCAATTTTATGAAGTTGAAATTCTTTTTTGTGATGCTTTAATGCTAAGGTAAATCTTGAGACTTACAATCATGACATTTTGGTCTAACATGATCTGCTCTGAATGTAAAAAAAAAATGGAAGACATTTAGAAAAGCTTTTGATTGCTTATATGAATAAGATATATTAAGGACACAATTGCCATAAGGAAAATTTTTCTTTGAAAGGCAGTAGTATCCATAATATATTTTATTCATAAAACTTTTCTCATCAAACAATTTTAATTTGGAGCATTCCTGTTTGATCCTCCCCAACATTTTATTTAGATTCTCTAAGCACTTATCCTTATAACTGACGTAAACATTAAGGGCTACAAAAAGAAAATCTCTAAATAAGTGGGAAGAGGTGGTTAGCATGTTTTAACAAAAGAAAAAGTTTACCAAGATTCTCTTGAATGATTTTTTAAACTTTTTTTTTTTCTTAGCAAAAAAGAAAAATGAACCAGAGCTGAAGTTAGAAATAATTTTTCTTCTAAATAGCACAAATGTGTACAGCATGTGTGTGTGTTTTTTTTTTTTTTTTTTTTTTTTTTTCCTCCTCCTTCCTCCTCTTACTTTCTGGCTACTTTTATATGAATGATATATAATGGAACAAAAAATTATTTATTACATATCTTGCCTACTGCAAGGTCAGGATACATATATTTGCAATCTTAGACATTTAGGCTTGGGTTTCTTTTTTCTTTTTCTTTTTTTTTTTTCCTTTCAACTGTTCTACCTAAGGGTTGTACCTTTTAGACGATTTATTTAGATATTTTCAAACAAAGTCCTATATCAGAAGAAAATTAATTGGTGCACAATGATTTATCCATGTTTTCTTAATACTGTTGCAGGATGAAATTCAAGACTTCCTTAATGAACATGATATAACAATTCGTGGGAGGAATACTCCAAAAGCGATATTCTCATTTGAGGAAGCAGGTTATCCAGGTGAGATGAGTTGATTTGGACTTTAAATTTGTTTTTGTTTTTTTTTTTTTTGTTTTTTTTTTTTACTAAGATGACTGCCTCCAAACACTTTATTCTTTATTCTAGTATCATCTACTAATAATTTTAAATTCTTTCCAGATTATGTAATGGATGGTATTTCAAAATGTGGATTCTCAGACCCGACACCAATTCAGTCTGTAGGTTGGCCCATTGCGCTTTCTGGAAGAGATATCGTAGGAATTGCCAGGACAGGATCTGGAAAAACATTAGGAGTAAGTAATTTCTTCATGCTGTAGCAACAGTAATTTCCTGGAGAATATTACTAGCTTTTTTTATATTTAATGCTTTTTCTTTGAGGAAATCTTGATGCAATTAGAAAAATTGATCCACTTAAATCAACTCTTGTTTGGTTGATTTTGAATCTTCTGGCATTTAACAGACATTGATTACCTTTTTGCTTTGCTCTTCAAATAGTAAATTGAAACCGTTTTTTTCAAAATATTCTTTTTATAAATCTGAAAAGAACTTAAGTTTTATGAAATATTTATCATTCTCAGGAGATTAGTGATTGGAATTGCTTTTCTTTGTAGGCATCATTCAGATTCTAATGTTTTTGCTGCTGAACCAAATGTGACATTTGAGTATGCACTCTCAATACGTCTTGTCCAAACTTGAATAAGTAATTCATCTCTCTCTCTCTCTCTCTCTCTCTCTCTCTCTCCATCCACCATAGAATTGTGTACAAATTCTGTACTAATCTTACCTGCAGTTTTTTAGATGTTTAATTTTTTTTTAATGGGAAATGCTCTTTTTAGACAATATTTTGTCAGTTTTATTTATTTATTTTATTTTTTTTTTTTTTTTTTCTTCCAGTTTCTTTTACCTGCAATTGTGCATATAAATCATCAACCTTATTTGGAAAGAGGGGATGGACCAATTGTAAGTGCTTTTTATATTTTCAAATCTCAATAATTGAAACCCTATTTGCTTTTATATATTGAGTGGTTTGATTTCTAATTTCCAGTGTCTTGTTCTGGTGCCAACTAGAGAACTTGCACAGCAAGTACAGGAAGTTGCAATAGAATTTGGAAGACATTCCAAAGTACGAAATTGTTGTGTTTATGGTGGCGCACCTAAAGGACCTCAAATCAGAGATTTAGAAAGAGGTAAGTTGCCCATTGCTCCTAGTTGTCCTACAAATACCATAATACGGTTTAAATGTTTTCTGTATAGTCTGAAATTCCATTTAAATTACATGCATAAATTTTTGAAGTGACTTCTAGAATTGTTTTTCCTTAAGGTGCTGAAATCTGTATTGCTACACCTGGCCGTCTTATTGATTTCTTGGAAGCTGGTAAAACAAACTTACGCAGAACAACGTACCTAGTCATGGATGAAGCCGATCGGATGTTAGACATGGGCTTCGAACCACAGATTAGAAAGATAATGGAACAAGTTCGGGTAGGTATTTTAACCTTTGTCTTTCTCTTTTCTCTTTTCTCTTTTTTTTTTTTTTTTTTTTTTTTTTTTTAAATCTTCCCACTATTCTTTTACTGACATCTTTTAATGTCTATCTTACAGCCAGATCGTCAAGTTCTCATGTGGAGTGCCACATGGCCCAAAGAAGTGCGGTCATTAGCAGAAGAATTTCTTAAAGATTATATACAGATCAATATCGGTGCGTTGCAGCTCAGTGCTAATCACAACATTTTACAGATCATTGATGTCTGTAATGAATCTGAAAAAGACCACAAGTGAGTCTCTTTTCTTTCACTCTCTCCCTCCCTCTCTCTTTGTATAACAGATACTTATATGTAAGCATTCTTTTTCAGGCTTGTGAAACTACTTGAGGAAATAATGAATGAAAAAGAAAATAAGACGTTGGTGTTTGTTGAGACCAAAAGGCGTGCTGATGAATTGCAACGACGAATGAAACGAGATGGGTAAGTAAATTGTTACTCTGGGTTTCTGTCAAATTATCACAATTTTTAGTGTTCGGCAAAGAAACCTCATTTTCTATATTATTGAAATTGTAAGCCTATTTGATAGTCTTCATCTAAAAGCTGTGTGCTTTGCAGGGTATGTAAGTAGACGCTGAAGTCAACATCCAGAGGAAACACTCTTTCATACTTCAACACAACTGTCAACCCATGCCATGACTCTTTGGTTTATGCATGAAACAGATTGTCATCTCTGGGTGTTGACTTCAATGTCCACTTTTATATTTACATACGTTCTGTCTCTGATATTGAGCAGTTTTACCCATAAATTTCAGCATACTTTAAAACACGTGTGTGCACACGCACACGTATTCAGGGAGAGGTCAAGCTGAGGTGGGGTGTCTATTTCAAAGTGAATTATGTCTTGTACGCGCATCGTCTGTTCATTCACAGAGAAATATAGATTTTGGCACCATAGTATGTTAAGTGTCGGGATAATTTTATTTGTTTATTTATTTTCAACGGGCTGTTTCATATATAAATGCGCCGCCCTGAACTACAATGTTTTTTCTAAGTAAATGTGAAATTTTGTTTGTTTAATCACTTAATTCTTCATTATTTTTGTCTGGTTTTATGTCATTAGTGTTTTTAATCCATTGGTCCCCATTATGGCTGAGGTTTTTTTTTTTTTTTTTTTTTCCTTCATTAAGAATTATGTTCATTTCTTCCTTAGTTAAATCGGAATATAATGTAGCAAACTCCAGGGCAGTCGTGAAGAGGTCATTTGATATTAACTGTTAATAATCCACAATATCGAACTGTATTAGGGTGCAGTCAGGTTTATTGTTGGTGTTGGTAACCCAATTGATGACGTCTTTGGTATTAATCCAGAGTGTTAATCCAAGGTATTTTTTTATTTGCCTGGTGATCCTTTCTAGGATTCTTTTGCTTATCTTTCCTATGTCGGGTCTGGTTGGGTTTATCATTCTAGTAGTGGGGTCTCCTCAAAATCTTGTTTGTAGAATTTTAGAATACTTTGTTCAACTTGCACCCAAACTGGATCGATTTCATTTATGCTTTGTTACCTCTCTTTTCCATTGTTGTTTTTAGATTGCTTTCTTCCAGTCATTTTGATGGGCAATAGTGAAATTCTGAAATTTAGTATGATCTTATTCCATTTCAAAAGTAAAGCCTGTAAAAAGGAATATTTTAAATTTACAACCAAAAAGAAAATGCTTTTGACAAAAAAAACTTAATGATTTTCACTATAATTATGAATAATAATGTAATATTGTCTGCAGACAAATCTACAGTTTGTTACCTCTTCTTTCATGGTTACAAACAATAAACTTAAACTGAGTTTGAAATATTGTGTAATCGGCTTTAAATTTTGTAAAATACTTGGATATATTAGGTTGGTGCAAAAATGACGTAATAATGTCGTTTTTTGACATATTTTTTAACGTAAAAAAAAATGACATTACGTCATTATTTTTGCACCAACCTAATATAATGAATCACTTGCAGTGAAAACTTTTTATGTGCCCTCCTCTGCCAGCCAAGTGTGTTGTACATTAGAGAGACCCTCACAGGATAAGTGCTCAAATTGCAAATTACACGTATTTAAAAAAAAAAGGGGGGGGGAGGAAGCATTTCTACTCCCAAATGAAATTAATGGAAATTAATTAATCCGTTTCAGTTCCCCCAAAGCATCTAAAATGTCTAGTTTAGAATTTAAAAAATGGAAAACGAACAGTAAGGAATATAGTCACCAAAAGTACATGTAATAAGAATATAAGGGAATGAGAAATAAACGGCTCTTGTTAAACTACAAACCTTTCATAAGAAAGTTTCTGGTGTTTTCACTCAGGACTTTGATTGGTTTTCAGTACATGCAGGTCATTTCTTTAGAAACTTGTCAATAGAAATCTTCTCAATTTCAAAATGCCATGAAAAAAAATTGGACAGTTTTCTGGTTGTTTTTTTTTTTTTTTTTTTTTTTTTTTTTTTTCGTGGGTTCAACTTCTGTTACACTTAGCTAGTCCCTTTACCTCCATGTCTTGATGCTCCTGAAATGGCTGAAATTCCTTTCATCAATTCCTCTCTCTGCTCGTCAGGAAAGGGAGGCAATCAATAGTGTTGGTCGGTGACATTTTCTGTAATAGATACTTTGAAGAAGAATTTTCTCCGATAAAATGAATAAATGTTCTTGATGTCAGGCATTCACAGATGGGCTTCACCTTGCCTTTGACTTGTTTCTTAGAAATAATCAATGTCAGCTGGTGATGCTTTCCTCTACCTTGGTCACAGACTGCTTCCGTGCAAATGGCAGCTTATGAAGAAATTTGCTTGTATGATGATACACTTGTACTACTCTGTGTGTAAAATCTCTTCTGTTAATGGCTCCAATTTTCATCTGAAATTGGATCTTGTCACATTTCTTGTAATGTGTCAAAAGTATTTTTCTTTTTTTTCTAGTTGGCCTGTCATGGCTATTCATGGTGATAAATCCCAACCAGAAAGAGATTGGGTTCTTAGTGGTAAGTACTCTTCAATATTTTAATTGTTACTTATAACGTCATGTTTGTGATAAAGATTTGCTTAATGGTAATTTTTAATTGTGTGTGGAGAGGACTTGGTTAATTTTAAAAAAATTTTCTTTGCTTAAACTTTTCAGAGTTCCGAACTGGGCGTATACCAATCATGATTGCTACAGATGTTGCATCCCGAGGTCTAGGTTCGTATCCCCTAACAACAGTGTTTCATGGGTGGGGGATGACTTAGATTTAAGCCAACTGTTAATTATTAGGAATTGTGCTTTTTGCAGATTAACCTTTTAAAAATGCAAAGATTTGATTTTTCTTTTGTATTTTTTAATTTTTTTTTTTTTTCCCTTTCTTTGGCTGGTAATAACGTCTTACACATTCGCACTTGCTAAGCCTCTCCAGTTATCCTATTCAGTTTGGAGAATAAATGCCTCTCAACAGCATTTATGTAGTTAAACTGCAAAAATTAAATTTAAATGAAAATATTAAATTGTACAAGGGGGTGGTAAGCTAAAAGAAATTTTTACTCGAGTAAATTGATATGACATTAATTGAAAAAATTCAATCTTTCTAAATTGATAATGAAAAAAAACAAAAAAAAACAACAAAAACTTGATGGCTTAACATGTAAATTCTCAAGTGGGTGTGAGTAAAAAGAGCATTATAGATTTGTAACTTTCTCTTCTGCTTTATGTCGCAGTAATAAGTTCTAAGTCTCTTTTGGCAGAGCGGATCATAGAAGGTTACTGATGCAGGCTGGACCGGCATGACTACTCTCAAGAGCTGAGGGGAAAAGATGCAGAAATTTTCCTCTTCAGTTGTTGACATCCAGAAACTAATAAAACTTGATGCGTATGTTAGAGTGCTGATTCCCCCCTGACCTGGCGTGAGGAAATAGAGGTGGTGATGTTTTGGAGCACACATTGCTGGTTCAAGACAGGTTTGGTTGTCTTGGACAAACAAATACTACTGGTGATTGAAAAGAGCAGCTGAGAGAGAGAGAGAGAGAAAAACAAACAAACATGACATTGAGAAGGGAATGGGTTGCATTTCTCTTTCCCTTTCCCCATTTTAAAAAAAAAAAAAATTTTTTTTCTTTTTTTTTCCAACTTTCAATATTACACACTTGAATCTAAAAAAAACAAAAAAAAAATTGTAACATTGGAAAGGGCAAGAAATGCTTCTGTAGACTATTGGAATACATGGGAATGTAGGCGTCATCACAAGCTGGTAAGCTGTAAAACAAGAGTGTTGCTATAATGTCTGGAAACACCTTGGAGAAAGAAGAAAGAAAAAAAAAAAAAAGACTGCTTGGACTTGGTGTTAATGGTCACCACCAATGTGGTTGGTTTTTTTTTTTTTTTGTTTTTTGTTTTTTTCCAAAATGAATCTCTTCCTTAAATTTTTTTTATACCCATCTCATAACTGCAGTTGGCATGTGGAATGTTCTGCAGTGTTGGTCTCTTTTTTTTCTTTTTCTTTTTCTTTTTTTTTTTTTTTTATTTTATTTAAATACCTAAGCATTGGGCCTCTGCTGTTGATAGGGAAAGGTGAACAAAAATAATGGCTACCAAATTCCTCTTTAAGGCTATCGGGACTGTGAGCAGATGTGCTTTTTTTTTTTTTTTTTTTTTTTTTTCTCTCCTTTTCCCCCTCACCAAAACAGCATGGCATTAGTAATCATTGGGTCTGTTGTTCACCTTTCTCTCCTACTCGGTGTATTTGAAAGTGAACCTGTCTCTTCTAGTGTGTATGACTGGTTATCTTGTGAATTTCCTGCCAATGTCAAGTGCACTGTCCTGTTAATGTCAACCATCTGTATCAAAGAAAAAAAAAAAAGTTTTATGGCCTGAGTGGCCAGAGACTATTTGGAACACTTCAAACCTGGCTATTTGGATTTTTCAATCCAGCTACAGTAACCAAATATAAAGTGGCTCAGTTTCTGTTAAATGGCTGGATTTTTCTTCATTGTTTGTCAGGCTGATGTTTTTTTCTTTTATTTTCCCATCTGACTCGCTCAGCAGCCACTGCTTTATGAAAAATGTTTGCTTGCTTTTTCAATCAGCCTTTGTGTGTCTCTGACACTTCCACCCCTCTCTCTTTTTTCCTCCCTTCTGTAAATTTTACTTGGGGTTGGGAATTGTTATGGCTTGCCCATTCTTTATTCTTAGTGTGTGTAGCCTTTCTTTCTGGGCACCCCTCCACTTTTCTCCTTTTTGAAATCAATAATTGCATGTCCCTAAGTCAATGGTTGGGTAGTCTGTTTCGTGACAAGGAATGAAACCTGAGCATTGGTGATCTCCTATTTTGGATTCTCTCAACTTGAATCGCAGGACTTGTTCAGCTTCTCTCTCTCTTGATTCTACCTTGTCACTGGTGTTTCCTGATTCATAGCAACACATCATCTGTCATGTCTTTTTAGTTTTGGAAAATGCAGCCACCTCCTCACTATGAAGCCCCAGGATTTCCTTCTCAGCATTGCAGCCCGTCACTCACTGGATGCTAAGAAGTTGAGTTTTCTTGGACAACTTGTCTTCTCCTCAAACCTCTCCCCTGTCAACTGTCCTGATGGAGTCATGTCGGAAACCTGCCAGCAAAAGAGGGACCGCTACTCTTTAAAAACACTGCACATGGGACTTTGCTTCCTGCTTGCAGGGCTGACTGCTGAATGGTGTCTTGTTGGACTTTTAACTTAGTAGTCTGCACATTGGAGTGTGAGCCAAATGACAAGTGTCCAGCATCTGGCCGGCTTGCCACCTCCCCCTCCCCCTGCTGCTACAGTACTGGCAGTAAATGGTTAGCCTGGAGCCGTCACCACTGCAGCCCCTGTCAGCTCACTAACTGTCACATAGTCATCACTCAGTTGTGTTGAAGCTAGAACTTGGTGTTACTGTTAACAAAGCAGTCATGAGGAGAGAGCAAAGTACCAAACACACACACCAGCCGGATGCATGCTCCCTCTTTCAATTGGTTGCTAGCCTGCACATCCAGGTGCTTTTATAAGTTGGGGACAGGAAGTAAACACCCTGGGGTTACAGGTAAGCACATCTTTGAAGAAAAAAGAGGGATGAAGAAAATGAAAATGATGACCATTAAAGGTAAGTAACTATTTTTCTTACCCAGGGTAAGCTCTTGGCCCTAACTACAACAAACGTATATCTGTCCATTTTTTTATTTTTTTTTTATTTTTTATTTTTATTTTTTATTTTTTTTTTTAACACAATCAAGCTTGTGGGAGTGTGCATTCTTGTTGGTTTCCATGTTTTAATGTCTACACATAATGGATTCCTTCTAATTTCAGACTCAAGGTAATATCCCTTAATCCTACTAATATTTTGCCTTTCTTTTTGTTATGGGGGTTTTCCTGGCAATGCCCTGTAACAATTTTACAGATGTGGATGATATAAAATTTGTGATAAACTTTGACTACCCCGCCACCTCAGAGGACTATGTTCACCGCATTGGGCGAACTGCTCGAAGCAACAATACTGGCACTGCGTACACTTTCTTCACTCCTGCCAATATGAAGCAGGCACAAGACTTGATGTCTGTGCTTAAAGAAGCTAACCAAGCCATCAACCCTAAACTTACACAGCTGGCAGAGAGTGCCAGAGGAATATTTGGAAAAGGTAAGCCAAAAGACTTCACCATTTTTTTTTTTTTTTTTTTTTTTTTTCCAAGCTTCTTCCTCCCCTCCTCTTTTTCACTTGAGCTTAGTGTATCTTGTTAATCAAAGGTGCAGAGTTTAAGTGAGAAATAAATTCCTCTTCGATCTCTCATCTTCTTTATAGAATTTGGGATTTGCAAAGAAGATACATTTTCATGCATATTTTTCCCTCTATACAATCCCTATTGTTTGTCAGTTTAAAATCTGAATTCAGCAGCTCAGTTTGTTTTTGCAAGATAACAGAAGATCAGCTTCTCATAGACCACACACACACAGTGGTGTCTCGATCCTTGAATGGCAGCCTTGCTAGAGATGGTCTCAATAAAAAAAAAACTATATGAGTATCTGAATTGGACATCAAGATCTGACCTTGCTTCAAATTATGACTACTCTTGGTTGACAGGTATGTGGAGAGATAAATTGAAATCCTCTGCAGGTGCAAGAGTTGCTTTGCTTTGTATTAGATAATCCCAGTCCTGCCTCAACAAACTGATTGATAATGACTTTTTTTTTTTTTTTTTTTTTTTTTTTTTTTTAAATACTGTTTAAAAGGAAATTAAAGCCCATTTTAATGAGGATTAATTCTATATTTTAACCATGAAAAGGCTGTTGTCTTTGTTCATTTCTTGAATTATCTGTTGAGATTGATGAGTAACTTCAGCATCCAGTCAGTCCCTCTTAGATTTGTACATTTCATGTTCAATTCTTTTAAAACTTAATATTTGCTCTTAATGTTAAATAATGACAATGTTAATTGGATCTTTCTACTTGAAGCTCTCATGGAGTTAAAATGAACTTTTCCTGAAGTGATTGATAATCAGTTTTCAGTTCCAAATTTTCAACAGTGCTTTCTCTTAAACGCATCTATTGTAATTCTTAACACCTATATCTTACTTTTGAAAGTGTTTTTGTTTTCCTTTTATAGGTCGCAGTCGCTACAGAGGTGGCCGGGATAGAGAAAGCGGCAGTAGTGGTCGCTTTGGTTCTAGTGGCAGCCGTGGAGATCGTGGAGGGGGTTCCCGTGGCAGCAGCTACAGTAGTGGCCGGGACCGTGGGGGTTCTTCTCGGGGAGGCTATGGTAGCTCTTCTGGGTCAGGGTCGTTTAGCACAAGTAGCCAGTCAAGGGGTTCATTTGGGTCAGCTAAACAGGGCAGTAGTTCAGATCGAAGCAGGTTTTCTGGCAGCAGCAGCTCTGGAGGTAACTATAATCAAAACAATGTAGGTAGCTATGGATCATCTCTTAATAAACCGAGTGGATATGGTGGAAATATGCATTCAAAACAACCCAGTTATAATAATTCTAGTAATGCTGTTGCTGGCCCAAAGTCTGGCTACTCTACCCAGAATAGCTCCAGCTACCCTGCCCCAAATAATTCTCGGACCATGCAACCAGCTGGACAATACGGTTCACAAAAGTCTCAAAGTAATTCATATGCAATGAATGGTTATGGCAGTGCACCAACTGCACCTGCCCAAAATACAGCCCCTGCCCAACAGAATGGAAACCCTGGCACTGGAGCTGGGGCACAGAACCTGCAAAACTTACAGAATATGGCTTATATGTACAGTCAGTGGATGCAGAATCAACCCGGTGGTAACTCTCAACAACAAGCCCCTCCTCCTCCTCCCCCGCCAGGGAAATCGACCAACCCTCCACCTCCCCCACCTGCAAATTATAACTACCAGTATCGTTAAAAAGAAGACAACTCATCACTTAGTTCCAATTGTTGTACATAGATGCTGCAATATATTAAGTCATTTCATTTTCACCAACTGCATGTCTCCTCCTCCTCCTTGTGCTATTATTTTTTATTTTTTTTTATCATTAACAAAACTGGAGAAAAATTAAAAAAAATTAAGTATTTAATGTTTTTGGTTTTGTTAATTTCTAAAACAAAGGTCACTTGAATTTTTTCTTTTAGTTCCATTTCATTTAATTCATTTAAATTCTGTGCATTTTTAGTGAACAGGCTTCTTGATTTTCATCTTAAGTTCTGAGAAGGGTGAGTTACCATGCAAACATGCCTCATCTTTTTTTTTTTTTTTTTTTTTTTTTTTTTTTTGCTTTCCTTCTCTCTTCTATCCATAGCTGTACCATGGGAAGGTTAAGATGTTACAATCTCTTGTTCTGCAACTTTAAATTATCACCTGAAATCAAACCTGTTTCTCTAATTTGGTCTTGCAAAAAGCAGTGTATGAAAGTTTTACAAAAAATAGTAACTTTTTCTTTGTGATATCCAAAAATGATGGGTGATTTTTTTTTTTTTTTTTTTTTTTTTTTTTTTATATTATTATTATTATTATTAACAACCTTAAATGTCTTTATTTTTGCAATAGGATTAGAGGGAAGGTGGGTGTCTTGTTTAGTTCAATCAATTTTTAAGGCAGTAACTTGGAGCCACTGAAGGTAAGTGAATCTGATAGCATTATCAGTAATGTTTGGATTGTTTGCTTTGAAAGGTTCCAATATCAACTATTTTCTTTTTCTTTGCTTCAATTGTCCATTTAGTTTTGTAAATTGACAATGTGCCAAAAATTGTAACCTGAAATCAGTTATTTAAACAATTCGACTTATTTGATACAGTACTGCAATGCAGTCTATTGAGGGTTTTGTTTAAACTAAACAGCTGTCCATTTTTGATTGTTGTATAATTTTCTGATCTGTGATCTGCATCTGTTGACTCTGGTTTGGCCAATTAGCATTGTCTTAGAAATGAATTCTTTCCATTTGTGCCTAATTTTGTGATGCTAATTTGTCATGGCAAAGCCACTGGGTAAAGATACTGAAAACTGAAGTATGGTGAGTGGATGTGCATTGAGCAGAACTTGTCAAAATGCCAAAATTCAATGTGTCTTTGTTGTTGAAGGTGTAAAGACTTCCAATTCCTGATTCTAATGGCTTTTGTTCTTGCTAAATTCAGGAAACAACATACTGACAAATGTCGGCCGTTTCCCATGGTACAAAACTGGGTGCCAGGTGCTGAGCATGGTGGGGACTTTTTTTTTTTTTCTTTATTCCTCTCTCTCTCTCTCTCTCTCTCTCTCTCTCTCTCGCTATTACAAATTGAGGACCAGGGATGGCTAATTTAAGGTGCCTGTTTTAAAAGCCCTTTTGTATTTAAAAAAAAAAAAAGAAAGAAAAAAAAAAAAATTCCTGTGGAAGCTTTCAAAAAGTTCTTAAAAGAAAAACGTCCTGCCATAACTTGTTTCCTTTTGTGCAAAATGTCTCTAGTCAGCAGTATTTCTCTGCTGCCCTGGAGTCTTTAGCCAATGTTAAAAGAAAAATTCACGTACACACAGACCTGCAGCAACTAAAATTAGTGATGCAACAATTGGAGTTTTTTTTTCTTTTCTTTTCTCTTTTCTTTTCTTTTGGTCGGGTGGGATTTAAGGTTACCAGCTCTCGTTCTCCATTTAATGCACAGTTGTCTTTCCTGCATAAGAGGATTTAAGCGATACACTCACTACCTGGTAAGTAAGTAGAAGATTAAATACAGTTTGGCCATCAGACTTTTCAGGCTGTCATTGTTGATTCAACTGCCTTGTATCCTCTCATAAATAAATTCTGTTTGAAACCATTTGTCATGAATATATTTTTATTTTAATTTTTTTTTTTTTTTTTTTTTTTCTTCCCTCCCTCTCTCTCTCTCTCTCCCCCCTTAACATGGAATCTCTTAGTCTGTCAAGTAACAGCCTGCCCAAATGCAAAGTCCATTAAGCTTAATTTCAGATTTGGAATCAGGTTCAACTTCAGCTCTTTGTCTCCACGCCCCCCCCCCCCTTTTTTTTCTTTCTGTCACATCCCTCTCTCATCAAAGAACATTTTTGGGAGCTCCGTAATTTTGATAAATCTAACATTAAGAACTACCGTCATTGTCTTGTTTATCTGGAAAGGTAGCTTATTAAAATATAGAATATTAACATGGATTGCGAGGGCACACATTGTAATGTGAATTTAAGCAATTCATTCCATATAGACTATCACTACTGTCCATGACTTACTGCAAGAAAAAAAACCTGGGTTGGTTTTGTGGGTGGGTGTTCAGTTGATGAGTTTTGATGCAAACGCATTTAATGGTTTGGTGCCTGTCATGAGTTGTGTAGAAAAGGCATTTGAATTTATATTGTACTCACAAGGAGTCTTCAAAGTTGAGTATGGGCTCTTGAGCAAAATGTAAATTTGGTAATGTAATGTGTGTGTGTGTATATATAAAAACAATAAAATGGAGATCAGTATTTTGTTAAACTTTGTATGGTTAGTGGCTTTTTATTTTTTATATCCAAATTGTAGCTTGATGATTTGTGCCCCTTTCAAGGTTTTACAAGTTACACCTGAAATCACACCCAGAAACTTCCAGTTCAGGTGGGGGGATCAGCTTTTAAATTTTGACTTGCTCAATGTTTGGCTTCTATAAAACTAGGTACCTCCACTATTTCGGCATAAATTTTCTATATTCAAGTTTTGTTTTTTTTTGTAAAAAAAAAAAAAAAAAAAAAAAAAAATTCTTGATTTCATTTTAGCTTTAATTGAAAGTTTCATAATTAAATTTACGATTTCTATTAATTAAACAATTCTGGTGTATTTCAGATAGAAACTATATACATTTGATTGTCAAATTTGATTTCAAAATCAAGCGCAAAAAAAAAAAAAAAAACTTATTTTAACGTCACCGCAATGACGTTAACAAGACTTTAACCAAAATTTCGAACGTGTTAGAAAATAATAAAAAATATCAAAAAATAATTAAATACTTTTTTCTTTCATCTTAATAACATAAGCATTTTGATGATAATACTTTATTTTCTTTAAGTTTGTGGCATTTTTCATTTACGCTATGCTGTTTTTCCGCGAAAACAGTGGACATACCTATATAAAACTTATTGCAATCTCTACATTGACCATGGTGAGATTCTGGTTGGACAAGCTTGTTAATCACTTGCAAATGGACAATAAAGCATGATTACTAGTGACTTTTTTTGTTAGTCTGGCCATGTAAGTGAGCAATTCTTAATAAATATTGAAAATGGAGGGGGGGGGGTTCATGGATTATGGCTGAACAAGATTATATGAAACCCAGAAAAATTGTTTGATAACTGAACAGTCAAGTTGTGTAAGTGAAATGAGTTGCTAATTTCTTCTTTTTTGTTTTTCTCAACCCTCCAACTGCAATTTATGGATGTCTCCTGTAACAATTTCATATTCATAGTAAATATGAAGGAAATGCCATTTCCAAACTGCTTCAACCAGTAGAAAATCTATCCTGGTACAGTGTTAGAAATTTCAGAGTTGATTTAGCAAGGGATTCTATACTTGATATTTTCCTACAGTCTGCTTTTACAAATAAAATGTTAATCATGTCTTGAAAGAAAAACCAGGCCAGTTCTAGGAAACATTTTATGATAGTTTTCCAACACTCAATTACTCTTGGTCATCAATGCCTGTGGTGAATAGTTTACTTCAATCATAGAGCAACCAGCTTCTGCTGGAGGGAGGGAGTGGTACAGGCAAGAAAATCCAATTTGGGGTATTGAACAAAGGAGACCAGTCTGAGAGGAATACAATAGATATGACAATTCTTCACATAGGGAGGTATATATATATATAGGATGTGAATATGTTTAAAAACCTTAAACATTACAAAAAAATGTAACATCCAATTTTGAAATGTAATTTCCACATGCCTTTAATCTCATTTTCTCTTTCCCTTTCTCCAGCTGTTAGACATTTAAAATAAGCAAAATATATATTCAGTACTTCAATAATAGCAAATTCGTCAGTGATCATATATGGACGCTATTGCAATCAAAATTAGATTTCATTATTTAAAATTACAGTTATTGTTTAGCTCACTAAATGCCTTTATTTTATTTTTTATAAATTTATAGTAAATTAATTTTTATGCAAAAGAATTTAAATTATAAATGTTAGAATGGTTTAAAATATTGAATACTGTCATTTGAAATATATAAAATGCATGTTACTTCAAGTACCAATAGGTGCATCTCTCACTTTTTTTTTTTATTTTTATGTTAAAAAAAAAAATGGATGGGTTCTCTCTCCACTCCCCGCCACATTACTTTGAGACTGACCGCCTTGTAAATGTTTATTTACAACTTTATGAAAGTGTGCAGCAGGAATAGCCCTGCCCATAATAGGACAGTTGCAATTCTAGCTAATGTCTTACCATTATGTGGAAGGCATTTCTGTTTCACACTATATAAGGCAATATTTAACATTTTATAGACACTTATTCTTTATTTTGACCATATGTCTGTTCAGCATTGGATGTGCCGGTTACAGGCAATCAACATGAACAGACTCTCTCTTGATCATTGTTTTTGTGACACCAAGCCATGATTTTTTATTTTATATATATAAAAAAAAAAAAAATCTTTTGAACAAGCAAACTTTAAACGTATTTCTGGATATTATATATTGGAAGATTTTTTTTTTTTTTTTTTTTTTTTTATATCTTATTACCTTTTTAATCACCATCCTCTACATTTTCTTTGTATTCAGTCTAAGCAATAAAAAGCCAAGGCCCGAAACACCAGCAGTTATAGGTTACCTCCCCTTGCTACTCTTCTAAATTCTTCCTAATTTTTTTCTTAAAAGCCCCAGAAAATCTCAATAGATTTATTAACCAAATGATAAATAAGGAACAAATTCTAGGAAGCTGGTGAATTGCATTCTTTGGAATGGTTGGCAAATTGCCAGTCAGTCCACTTTATAATACAGATTTTATTATAGGTGGTTAATAAATGGTTTAATAAAATTTTCATATTAAAATTGGTATATTGTATTAGTTTGTTGACAATTTTAGAATTCTTTAACTATAAAAATTATTTTTGTAAATAATGTAATAGTGTTTAATATTTTTGTTGTAAGCTCTCAACAGAGAAAACTATCAATTTTTCATATTTGCAGAGTGACTGAAAAGTCTTCCTGCTCCTGAATACCATATACTATTAAAAAAAAAAAAAATGCCTATTTGGAGGTTAAACCCAATCTTCATGTGAACTGAACCACAACTTCTGAAAGCTTAACACAATAAGTGATTATAATTTGAGTGTTGGTAGCTGTGGCAACTCTGGTTTTTATTCCAAATGTTTCATTCAGACTATTCAGAGATTATATCCAAGGACTTTATAAAATTAGTTTCCATTCATAACTTAGTCAGTGCTAGGTTCTTGTGTCCCCCATCCCTGGTCTGATATGGACTGCCCACTTAACTACATTTCAATTTTAATAAGGTAGGTACGTACTGTATATTGTAGCAGTATAACTTCGCTAACATTTGTCATCTCTACTAATGAATACATTAACTCAACATCAACTATAAAATATTAATACTGTAGATTACATGTAATGCCAGGTTTTTATATATATATATATATCGCCATGTAACGTCTATTTTTTTTTTTAAAAAAACATCCATCCGCCATTTGCATCAGTGGCATAAGCAAACAACCAGTGATGCCACTGCTGTTGGACATGTGCTGTAGCATTAATAAAATATTGAATTTGTTAATATTTTATATGAATTTCTGTGTTAATATGGCAAATATATTCACTAAACAAATTTTACTGGCATATATTTGTAACAGCCTGTTGGAAGTATAGTTAAATGATGTTCAGGAGTGTTTATACTTTATTTATAACTAGGTGGTATGGTTTGCATTTTATACCTGCTATATAAGTTGGTACCTTTTAAGCTTGAAAACTCTACTTGTATGCTCCAATTTACAGTAAAATGAACAATACAATTGGTACACTAGTGTACCACTGAAGCTTTTGTGATTACAATTTTGTCCTGGAAAATACCATTTTAATAACAAATGAATATAATTTAGTCCAATGAAGATGTATTGAATGTGCCATGAATGATGTGTTCTTTTACAATATATTGGTTAGTAAGAACAGATGAGAGACTGAAATAACCTAAGTTAATACTGAAACAATGTGGAATGTACAAGTTCACTTTTAAATATATATATATATATATATATATATAATTACAATCCTAATCATCACTTTTTAAATCAATAAACTTAGCCAAGGAGGGAAGGAAGTTAGAATAAGAGTGATGTCAAGGGGAAAAACTGTCCTCTTTTTTTGGGGGGGTGCTTGTTAAAAAAAAAGGTACATATTTACCAAAAATTCTAAACATTGAACTGAACTGGTTTCTATAATTTCTATCTTACATATTTTATTTGGTCTGACAAAATGGTTTTTGTAGAGTATAGGTTATTTTGGACAATTTTAAAAAATTCCTTGATACAGAGTACCAAAATAATGTCCATTTTCCACTTTGTAGTTTGCCTGCTCCACACTATCTTCTATATACTGCACAGGTGATCATGGCTCTCCACAACTTCCTATCCCTTGCAACTCTTAGTGTTTCTCTTTGCTATGCTCATGTTTCAGCTGCCATTTCCACAAGCATACCAAGTAGGTAGCTGGTAGCCTTCTATCACCCCTGCCTCCATTATCCCCTGTGAAGGTTAAATTTTCCAAGCCTTCTTTTCTCATGTGTCTATTTCTGAATCTGAGTATTTTTTTGTTTTTTTTCTTACCATTTTCTTTAAGTCTGTTGTTTATATATTCCGTCCATGGAATTCTCAGTATCCTTCTGTAGAACCAAATCTCTGTGCCTCAAGTCTTCAGCAATGAGGAGATTGTTCAATATTCAGATATACAAGCGGGTTGATATCACAACATTTCAGCACTCTTTACTTTGTTTTTAGAAAAAACATTTCTGTTTCATAATACTTAGCTTTTAGAAGGCATCTTTTGCTAAACCAATGCATGGTCAGGTTTTGGTGTTTTATATCCTACCAAAAAAAATAATTTATATGAACTAAAACACAATTTCTGAAATCCAAAGGGCATTTTAATACAATAAGTGATTATAATTTGAATGTTGCTAGTTGTGAAAGGAATTTTTGCTTATTTGGTTTTCATGAATGCTTACTAAATCCAATTCCCATAATCAACCATCATTGTTTTCTCCCATCTTCCTTGGTACTGTTCTTTCATAACTTTAATGTCCTAGTGGAATCTTTTGCCTTGATCATCAATAACATCACCCTAATTAAATATCACAAACTCGTGTTTCATTCAGACTATGTAAAGAGATTATATTATATCCAAGCAATTTATAATTAGTTTCCATTTATAACTTAGAATGATACATTTGCTGTCATTATCATGAAATAAAAAATAAAAAAAATAGCTATTTGAGCAATTGAATTCATACCATGACTTTTTGAATTTAATTTGAACATTGAGAAATTTAATTATAGTCTCTTTTATTATTGCCTAAAAAAAGTTGCTTATTAGCATTTTTTTTTTTTTTTTTTTTATCAATTTAATTTTATAATTACTGTATTTTGTTGTGCATTTAAAAAAAAAAAAAATAAGCTATAAAAGAGTGGTACACAAGTATGCATATTCAGAAATTTTTACTCAGCATAAAAAAAAGCCCTTAGTTGACAATCTTGTTCTTTCAAATAAGACCAATCTTATGTATAAGGTACAGTGTGGCCAAGCAATTCCTTCACTCTGACTGGTCCAATTTCAATGATTCATAGCTCATTCAAAAGCCCTAGAGAAGTTAGGTGCAGGGAATGATTTTTGTTTTGCTCAGATTTATGATTTCCAGATTATGCAAGTTTAAAAATATAAATATCGTTGATTTCATGTTTTAAGGGAAGTAACTCTTATTTTTCTTTTGTATTCAAAATTGCAGCTAGCTTAAAATTGAAGTGAAGGATTCTTGGTTTGTCGATCACAATAGCTAGGGAGGATTAGATGTGGCGTAGGCATATTTTATTTTTTTCATAATGAATTTGATCTAGTTGATAATTTTCTTGGCTGAGAAGGTAAGGACTTGTCAACCATTAAAAGTTGGTGTTGGCAACTGATTTAAAACTCTCCACTTGCATATAAAGATTTTATCATCAGGACATTTAATGTTTGCAGGCCTTGTAAAAAAAAAAAAGTAAATAATTGACTCCAGCTTTAGGCAATATGAGCTATGGGAATTGTATAGTAAGCCCATTGAACAGCTGCAACATTAAAAACTACCTATTAAACTCCGTTTTTGTATTTTAAAAGAAAAAAAAGCTTGCTGCACTTTTGTGAGTTAGCATGAAAGACCCCCCCCCCCCACCTTTTTTTTTTTTTTTTTTTTTTTTATTATAACAAATGATGCCTTCAAGTCAAAACCTCTTTGTTGATCATTATTTGGACATATTCCAGAGAATTATTAAATCATCAGTATCTGTCTATATTTCTGAGATGAGGTATTATGTACATTATTTGGACTATTGTCCTCATCTTTGTCACCATATTTATTACAATGTTGGTTACATCCAGTGACAGGGCCCAAAGAGTGAGAGTTCAATACCTGGTTAAGGCAATGGAGAACTTTCAGAGGGAAATTAACAGGAGATAACTGACATCCATTAAACATGACACGTTGAAAAAGAAAAGTCTACCCCAGTGAGCGAAATAAAGGGTTCAGTTTGACATTCCAACCACCTGAAGAAGGCCAGAGTGTACAATGGCCGAAACGTAATAAATATGGTGACAAAGATGAGGACAAATAGTCCAAATAATGTAATATTCAAAAATTTATTTTATATTTCTCTGCACTGATATCTAATCATGCTACTTATTTTCAGTGTCTAAATACAACCCGAAATAATAAAATAAATTGCAATAATGATGACTGTGGGAATTGATTAGTATAAAGCCTCTAGGAGAAGAACTGTAAATTACAAAAAGAAAATTATTTTATCATCACAATAGATCTTATAAATCTATCTGGTGCTTCTGCTATGAGTTTAGAGTTTCTTATCAAAATCAAAAAAAAAAAAAAAAAAAAGTAGCAGCTTTCTTGTGACTTTTCTATAAATATTTCTAGATTGGTAGCTAGGTTTCATCATTTTACAATTAAAATGGCTACATAGTTGACCATAACATTGAGATATGCTATCCAATAAGTTTTTCTTTTTCTATAGTAGAAATGAAAACAATATTGGAATTATTTTTGCTTTAATATCTAAGTTATCTTGCTATGAAAGATGAATTCAATGTAATAATAATTTAATTTAATGTGTGGGGTGGGGGTAAAAAACAGTTTGTATTCAAAGAGGGTGCTCTTTGTTAAAGGGTGGGAAACACTGATTTAAAGTTTTGACAGTCAATGTCAATCATTATCTTCTGTCTTCTTAATTTCTGTTCATTTATTGTTCTCTTTCCTCAATGTTTATCTTTTTCTACTAATTCTTTCAGTCTCGGTAAAACACCGCATCTTAGTGGCTTTATTGCTTGGGGTGAAATGATTTAAAAAAAAAAAAAAAAAATGATTTCTCAAACACTGCAAGATATCTTTCAGTAAGCTGAAGGTAATTTTGGCCTAATCAAGAACACCCATTGGCTAAGCTCGATTGCATGGGGAAAGAAGAAACTAAAAATGTTGGCTTTAAAGACCTGATTGACAAATTTTCGTCAGTGAAGGCAAGGAAGGTGCAGTTTTAGGCCAAACCAACAACTTTAGTTCCTTTCATGCACCTGTTTTGCAATATTAGTGCAATAATTTAAAAAAAAAATCATGATCCTCCAAGCAAGGTGATAATGCCATTAGGACTCAAGGGTATACTAATCATGAAATAGTGAGAAAACTTTAGTAAGGAGAAAGGACAATAAAAGAATCAGTTTCAGAAAGATGGCAAGTTATATTGCATTTAAATTTTGAGAGAGAGTTCCATGGGCAAGAAAAAAATGATTAGAATAGGACTTAGGGTTATCAATGGTGAAACTTACTTGCCAAACTAAGAGCATGCAGTCGAGGCATCAAGGAGGAAAACTTATCAGGACAATTTGCAGCAGTGGGACAGTGACTGAAGTTGAGATGTCAGGACTAATAACATTACAGCCTCTTCTTTGGATTTTGTAAAGAATCTCAAGATATCCAGACATGGCAGCAATATTCAATGCCCAGATGAATGGTAGATTTATAAATGTGCAAAATGGATTCTAACAAGAAAAATTGTCTGCTGCAATAGTCAGCCAACCATTAGGTGGTGATATTGTACAAATTAAAACATTAAAAATGCTCCTTGTGGAATATTTTATTGATATTGAAATGCTAAAAGACACTTTTGTAGTCGTGCCATTATATCACATTTTATTATTTTGGCAATTAATGTAAAGAACAAAGTATATTTTCCTATATTCTAAGACCATGTCCTTTAAAAAAAATTTTAAGATGGCTAAAGAAGGAACATACTGTTGAAGGCTGACTGAAAATCGAAAATTTATCTTAAAGGAAAGATTTTTCTATATTAAAATAAAAAAATGGATTCAAAGAATTATATCATTTCAAGGATAGAGTAAAAAATGAATTTTGCAGAGAATAGTCACTGCATACAGACGTAAGATAAATTATTGGTTAACTAAGATCAAAACATTGTTGACGGGTAGTTCAGGCTACAGCTGCTACTAGAAATCATCCTGGCTCCAAGTACATCAAGATTTAAATACGACTCAGTGAGTGAGTAACGGACTTTTTGAGGATCATGAGTGGAGTCAAATTGGAAGGTTTAATTTATAAGATTTGTGCTATCACTTCTGGGCTTTAATTATTAGGTCATCTGAATTTTCTGTTGACATTTCACAAGGGTGTATTTTGATTGGTCAATAATTGCCTAAAGTTTTTTTTCATTGGCCAATTAAATAAGGCTCCCTCCTACATAAAAGCTATGCCATGTGAAGGACTGGTGTACATACCAGATGCTGCTAAGGGATATTGAGTCTGCCTTATAGTTGGGAGACAGTGTTGCTAACCACAAATAAGTCAAAGGCTTGAAACCATTTTTCCCTGATGAGACTACCTTGAATCTATCTCTACTGTACTTGTCCAACCACTTTCAACTAATTAGCCATAAGAGTAATCGCCAATTAATCTTATCCTTCCAATCAGTTATTTCCAGTTTGGCATATTTTTATCTTCTGTTATGTCATGTATATGATTTGTAATCGTATTGCAGTTAAACCCATTTACACTTGTTACCAAGCGCCACTCAGATTTCTTACATTAAAAGTCTGCAACATCCGTGGCGACTCTTGCATGGGAATGGATGAGCTAGACAAAGTTTTAATCAAGATTTCCAACATCCCTTTGTCACTACCCACCCCCCCAACACTTTCCCACAGATCTTTCAACACTGAGCACATAATGCATTGACGGAGCAACACTGAGGAACTGACCCGAATTGATCCTGTCATTTACCAAAGGGAAACAACTCCATCTTGCCAACAACACATGGTCAAAGTGATCATTTTTATTTACTCAACCACACCATGAGGTCAGGTTGTGACACAAGGTCAGTTTAATGTGGGGAGCCCGAGCGCATACACCCAGGCTAGAAACAAAAATTCCCAAACCCCTGTAACTGTCTGTGTGTGCACTGATACCCCTCTCTAGTGCAATGAGAGGCTACAGCCTTGGGCAGCTGTTCCCCAGGGCTGGGCACCTATCAATATAATTTTCCTCAGTTGCCACTCTGTCCTTTGACAGAGGCACCCCTGAGTGCACTCTGTCCAAGGGCAGAGACGCAACTTAGAGATGATAGTGTTGTAAACTACTCAAGAGAGAGTAAATTTCACAAAGTGATGATTATGTTGTCACAGTTTCATAAAAGGATATCTGCATGTGTTACAATTGCCAAAATTTAAGTTCCCTTTAAATAAACGATAGTTTTCTTATTGAATTACCATATGTGTGTGGCATCTGTTGGTCTTGAGAAGCCATGGATCTGCACCCAAAGAGTTATGCCTCAGCAGCTGATGGCATTGCAGCATCTGTTATGGCTGTATAGTCTCAATTGCAATGAATGCATATGAAGACACTCTCCTCTGATCTTGCCTTGATTACTTTCTGTCAGGCACATTTCTCCCTGGTGACAAGCCTTCCTTTCTCTTCACTTGAGACCTCAGTGTAAATCACGTCTTCAGTGTGCACAATCATTGGCTAATGCCTTCTCACCTCCCCATATCCATGTACCATAATTTATCATATATATATATATATATATATATATATATATGGTCCCAGCTTGTATTTTTGAACAAGTATAAGGTTACAAGAAAAGTTCTATCTGATATTATCATCTATATTACAAATGAAGATCGTAATATTTAATCACCAGTATAACCTCCATTGCTTTGGAGAAATTTATTCAATCTGTAAACAAATTTACAGATGCCATATTTGTAAATGATGTAAAATATGAAACCAATTCATGTTCAAAATCTCTTGATGTCACTCATGGGCCATCCAAATTATTCTGCAAACCCCTAAACAGGTAATAATCAGGAGGAAAGTCTGGAGGATGAAGCAATTTTTCCCAACAGAGCTTCTTTTAAGAGATCTTTAGTCAATCATACAATGTGAAGATGGACATTATCGTGATGGTGAATTACCCACTTTCTGTTGATTCGCGACGGACATTTTCTGTCCAAAGCTACTTCACAACAACATAGTGGTTGGCAGTAGAGATCAATGTTGGTTGGCTGGTTATTGTCAAACAATTCATCATGGATGGTGATTTTCTAAGTGTAGCTCAGATGTGGCACAAGGCCAAAAGTTTGGAAGCACCTAGTGAGGATCAAACTTATTTTTCAATCATAACTGATCTAGTGAGACAAGCTTGCTAATCATTACACTATGTTGAGGTACCCAGATTATTTTCTAAGCATAGCTTAGATGTGGCACAAGGCCAAAAATATGGAGTACCCAGTGAGGATCACAATCACTATTCAGTCATAATTGATTTAGCAAGACAAGCTTGATAACCATTACACTACATCAAAGTGCCCCAATGGGGATTTTCTAAGTGTAATTTAGATGTGGCACAAGGCCAACAGTATCGGGGCATCTGGTGAGGATCTAAGTCACTACTCAGTCATAATTGATCTTGCAAGGCAAGCTTGCTAACTATTACACCACATCGAAGTGCCTCAAAAAAGTTCATAATGTATGATTCCTTAAATATTCAGCCCTACACTCAACATGATGGATGAAGTTCTCTCGGTTGCTGAGCAGGTTTGTTTTCTTGATTGATCCACTGACAACAGCACTTTACATTAATGAGATTAACTTAACAACAGCACTTAACCTTATTGTAAGAGAATTCATTTCACATCCACCAGGTAACAAGCCTGTCCAAAAAGGTCAGTTTAACTATTTATATCATTCTGATGTTTGCATCTTTATTGCCATTTGGCCTTTTTCAGGTGATATACATTAGAATTTTGAACCTGAACTCTTTATTAAGCCCATAGGGGTAGATTGTTCTAATTCCATGTGCCATGCTTTTTTTGTATTTCTCAGTTTCAGTTCATTCCCTTCAGTAACTCAACTCTCCAAATTTTTGTTTCCTCTGCTGTGACCAGGTATTGAACTCACAACTCTGGGTTAAAGTTACTTTTTGGATTACTCCCTTATTATGCTTTTATCCACTGGACCATGTATCCTTAGAGCCCAGTGGATAAAATCGTAATCCAAAAAGTGTCTTGGCAAGTTGAGTCACTAAAGGGAATTAACTGAAACAGATATCCAGAAAAGGCATGGCATGTGGAACTAGAACAATCTACCCCTGTGGACTAAATAAAGGGTTTGGTTCAAAATTCCAATGTATATCATCTGAAGAAGGCTGGAGCATACAATAACTGAAATGTGAATATGACAATAAAGATGAGGACAACAGTCCAGACAATATAAATATTGTAAATAATTACAATATCTCATCTCAGAAATATAGACAGATCCTGAAGAAGGTCGGAGTGTACAACAACCAAAATATCGTGAATATGACAATAAAGGTGAGGACAATAGTCCAAACAATGCAAATACAGTAAATAATTACAATATCTCATCTCAGAAATATAGACAGATCCTGAAGAAGGTCGGAGTGTACAACAACCAAAATATCGTGAATATGACAATAAAGGTGAGGACAATAGTCCAAACAATGCAAATACAGTAAATAATTACAATATCTCATCTCAGAAATATAGACAGATCCTGAAGAAGGTCGGAGTGTACAACAACCAAAATATCGTGAATATGACAATAAAGGTGAGGACAATAGTCCAAACAATGCAAATACAGTAAATAATTACAATATCTCATCTCAGAAATATAGACAGATCCTGAAGAAGGTCGGAGTGTACAACAACCAAAATATCGTGAATATGACAATAAAGGTGAGGACAATAGTCCAAACAATGCAAATATAGTAAATAATTACAATATCTCATCTCAGAAATATGGACAGATGTCATTTTAAGTTGTCGCATAAGGAATAACTTACAACACTCGGAACATTTTTGGTGATTCTCTGGATACATGATGTGTGGGACCCATTTTCCAGTCCTTTTCAATTCGCATAGGATGGTCGTATGACTACCATTGAATCTCTCACTGAGTTCCCTTAGTTGTAGTTACAGGATTTGCTGTAAAAACATCAGCTTCCAAATCCTCTGAATTGAACCCTTTTGAATGACCCTCCCTTGGTTCACCCTTTAGACTAAAATTCAGTTTTCAAACAGGAAAACCACCTTCTGCAACTTCTTTCACTCAATGCATTGACCCCATAATCGTGCTGGATGGGTTTTGCTGCTGTAGTTGCATTGACACCCTTATGAAACTCATAGACTACAATAATTTCTAATGCATTCTTTACTTGGGTTGAACAAAGGAGCAAGTTTCAAACAATATTATGAATATTATTCTTATAATTTGAAAGAAAAAGATATAAATTACTCATGGTAGAATTACTAAACAACATTCATCCATGCTTAGAATATTGCTGCTACATATGGTCCAGTCCCCCTGCTATTCACCTTGAGCTCCTTGATAAAAACCAAAGAAGAATCAGCAATGTTATTGGCCCTGGTCTAGCAGCTCGGCTTCAGTCACTTTCCCCATCACCATAAGGTTGCTTCTTTCTGTGCCTTTTCTATAAATACTTTCATGGTAATTGTTCAGATGAGCTCTTCCCTATGCTACCTAGACTTGAATTTAAGCACAGTATTAGACTGGCGTCAAGATCTCATCAATTTACAATTGAGCTGGCTAGATGTAGTCATAAGTTCTATGCTAATACTTTCTTTTTTCACACTTCTTGAACTTCCTTCTGGTTCTATGCTTTCCAGCCAACTTTAATTTGCAAAAATTTAAAAGCTTCTTCTTGAGTTAATGTTTTCAGCTGACATGAAATGGAAAGTCTATATTGAATCTTGGTCAGATGCTAAGAAAGTCAGTTCACTGTGTTGTGTGAGACAATTTTTCTCTCCAGAATCCGTTTTATATATCTGTATATCTACTATTTCTGCATGTATAGAATATTGCTGCCATATATGGTCCGGTGCTCTTGCTATTTACTCCTGATCTGGCGGCTCAGCTTCAGTCACTTTCCCACTGCCATAAGGTTGCTTCTCTGTGTCTTTTCTATAAATACTTCCATGGTAATTGTTCAGAAGAGCTCTTTCCTATGGTACCTAGACTTTATGAATTTAAACACAGTACGAGACTGGCACCAAGATCTCAGCAAGTCACAGTTAACTGACTAAATGTGACACTAAAGTCTATGCTAAGTTTTTTTTCTTGTTTGTGGAACTTGCTTCCAGCTCTATGCTTTCCTGCCAACTTTAATCCACAAAAATTTAAATCCAATGTCAATCGTTATCTTCTGTCTTCCTGATTACCCTTTTCTCTTCCCACTTGTCTATATAATAAATGCAAATGTCACTGTCACACCTTTGCAACATTACACCTAAGGCCTTAGCCTAACATATCGTACCATTTTGGAATCAGGCTGACTCCATGAGCAAATTAAAAACATTCTAGACTAGATCTGGATCTGTAATCCTGAAAATTTTAATCCCCAAGTTTTCATTACTGTGATTGTCTGCAGCGTTTTTTTGGTATTTTTTTGTTTTTTTTACGTGATTTTTTGCAACAAATCTTTTTGTACAATAACAATTTTTGTAACTTGGAAATAAATTTGGGAATAATTGAAATTAATTGCGAAATCCAGCAAAAGTCACCCATGAAATAAAAATAATTGTTTGTACAGGAAGCAAAGACCTACATACATCAAATTGTCTTTAAATTAAGTGGCAGCAGAAGAGTTATTGGTGAAATTTTAAAAGGTAAGCTTAAATATTAATGCAATACTTAAATGCAGCAATCAATTTTGAGTTTTTCTGTAGTTTATTGTTGCCCATCACTTCTACTCCTGTCATGATGAAGGTTCAATCAAGTGCCCTCCACAGCAGCTAGCTTAAATTCTGCCTGATAGGGTGGCTTTTAAGCTAGTTATTAATATTTCTGTTCTTCATTTTTCCACACCCTGTAACCTTTTGTGCTTTAGTGACATTACTGTCTTGCTTGGGGTGATTCCAATTAAAATAAAACAAAAAACAGATGATACTTTAATGAATTTTGTTCAACATATTTTCTCTCAAGAATTGTACAGAACTTTTGTTCCAACCTCTTAGCATTTTGATTTGATATTAGATGTTTAGATAGGAATGCAATTTTAACACTACTGTGACCAGAAGATGTGAGGGCCTAGGACCACAACAAAGTTAAGAATTGAATAAGGATTATTTAAGTTCAAACTGCAACTGGGACAGTTTGCATTTATATCACACTAAATGCCCCTGGCAAAGACACAAATCCATTTCTACCCTTGCTATGAGCAAATAGCAGGACAATACGAGCCTTTCAACCATCCAAAGCATGGAGACAGGTAAGTAAACCAACAAATGGAAAAGGCAACAAAGTCTACACATAAAAAATAATGTAAAAAGTTTTGAGGAATAATTTTTGTAAATTAGCATTCACTAGTCCTTCCAGAAGGTGTGACATTTACCAGATTCAAAAAATAATGATTTAGCAGCATGGTCTTGTTCATAATATAAATCAAGTGTCAAATCAATCACTGACTTTTTAAAGAGTAATCTATACTCTATTTTTATTTGTCAAGTTTGAAATTGCTTACATTATTAATATCTGCATTTTGTTTTTTTAACATCTGTCTGTATTTCTGAGATGCAGTAACCAGTTACACTATATATATATTGTTTGGACCTTTTTGTGACATTGTTCATATTCACATGGAAACATTTTCAACTGCTCATCTGTATAGTAAATATTCAAAAGCATAAAATAATTGTTTGTTACTGGTTCATAAACTGACTTTATGATGTATTAAAAAATATCAAAGGGAGGTAACAAACAACGCTAACTTATACAGCAACTGCTGCTGCCATGACCATATTAAAGTACAAACAAAAGTAAAATTGACCATTGAAAATTACAATGCTCACCCTAACCATAAAGGTTAGGGTGAGCATTGTAAGTTTTGACAAAAAAATAACAATTTTTGTCCATAATTATAAAATTAAAAAGTAACTAATACAAACTCTTATATTTTACAGTCAATAAGTGAAGCACGAACAAGTAAGATGCCTACAAATAAATTTTACTAAATTCTGTACAAACAGAACTCCAAATTAAATAAGTGGTTTCTGGAACCTGATTGAATAGGACAGGTCACATGACATGCTCTCTACTACATCTGCACTATTGAACTTCAAATAACCTGGAAATAGGTCAGAGCTCGGGTTACATTCCCTGCACAAAACTCATAGCGATTTGGAGCAATAAAAATGGCTCATCAGCAAGTCAGGACCAGATCTACAATGACACAGTCAGTGAAGGACAGTCGACAAAAGGGAGTCAGCAAACCAGACTAGCCTTGATCAACAACATAGATACATATTACCATGACAACACATTAGTCAGCAACAATTTTTCTGCATACAACACCTCGATGAAAATATGTCTTGTCTCCCCTCGTTTTGTTCAGTGTTTTAAAATTACTGCTATTGCACACAATCAGTCAACAGTTACACATGTTTCATTAGCATGTGCTTCACCTGCATTGGCATACCATACCACTTGATTTCCTCAATTGCAACAAAATGACCCACAGACTCACTCACAACAAAAACACTTTGAAACTTTGCAAACTCACTTCTGACAAATCATTTCAAAAAATCAAACTATTGATCTCTTCATGGCCTTAAAAAAAGAACATTAATTTTTAATATTTAAATATATGGATCTGTCTGTATAAATGTTACTCTCATATTTAGTTTGGCCTTCTTCCTTTTCTGCAAAGATCATTTCTTTGCGTTGCTTAGAATTATGTGTTATATTTACGGACATGACACTCAGATTTAATTTTTCCACCTAAAATCTGGGTAGACTGATCCGACATTAATAAAAAATCACCAAATATTTTTTTGTTGTTCTTGGTCTTCCTTTACTTGATTTATATATGAAAAAAAAAAATGTTATTTTGTCTGAAGAATTATTTGAATGTTAATGACCCTTCTCAAAGTTATAGAAAATACCAAAATATTTTTTTATACAGGTTCTTTGCATATACCCTTCAAATAATTTTTTATGGGTAGTATATATGTTGAAATAAGTTTTTAATACTCAAAATCTTATATCACTCAACAAATTTTACAATTGCCCACCATTTTCTGTTCAGTTGTTCATTGTTGCTGACCTAACAGTTAAAATCAGGCACCAGTGTATGATATCACCCAGGTTGGGAAACCCTGATCTTTACTGAAATGAAAAACAAGGATTATTTTGATCAGCGTGCTTATTTTACAACTCCACCATTTTTTTTTCTTTCTATCTTTTTTTTTTTTTTACAAAATCATTTGGTATTTATTATTATTGAAATCTATGAATTCCTTTGTATTCTATTCCTAAATTGCAAAGAGACCCACAAGGGAATTTCCATGGGTCCTGCTAGTAATGGATAGGCCACTATTAAAAACTATTAAGAAAAAGATTTCTTTTTTTCTCTATTATTGAAATCTATGGATTACTTTGTATTCTATTCCTAAATTGCAAAGAGACCCACAATGGAATTTCCATGGGTCCTGCTAGTAATGGATAGGCCACTATTTAAAACTATGAAGAATAGGATTTCTTTTTTTTTCTCCATTATTCAAATCTATGAATTCCTTTGTTTTCTATTCCTAAATTGCAAAGATGCCCACAATGGAATTTCCATGGGTCCTGCTAGTAATGGATAGGCCACTATTTAAAACTATGAAGAATAGGATTTCTTTTTTTTTCTCCATTATTCAAATCTATGAATTCATTTGTATTCTGTTCCTAAATTGCAAAGATGCCCAAAATGGAATTTCCATGGGTCCTGCTAGTAATGGATAGGCCACTATTTAAAACTATGAAGAATAGGATTTCTTTCTTTCTCTATTATTCAAATCTATGAATTTCTTTCTTTTCTATTCCTAAATTGCAAAGATGCCCACAATGGAATTTCCATGGGTCCTGCTAGTAATAGATAGGCCACTATGTAAAACTGTTAAGAAAATGATTTCTTTTTTCTCTATTATTGAAATCTATGAATTTCTTTCTTTTCTATTCCTAAATTGCAAAGATGCCCACTATGGAATTTCCATGGGTCCTGCTAGTAATGGATAGGCCACTATTTAAAACTATTAAGAAAAGGATTTCTTTTTTCCTCTATTATTGAAATCTATGAATTTCTTTCTTTTCTATTCCTAAATTGCAAAGATTCCCACACTCGAATTTCCATGGGTCCTGCTATTAATGGATAGACCACTATTTAAAACTATTAACAAAAGGATTTCTTTTTTCCTCTATTATTGAAATCTATGAATTTCTTTCTTTTCTATTCCTAAATTGCAAAGATGCCCACAATGGAATTTCCATGGGTCCTGCTAGTAATGGATAGGCCACTATTTAAAACTATTAAGAAAAGGATTTCTTTTTTCCTCTATTATTGAAATCTATGAATTTCTTTCTTTTCTATTCCTAAATTGCAAGGATGCGCACAATGGAATTTCCATTGGTCCTGCTAGTAATGGATAGGCCACTATTTAAAACTATGAAGAATAGGATTTCTTTCTTTCTCTATTATTCAAATCTATGAATTCCTTTGTATTCTATATCTTAATTGCAAAGATGCCCACAATGGAATTTCCATGGGTCCTGCTATTGATGGATAGGCCACTATGTAAAACTGTTAAGAAAATGATTTCTTTTTTCTCTATTATTGAAATCTATGAATTTCTTCCTTTTCTATTCCTAAATTGGAAAGATGCCCACAATGGAATTTCCATGGGTCCTGCTAGTAATGGATAGGCCACTATTTAAAACTATGAAGAATAGGATTTCTTTTTTCCTCTATTATTCAAATCTATGAATTCCTTTGTATTCTATTCCTAAATTGCAAAGATGTCCACAATGGAATTTCCATGGGTCCTGCTAGTAATGGATAGGCCACAATTTAAAACTATTAACAAAAGGATTTCTTTTTTCCTCTATTATTAAAATCTATGAATTTCTTTCTTTTCTATTCCTAAATTGCAAAAACACCCACAATGGAATTTCCATGGGTCCCGCTAGTAATGGATAGGCCACTATTTAAAACTATTAAGAAAAGGATTTCTTTTTTCCTCTATTATTCAAATCTATGAAATCCTTTGTTTTCTATTCCTAAATTGCAAAGATGCCCACAATGGAATTTCCATGAGTCCTGCTAGTAATGGATAGGCCACTATTTAAAACTATTAAGAAAAGGATTTCTTTTTTCCTCTATTATACAAATCTATGAATTCCTTTGTTTTCCATTCCTAAATTGCAAAGATGCCAACAATGGAATTTCCATGAGTCCTGCTAGTAATGGATAGGCCACTATTTAAAACTGTTAAGAAAAGGATTTCTTTTTTCCTCTATTATTGAAATCTATGAATTCCTTTGTATTCTATTCCTAAATTGCAAAGATGCCCACTATGGAATTTCCATGGGTCCCGCTAGTAATGGATAGGCCACTATTTAAAACTATTAAGAAAAGGATTTCTTTTTCCTCTATTATTCAAATCTATGAATTTATTTCTTTTCTATTCCTAAATTGCAAAGATGCCCACAATGGAATTTCCATGAGTCCTGCTAGTAATGGATAGGCCACTATTTAAAACTATTAAGAAAAGGATTTCTTTTTTCCTCTATTATACAAATCTATGAATTCCTTTGTTTTCCATTCCTAAATTGCAAAGATGCCAACAATGGAATTTCCATGAGTCCTGCTAGTAATGGATAGGGCACTATTTAAAACTATTAAGAAAAGGATTTCTTTTTTCCTCTATTATTAAAATCTATGAATTTCTTTCTTTTCTATTCCTAAATTGCAAAAACACCCACAATGGAATTTCCATGGGTCCCGCTAGTAATGGATAGGCCACTATTTAAAACTATTAAGAAAAGGATTTCTTTTTTCCTCTATTATTGAAATCTATGAATTTCTTTCTTTTCTATTCCTAAATTGCAAAGATGCCCACAATGGAATTTCCATGGGCCCTACTAGTAATGTATAGGCCACTATTTAAAACTATGAAGAATAGGATTTCTTTCTTTCTCTATTATTCAAATCTATGAATTCCTTTGTATTCTATTCCTAAATTGCAAAGATGCCCACACTCGAATTTCCATGGGTCCTGCTAGTAATGGATAGGCCACCATTTAAAACTATTAAGAAAAGGATTTCTTTTTTCCTCTATTATTGAAATCTATGAATTTCTTTCTTTTCTATTCCTAAATTGCAAAGATGCCCACAATGGAATTTCCATGGGTCCTGCTATTAATGGATAGGCCACTATTTAAAGCTATGAAGAATAGGATTTCTTTTTTTCTCTATTATTCATATGTATGAATTCCTTTGTTTTCTATTCCTAAATTGCAAAGATGCCCACAATGGAATTTCCATGGGTCCTGCTAGTAATGGATAGGTCACTATTTAAAACTATTAAGAAAAGGATTTCTTTTTTTCTCTATTATTCCAATGTATGAATTCCTTTGTATTCTATTCGTAAATTGCAAAGATGCCCACAGTGGAATTTCCATGGGTCCTGCTAGTAATGGATAGTCCACTATTTAAAACTATTAAGAAAAGGATTTCTTTTTTCCTCTATTATTGAAATCTATGAATTTCTTTCTTTTCTATTCTTAAATTGCAAAGATGCCTCCAATGGAATTTCCATGGGTCCTGCTAGTAATGGATAGGCCACTATTTAAAACTATTAAGACAAGGATTTCTTTTTTCCTCTATTATTCAAATCTATGAATTTCTTTTTTTTCTATTCCTAAATTGCAAAGATGCCCACAATGGAATTTCCATGGGTCCTGCTAGTAATGGATAGGCCACTATTTAAAGCTATGAAGAATAGGATTTCTTTTTTTCTCCATTATTCAAATGTATGAATTCCTTTGTTTTCTATTCCTAAATTGCAAAGATGCCCACAATGGAATTTCCATGGGTCCTGCTAGTAATGGATAGGCCACTATTTAAAACTATTAAGAACCGGATTTCTTTTTTTCTTTATTATTCCAATGTATGAATTCCTTTGTATTCTATTTCTAAATTGCAAAGATGCCCACAATGGAATTTCCATGGGTCCTGCTAGTAATGGATAGGTCACTATTTAAAACTATTAAGAAAAGGATTTCTTTTTTTCTCTATTATTCCAATGTATGAATTCCTTTGTATTCTATTCCTAAATTGCAAAGATGCCCACAGTGGAATTTCCATGGGTCCTGCTAGTAATGGATAGGCCACTATTTAAAACTATTAAGAAAAGGATTTCTTTTTTCCTCTATTATTCAAATCTATGAATTTCTTTCTTTTCTATTCTTAAATTGCAAAGATGCCTCCAATGGAATTACCATGGGTCCTGCTAGTAATGGATAGGCCACTATTTAAAACTATATAAAATAGGATTTCTTTTTTTTTCTCTACTATTCAAATCTATGAATTCCTTTGTATTCTATTCCTAAATTGCAAAGATGTCCACAATGGAATTTCCATGGGTTTTGCTAGTAATGGATAGGCTACAATTTAAAAGTATTAAGAAAAGGATTTCTTTTTTCCTCTATTATTCAAATCTATGAATTCCTTTGTTTTCTAATCCTAAATTGCAAAGATGCCCACAATGGAATTTCCATGGGTCCTGCAAGTAATGGATAGGCCACTATTTAAAACTATTAAGAAAAGGATTTCTTTTTTCCTCTATTATTCAAATCTATGAATTCCTTTGTTTTCTATTCCTAAATTGCAAAGATGCCCACAATGGAATTTCCATGGGTCCTGCTAGTAATGGATAGGCCACTATTTAAAACTATTAACAAAAGGATTTCTTTGTTCCTCTATTATTGAAATCTATGAATTTTTTTTTTTTCTATTCCTAAATTGCAAAGATGCCCACAATGGAATTTCCATGGGTCCCGCTAGTAATGCATAGGCCACTATTTAAAACTCTTAAGAAAAGGATTTCTTTTTTCCTCTATTATTGAAATGTATGAATTTCTTTCTTTTCTATTCTTAAATTGCAAAGATGCCCACAATGAATTTCCATGGGTCCGGCTAGTAATGGATAGGCCACTATTTAAAACTATTAAGAAAAGGATTTCTTTTTTCCTCTATTATTGAAATCTATGAATTTCTTTCTTTTCTATTCCTAAATTGCGAAGATGCCCACAATGGAATTTCCATGGGTCCTGCTAGTAATGGATAGGCCACTATTTAAAACTATTAAGAAAAGGATTTCTTTTTTTCTCTATTATTCCAATGTATGAATTCCTTTGTTTTCTATTCCTAAATTGCAAAGATGCCCACAATGGAATTTCCATGGGTCCTGCTAGTAATGGATAGGTCACTATTTAAAACTATTAAGAAAAGGATTTCTTTTTTTCTCTATTATTCCAATGTATGAATTCCTTTGTATTCTATTCGTAAATTGCAAAGATGCCCACAATGGAATTTCCATGGGTCCTGCTAGTAATGGATAGGCCACTATTTAAAACTATGAAGAAAAGGATTTCTTTTTTTCTCTATTATTCCAATGTATGAATTCCTTTGTATTCTATTTCTAAATTGCAAAGATGCCCACAATGGAATTTCTATGGGTCCTGCTAGTAATGGATAGGCTCTATTTAAAACTATTAAGAAAAGGATTTCTTTTTTTCTCTATTATTCCAATGTATGAATTTCTTTGTATTCTATTCCTAAATTGCAAAGATGCCCACAATGGAATTTCCATGGGTCCTGCTAGTAATGGATAGGCCATTATTTAAAACTATAAAGAAAAGGATTTCTTTTTTCCTCTATTATTGAAATCTATGAATTTCTTTCTTTTCTATTCCTAAATTGCAAAGATGCCCACAATGGAATTTCCATGGGTCCTGCTAGTAATGGATAGGCCACTATTTAAAACTATTAAGAAAAGGATTTCTTTTTTCCTCTATTATTGAAATTTGAATTTCTTTCTTTTCTATTCCTAAATTGCGAAAATGCCCACAATGGAATTTCCATGGGTGCCGCTAGTAATGGATAGGCCTTTATTTTAAACTATAAAGAAAAGGATTTCTTTTTTTTCTCTATTATTCAAATCTATGAATTCCTTTGTATTCGATTCCTAAATTGCAAAGATGCCCACAATGGAATTTCAATGGGTCTTGCTAGTAATTGATAGGCCACTATTTAAAACTTTGAAAAACAGGATTTCTTTTTTTCTCTATTATTCAAATGTATGAATTTCTCTGTATTCTATTCCGAAATTGCAAAGATGCCCACAATGAAATTTCCATGGGTCCTGCTAGTAATGGATAGGCCACTATTCTAAACTCTAAAGAATAGGATTTCTCTTTTCTGTATTCTTCTATGTACCATCTAAATAGCACTGATTGTTTTTTTCTCCCCTTGGGCATTGTCTGTTTCTGATTGCATTCTTTTGTACATTGTTTGACTCTCTTTAGTATTCAGGGCCTCTGAAAAGACAAGTCACTGGCAAACTCACAATTGATCATTGTCTGTATTCTTCTGTCATGAAAGTTGTTGGTTATTCACTAAAAGTTGCCATATATACCCACAAAAGTATATGGCACATGAAAGAAGGAAAAAGTACAAAATTATTCCTGTATATAAAGAATCCAATAACAGAAATAATTTTAAAATTCTTAAGTCGTCAATTCTTGAAAAGAGAACGCATAAAGCCAAAAATGAGAATATACAGTATTCATGCTGTGAAGAGAAAAAGCATTTTTTTGACACATAATTTTGTACTTTTTTCCTTCTTTTATGTGTCATATCCTTTCAAAATGTAGGCGATCATGGCCCTCCACATCTTCCTGTTCCTTGTAGCTCTCAATAAGATTTGTTTTTTTGTTATTTCTTCCAAACTCTGTTCTGTCATCCATTTACTCAAGCACATCAAGTATGATATACACTGCTTTCCTCTGTCCCACTTTCTCTATATCCATTCTGCGAGTATCAGATTTTCCAAGCCCTCTTTCCTCATTATGTGTCCCAGTAATTTCAACTGCCTCTTCCCATATAAGTTTCCTTTTTGTTTCCATTTTCTCTAACATCTCATCATTGCTCACATGTTCAGTCCATGGTATTCTCAGCATCTTTCTCTAGAACCACATTTCTGTTGCTTCAAGTCTTTTCCTCATCTTGGAGGATATTGTCCAGCATTCGCTGCCATATAGGAGAACAGCTATCACATAACAGTTCAGTAGTCTTTTCTTAATTTCTGACAAAGTTTTTATGTCTCTTTGTTATATACTGTACTGATGTACACTAATGGGTATGTCCCAATCCTCATAAATACATTGGACACTATTGTAAGTGGGGGTAATATGCTGTCTAAGTAGTCCACCACTAGCAGTGGTTTACCTACTTCATGCCGCTGGCGAGTATTGTATGTTGTTGATGTTATAAAGATTACCATTTTATTTCCAACCTCCATTTTGGTTATTCCTCATTCAGTAACTCTTTCTAGGTTACAACGCTCTTAATACTCTGCTTAGCTTTTGGAATGCAATTTTGGCCATCCCAATACACTGTTGGATCTCAGTGTTGCACTTTCCGTCTTCTGTTAGAATACTTTCTAGATATTTAAATTTTTGTACTTGTTTGATTTTAGTATCCCCAATTTTTAATTTGAATTTTAGGCTCTCATCCTTTTGCTGACACCTATGCATTTTGTCTTCTTGTAGTTTATACTTAGTCCTTTCTTCTCACTTTCCTTCACTACCTTCCATAGGATCTTTTCTAGTTTCATTTCTGTGTCTGTTATCAACACTGTGTCATCTGCATATCTTATGCTGTTAAGATTGTGGCCACTAATAATGAATCCTGGTAGGACATCTAATTCTCTCAGAATTGCCTCACTGTAAAGTTTGAATAAGTCTGGTGAGAAGATGCATCCTTGTCTTATACCCCTTTCTATTTTCATATATTTACTGAACTCATTTCTTATCTATATGCAGGCAGTTTGCTGACAGTATATGTTCTTGATTATTCTAATATCCTTCCTGAATATGTCAAGGTTACTGAGCAGCTCTTTGTGGTGTACTTTATCAAATGCCTTTGCCATAATCCATAAAGCACAGGTACATGTCCTTCTGCATTTTATTGCTCTTTCTGATAACATTCTGAGCCTTATTGGGGACGTAGAAATGGTTAACCTAGAAGACAGGGAGGTTAATTCCTTCTCCACCTTGGCAAACATAAATCCAAGTAAAAAAAAAAAGACAATTGGGTAAATAAATGTATAATTTATTTACATATATATATATATATAAAGCTAGTAAATTCTGAGGCAACAGAGGGAGAGATAGACATTGGTGATGGCTGTTGTTGGCGGTGGCATTTATCTTTCAGCATATCAGTGTTGATATGAAATGCAGGTCTGTATCTCGTCTCTCTCTCAACTTGCTGGTGTCGACATCAAATGCTGGTCTGTTTCAGGTTTGTTTGAATTTGAGAATATATGGCTGTCACTCGGCTCCGAATTAAGGTTTCATTTTTTCGAGTGGGAATGGCTCTGACTAGTCAATTATTTTATTTTGGTTAAAGTAGATGTATGTGTGTAGCTGATGCAAAGAAAATGTATTCATGGTGTCTGCTTTCGGTTGTTGAGAGGTCAACATCCAGTTTGTGTAGAATATGTAAGAGGCATGACAGCATAAGTATCAGATTCCTTGTTCCGGAGTCTTTGACACATCTGCACTGTTCTTGTCCTATCTCCAGCATGATTACAAGATTATAAAAATATGCAACAGTTATCATTTACCATATTTTAAAGTGATAACTATGAAAAATAAATTTTTTATTCTTTAATTTATAAAAAAATATTTACATTATTTGGACTGTTATCCTCATCTTCATTGCCATATTCACAATGCTTCAGATGTTGTATGCTCTAGCCTTCTTCAGGTGATTGGAATTTTGAACTGAACCCTTTATTTTGTCCACAGGGGTAGAGTGTTCTAGTTCCATGTGCCATGCCTCATCCAGATGTCTCAGTTATTTTCCTTAAACCCAACTCTCCAAATTTTTGGTTCACCACTGCTGTGACCTGGTATTGAACTCACAACTCTTTGGGTCTAGTCACTGGATGTAACCAACATCTTCATCCACTGGGCCATGTGTCCTTGACATCTGTGTATGGATTTCTGTGACTTATAAAACTAATGTATCAGCAATCATTTTTTACCAGAGCTCATGTTGCAATTTTGTTGTTATTATTGGTTTTCTCGAGCACTCCATATTACTGGTTCCCATTTTGTATGCTTGGCCGGCTTAGGAGATTTTTGTGGCCTAGCATATGTGCTGATTCTTTAAGTTTTCATATTTTCCACTGATGTTCTGTATTATTCCAATCTCATCTCACTTTTTTATTATTATTTTTACAGCCTTATACAAAAGTACTTTCTCCCTGTAATTTTGAAAAAAACTTGAATCACAGTGCCTTTAGGATATTTTTTTTCATAACACACAAGTCCAAAATTATTGGTCATGTGGTTAATTTAATTACAAACATTTTGCACTTGTCTGACAACTGAAAAAAATACACTATTTAATATCTATTTTCAACTTACATAAGATAGTATCCTTATTAAAGAAAGAAAGTTACCTAAAAAAATGTATGTGAATATGAAAGGATAATATTAAAAATAAACAGACAAGACTTGTTATTCAATGAGATGTGTCTTAATGAAAACATGCTGCCAAAATATAGGTTTATATATATATATATATATTTATAATTATTCATTCGAAAATTATAACATAAATATGTTATAAAATCACTACAAAAAATGGGGGGAGTTTAGCTATCAAGGAGAATTAACTGAAACTGAAATATCCAAAGGCATGGCATGTGGAATTAGAACATTCTGACACCATGAACTGATAAAGGGTTTGGTTTAAAATTCCAAGAAATATTACATGAATAAGGATAGAGTGTACAACGGCCAAAGCATCGTGAATATGGTAATAAAAATGAGGACAATAGTCTGAACAATGTAAATAGTGCATATATATTTTTACCAGAGCTCATATTGCAATTTTGTTTTATTATTGCTTTTCTCTAGAACTCTATATTACTGGTTCCCATATAGTATTCATTTCTATGCTTGGCCAGCTCAGGAGATTTTTGTGGCCTAGCATATGTGCTGATTCCTGAAGTTTTCATATTTTCCAGTCTATTATTTCAACCTTATCCCACAAGGGATAGCGATCTCCCTTTTCCCTTCATATGTGGTCAGCTATGCCTGATTTTTCTATTTCCATTTGTCCTACTGCTTTACAAAGAAAATTTAACAAGTATTAGGTTGGTGCAAAAATAATGACGTAATAATGTCGTTTTTTTACGTTAAAAAATACGTCAAAAACGACATTAGTACGTCATTATTTTTGCACCAACCTAATAATTATAAATTTTTTAAAAATGTATTTTCTTTCATTTTCTCTTGCCATATGAATTTAGGGAAATAATTTGTAAGCAACTGGGTTTATACTTTTTTGTTCTTGAGAATGACAACAAAAATGTTAAACGCTATTTATTTATTAGACTGTTTATTTACAAGAATAATGTTTAATACATTTGTTGTCAATTCTCAAAACAAAAGAGAATGTATAAATCCTGTTTCATATTAATGGGTAAACTATTGAAGAAAGGTTTATTCTCCCATTTTTATTTCCCCCATTATGAGCATTATTATACACATGATATAATAACACCGTACTTCACGGACAGAACAGAAGAGCTGAAAGAAAAAGGAATAGCAAACATGTTTTGTTCTCAAAGAGAGTTTAATGATGCTAAGTTGTACATCACATTATGTATACATATTTATCCATGTCCTACACAGAGAATCTGTATCACATGTCTCCAACAGCAAGCAGAGTGTAAAAAAAGAGAAGGTTTTATGATGCTAATTTGTACACAACATTATATACACATATTTATACATGTCCCACACAGAGAAACTATATCACATGTCTACAACAGCAAACAGTGTGTAAAAAAGAGAGCCTTACTTGTAATATTTCCCGAACGGAAAACTGGAGTTACAGTAGTTTCTCTATGAATCTGATGAGGCCATTTATTTTTTTCTGTCAGACCTACTGTTGTGGGCTAGGGACATCCTTCTTCTCCGGCTTTACATCACAATTCTTTTCATCATTCTCTCCTCTGATATCCCTCACCAACTGTCACATGAACCTTGCAACTTTATCTCAACAAAAAGGAGATAATCATCTTTTGTATCCCTACAATATGTTTGGGCTTAATCAAAATTCTAAAAATAGCTTTATAAAACAATAAAGATTGCCAAGGGAGTATAGCGTAATAGCTGCATCAAGAGAAAAACCATCTTTTTTGACACACCATTTTTTTGCAGGTACATATGTTAAACTTTGCCAGTTTCTTTTTCTTTTTCTCAATAAGCTTAATAATCTGAAATAAATTATAGCATTTTTGATGAAGTCTGTTTGAAATATATCATAAACTGATTGCACAACCTTGATGTGAATTGCCAAGGAACTTGAAGACAACCTCCTTTACATGTGTGATTAGATACTCTCTTCTGGAGTTATTCAATCAGCATTGAGATACCATTTAGTGACTGCTATGTTACCATTGGCTGAGAAAACAGATTAAAATATGGGCACCAAGTTTGTCCACAGAAATTCAAATGATTATTTAACGAAAGAGAAAATCACCAACCTCAAAAAAAGCGTTTGTGTTTTGTGTTTCTGTGGTCTGCCGAAGGAAAAATTAAGAAAATTATTAGCAGAAAACCTGCCATTTTAAGTCTTAGAAGAACTATGCTAATGTTCTTTTCTCCCTGACTGGTGCGGCGAATGAGAAAAATCGCTCTGTGAATAAAGGCCACTGCTTTGATTAACGAGGACAAAACAATTTTTCAGCTTGGTGAGCAAAAGTGCATTTCCTCTGTTGTGAGTGGAAGGTTTGATATTTGACCTCTGTTTATGGCATTAATTTGCCTGCTGGACTCTTTATGACCACTTTGCCTTTTAGTCTTTTTGAACACGGATTTGCAATTGAACTTATTGTTGCCACATAATCTATTGAATGCAATTCATTATTTACATTATTCGGACTATTGTTCTCATCTTTGTTGCCATATTTAGTACAGCATTTCGAACGTTGTACACTCCATCCTTCTTCAGTATCTGTCTAGATTTCTGAGATGAGGTATTATGTACTCTATTTACATTATTCGGACTATTGTCCTCATCTTTGTCACCTTATTTATTACAATGTTTTGGCCTTTGTATGCTCCAGCCTTCTTCAAGTAGTTGGAATGTCGAACTGAACCCTTTATTTCACTCATTGGGCTAGACAGATACTGAAAGCAATTCATATTCTGGGAAATGTTCAACAAGCAGATTACCAAAAAATAGTGAATACCTGCTAGCTGTAAATATTACATTATTTGGAAAATAATGTCCAATTTTAGAATCAACCTTTGTGTTCTCATTTATTATTATAATAGTTGCACTAAAATATGTGACTCATTCCCAATGATTAAATTGTCGTCTTTGTTAATTGTATATCAATCTCATTCAGAATTTAACTTAAAACATTATATAACTCGTCATCTTGAACAGGAAAAAAAGAACAGATGTGCTTACTTTTTTGCGTGAGTTCAAGTTTGGTCACAGTGCTTCTAAAACCTGCTGTCAACATTAACAGAACATGGTGGTGAAGAATCCACAAGGGAGGAGATAAGGTCTCTGGCATGAAACAGAATCTACAGCATCTATTCCAATCGGGAAAGCCCCCTTCTTCTTCTCCTCATTCTCATCTACCTCTTCCAGAAGAAGAGCCGCTGACAACTGTTCGGGATTTACTTTGACTCCCGACTGTCAGTTTTTGACATGGGGACCCAAGTGTTTCCACTCAGGCCGCTGGTCTATACTGGTCTAAGCTGGTCATAGCTTGACTAAACTAGTCATAACTGGTCATACCACCACTGTGGACAGATGTTATGCAATGGCAGGTGGGGAAAATGCAAGGGAGGAGAGAAGGTCTTTGGCATGAAACAGATACTAACAGCAACTGCATCCACTCTGACAGGAAAAACCTCCACCTCCTCAGTGAGGAGAAAGCACAGTAAAAGAACAGGTTTCAGGAAGACAAAAGATGGCAATAATGCCACTAAGATGCAACAGGTTACTGGGAGTGAAAGAGAACAACAAGACTTTAGTGAGGAGAAAGGACAATAAAAGAACAGGTTTCAGGAAGACAGAAGATGGCGATAGTGCCACTAAGATGCAAGGGGTTACTGGGAGTGAAAGAGAAGACTTTAGTGAGGAGAAAAGACAATAAAAGAACAGGTTTCAGAAATACAGAAGAAGGCGATAATGCCACTAAGATGCAAGGGGTTACTGGGAGTGAAAGAGAATGAGAAGACTTTAGTGAGGAGAAAGGACAATAAAAGAACAGGTTTCAGGAAGACAGAAGATGGCTATAATGCCACTAAGATGCAAGGAGTTATTGGGAGTGAAAGAGAATGAGAAGAATTTAGTGAGGAGAAAGGACAATAAAAGAACAGGTTTCAGGAAGACAGAAGATGGGGATAATGCCACTAAGATGCAAGGCTTACTGGGAGTGAAAGAAAATGAGAAGACTTTAGTGAGGAGAAAGGATAATAAAAGAACAGGTTTCAGGAAGACCGAAGATGGCTATAATGCCACTAAGACACAATGGGTTACTGGGAGTGGAAGAGAATAAGATGACTGAAAGGACAATAAAATTTTCTATGCTTGGAAATGTGATCTGAAGGACTTGGAAAAAAAAAACTCTCTCCTGGGCCTGGGGAAATAAAATATAATCAATGGACTCTTAAGGTTGTCTGTTTTTTAAATTTTTATTAAATTAATATATATATATATATATATATATATATATATATATATATATATATATATATATATTCTAATTGCTATAATCCTAAGCAAAGCAGTAAATCCACACAGGGTTACAGGGTTTAGAAGAATTAGGAACAGAAACATTGATAATGAGTAGGAAGAGGAAAGAGTAATCAGGTGGATAGTAGATAGCAATTGACATTGTATTTAAATTTTTGCAGATTAAAGTTGACTGGAAATCATGGAGGCAAAAGTGAGTTCCACAAACAGGAAGTGTGAGAGAAGAAACTGTTAGCATAGAATTTATGGCTACATCCAGCCAGCTGAACTGTAAATTGATGACACCAGTCTAGTGTTGCGCTAGAATTCAAAGAGTCGAGGTACCATAGTGAAGAGCTCATCTGAACAATAAAAGTATTTATAGAAAAAGCACAGAGAGGCAACCTTACAGTGGTAGAAAAGTGACTGAAGCCGAGCCGCCAGATCAGTACTGATAATATTGCTGTTTCTTTGGTTTTTTTGTCAAGGAGCTCAAGGTAAACAGCAGGAACATCGGATCATATGTGGCAGCAATATTCTAAGCATGGATGAATGGTAGACTTATAGATATGTAAGAAAGATCCTGGAGAGAAAAATCGTCTTGCATGACACAATGAACTGATTTTTCTTAGCATCTGACCTAGCAATAGATTCAATATAGTCTTTCCACTTCATGTTGGCTGAAAACGTTAGCCCAAGAAGGGACAACAAATCACTTTCCTAGAGATTAGCATCAGCCATATTGATGGAAAGCAGAGAGGAATCTCTCAGATGATTAATGGAGAGAAGTTTAGTTTTCTAGGCATTAAAATTAACAAACCATCTTTTGTACCAGTTAACGAACTTGAGGTTATTTTGGACATCAGCTGCCATTTTGACCTTGTTGAACTGATCAACCTTATTGAGACAGGAGTTAGGACATCAATGCAGTTCAATGCTTGAAAGAGGAAGAAAATTTATAGATCACATGAATATTGTATTGTGGATATTAGTATTATATCTTGTGTAAAACCTATTTATGAAGGATTTCCAGCTAATCAGGCATGGTCTTAATCAGCTCTAGGATATTATAGCTTAATGCAATATTTCTCAACCAGTGTGCCTGGGTGCATCAATGCACCTTGAAAGATAACCAGATGAGCCCCATGTTAACAGAAGAGTAATTTATGAATTATTTTTATATTTAAAAAAAATCTTTATTTCTAAAAAAAATAGACACCAAGTCTGAAAACGCAATCTGATGCAGCCATGCAGTCTTGCAGCCGCGCAGCCTTGCATCTATTTCTATTCACGTGGCCATATGTAGAAATCATATCTGCCTACTCAAGAAGTAAATATCATGTCATTGTAAAGAAGTGTGGATTTGATTTGCCTAGTGGACCTATTGGACTCACATTAACTTTTTTCCCTGTGTGTGCATCCAACCAATTTTTACACAGCAGCTCAAAGTAAATACCAGGAGCATCAAACCATATGTGGCAGCAATATTCTAAGCATGAGAAAATGGAAGAATTATAGATATGTATCATAGATTCTGGAGCCTGAATGGCCACTCTTCTAGATCCTTTTATACTAATGAGATCAAATTGTCTAGGTACCATAGCAAATAGCTCATCCAAACAATTATTTATAGAAAAGGCATAGAGAGGCAACCTTACAGTGATGGGAAAGTTATTGAAGCCAAACTACCAGATCAGGACTGATAATATTGCTGATTCTTCTTTGGATTTTATCAATGTGCTTAAGGTAGCAGGGGCACTGGACCATATGTGGCAGCAATATTCTAAGCGTAGATGAATGGTAGACTTATAGATATGTAAGATAGATTCTGGAGCCTGAATGGCCACTTTTCCAGATCCTTTCATACTAATGAGATTTTGACGCCAGTCTAGAACTGTGCTTAAATTCAAATTGTCTAGGTACCATAGTGAAGAGCTCATCCGAACAATTATTTATAGAAAAGGCATAGAGAGGCAATGTTACAGTGATGGGAAAGTGATGGAAGCTGAACTACTAGATCAAGACCAATAATATTGCTGATTCTTCTTTGGATTTTATTAAGGAGCTCAAGGTAAATAGCAGGGGCCCTGGATCATATGTGGCAGCAATATTCTAAGCATGGGAAAATGGTAGACTTATAGATACGATAGATTTTGTACAGAAAAATTGTCTCACATGACACAGTGAACCAACTTTCTTAGCATCTGACCTAGCAATAGATTAAATATAGTCTTTCCACTTCATGTCGGCTGAGAACGTTAGCCCAAGAAGGCACAACGAGTCACTTTCCTGAAGGTTAGCATCAGCCATGCTGATGGATAGTAGGGAAGGGTCTCTCAGATGATTAATGGAGAGAAGTTTAGTTTTCAAGGTATTAAGAATTAACAAACCATATTTTTCCCCCTTTAATAACAGACTTGAGGTCATTTTGGATATTGACTGCCATTTTGAACGTGTTGGACTGATCAGCCTTAATATCAAGGCAGGAATAAATAGTTGTGTCATTAGCGTAGATAGCAAGTTGAGAGCTGACTAACCCTTACACAAATAGGAGTAATACATTGAAAATAGTTTAAGTTCCTCTAATACCCTAATTATTTCATATTCAACATGAAACAAAAGGCTCGTGAAATAGAAAAGTGAACCTTCCTGACAAACCCATTGAATCAAATATATTGTTCTATCCATCAATTATATCACAACTACAATTGAAAAGAATTTATCTAAGCTTAACATAAAAATTTGTTACAACTCCTTCTAAAACAATAAAAGAATTAATACAAAACAAAGTAATAATAAACTGAAACTTGAAGGAATAATTTACTCTATCACCTGTAATAATTGCCACAAAGAATACATAGGAGAAACATCAAGAAATTTGAATAAAAGATTATATGAACACAAAAGGGATCTTTTACAAAACAACACACTCAAGGCATTTAGTCGCTCACCATACGCTGTAATAGGTCTGACCTTAATTTCGATTTAAAAAATGCTACTTGAATTAAAAGAGCAATTTACCAAGATGAAAAAATGTATTGAAAGTGCTTTAACTGCTAGATCATCCACAGTAAATTCGAGTTCAGGTTCATACAACATTTCACCTTTCTTCATCATTATCAAAATGTGGAATACTTAGTTAATAAAGCAAAAGAGCTTAAATGAAATTGGCTAGAGTCTATATAACTAAAGCAAACACCTATTAAAAAATAAATAAATTTAAAAGTTTTAAATTTCAGCGTCACCTTCCCCCCCTTCGTGCGCGTGACTAGTTACACACATACGCACACACAAGTATATCTTCCAATATCCTTAACCTCTGAAATATAATAAATTAATGTTTACAAAAATATTTTTTTTTAAATTTAAAATTAATTGAGCGTGTGTGTGTGTGTGCGTGCATGTGTGTGAGTGAGTGTGATTAATTACTACAGTAATGATTATTATTTAGCAAAAAACAAACCTAGTTTTTTTGTTGTTTTTTTTACAGACTCTAAACTATTTCACATTAATTTGATTTTTTGATATCCCCCCCGTCTCTTCTTTTTAAATTAATCATTTTTTTTTTTTTTTTTTTTTTAGCAAGGGTAAATTTTCTGAGTTAGATTTCAATGAAAATTTACAAAGAGAAATATCGAACTCTTTGTGTTCGATATTTAAAGCAGTCACGTTGTTACTGATTGCAGGGAACAACATTTTTTTTTTTTTTTTTTTTTAAACTTGTAGTGATATGCAAATTAGTATAATTTGCATATGAGCAGGTAGCTCATATGATAAAGGGACACCAACTAGAACGGATGTTGAATGCTTACTTAGCGTAGTACGCTACCTTTGTGAGCATCCGAGTGGGCGTTCTGTCGAACTCTGCTAATGCAGAGAGGAACTCGGACGAGGCTTTGCCGAGGGGCGGTGTTTCGTTCGGGGAGGTAGACAGGGCCTGAACCCGTCTAGGCGGGTTCAAAAGCTATATTTTTGGCCGAGCCTACGGGCTTGGAGAGACCCACATTAAACCGGCCTTGTGCCACATTCGGTCCTCGTGGGTGGATTGATAAATAAATACCGAATGCTTACTTAGCAAGATTCACGACACAACAAAACTGCAATCAGTTATCTTCTCGCCGACAAAAATAGGAACAGGTTGTTAATCGCTTCGAACTTAAAAAGTTATTGGACCATAGCTTTGTTTCAAATTGCGTCACTTTGGTGACCACGCTTGAAAAGATATTTACTGGGAACGACGATTATGTCATTAATGTTATTTCGAAAATGAAAAAAGGAAGTTAAAAACCTCATTCGGACTTTACTAGAAAAATCAGAGAGCACACTTTAACCAAAAACACACAAAAAAAAAGAAAAAAAAAAGAGTATTTTTTACTAACAGAAAAGACTTTTTTTTTAAGTGAGTTTTTTTTTTTTTTTTTTCTTTGGCGGACGTGCCTACTACAAGAAAATACCCGAAAAAACTAAAACGAGTAAGTTGAAATATTTTTCTTTTAAAGCCCTTTTTTTTTTTTCTTATAGAATGAAATTAAAACGAATATTCATTTTTAATTTTTAATTTTTCTGTAATTTTTCCTTGATTGATAAATAAATGTGTATTTTTTAGCAGAAAATTACCATTTTTTTTGTTAATTTTGTTTCTCATGTGTTCAAAAAAAAAAAAAAAAAAAAAGAAAGAAAAAATTACTTTAAAGGCGAGCTTTTTTGTTTACTTTATACATTATTTTACTGTACACAGTGCGATCCGAAAGTCTTGTCACCCCTACGTCTCTTCCATACTAGTGTCGGGTGCTCGTGCCAGTGATCTGAAACAGAAAAATTATATAATGTAAGAAGAAGGGTGACAAGACTTTCTGACCTGTGTGTGTGTTTTTCTTGTTTTTTTTTTTTCTTTCTCTCAGTTTGGAAATTAATTGTTTTTTAGCAACGGGGAATTTTCTATATTCTAAGAGATTTTTCTCCTTTGTGTTTTTCGATGTGTTTTTAAACGTCGAAAATTACCGGTTTTATTTTTACAGTACTCCACCCAGGAGTTTTCTGTGGGCCCTATATTGACTGATGTTTGGGGGTACGGCAGTAACTAAAAAAAAAAAAAAAATAATAATAATAACAGCAACGCAAAAAACTAAGTAATTTCCGACGGTTTCGAAGGTCAGATTCATTTAAAAAACATTAAAAAAAAAAAAAAAAAACACGAGACAAAAGTAAGTCAATTGTCGATGTGGGACGAGTGTTGTGTTCATTATTTTATTCTATATATTCAATTCAATATTCATTATCGCGGCCAGATCTTTTTAATTTTATTTTAATATATGTTATATAAAAATATGTTAAATATATATATTTATAAATATATATGTTATAAATATATTTATATGTTATATAAATATATTTATATGTTATACAGTATGTTACAGTATGTTACTTATATGTTATATAAATATATTTATGTTATTGTTATATAAGTGTTAGAAATAAATTTATTTTTAGGCTTTGTCCCAGGTAACGCTAAAAAAGTGGTATACCCTGGACTGGAGAAAGAAGGTCCCCAAATTGATAAAAAAAAATTTAACGTGTAAATGTTTATAAAATAAAAGAGAGAAGATCAAAGTATTTTTTGAATATTTTTTCAGATTTTTTAATCCTTCCTATAAATTTTAAGAATTTTATTTAAAAATCTCGTTTTACTTGAATAAAAAAAAAAATTAGTAAAATCGATTTATCGGCCATTTCTGCCCGAATTTGTAAACAAAAAATCAAAAAATTAGTTCAAAAATCAATTAAAATTCAGTTACACCTTTTTTTTTTTTTGTTATCTTAGGAAATTTAGAATGATTAAAGTATAATTAATGTAATTTGAAAGAAACATTACTTACTTTTTTAGCAGAAAATTTTTTAAGAGAGATATTTCCAACCGTGGTGCTTGCGAGGGTGCGTGATTGAAGGGTGTTAATTGATGGGCGTCAATATTGACAACTTACGTCAAGGGAATTTATCGTACGGTAGCGCAGAAGTGATGTAATTCGTTCTAATTTTAAGTGAACCTGGTTAGTAAATTAAAAAAAAAAATAACTTTCAATTTTTTTTTTTTTTTTTTAATCTTACGTTTGAAGAAAAATTTCTGCACTCAAAATAACATTTAAATTGTGAAAAAAAATCAAATTTTACAAGTAAAAATAAAACAGTAACAACATTTTTTTTAAATTGAGTTACATATTTTATTTATTAATAAAATTAATATTGAAATGCTATGCAATCGATTTCAAATTTTGCTTTGTTGTTAACTGAATGAATGCAAAGTAATTTCTGAAGTAAAAAGAACTTGCTTCTATCTAGGGAAACAACTCTACCTCACGTGACGTTATTTCAAGGCTGTGCATCCATACTTTCGTTGGATACGATTTTAAATACAATTTTGGAATATTAAAAAATTATTTTAAAAATATCAACGGTTGTCAGATTTTAATAAGCTTTCAAATTTAGGATCTATAAGGAGTAGAGAACATAATATGTCATTCCCATAAGGTTGCATAAAGAAACTTAATTTTAAAATATATAACAACATTTTGTCATATTGTGTATTTAAAATAGAAAAAAAAGAAAAAATTATTGTAAAAATTTATTTTCCATCAAAAATTTTTTTTTTTTTTTTTTCAGATAAGAATTACCTTAGTATATGTTATTCAGAAAAGTCATAAAAAGTTTTTTGAATTAAATATTTTCTTAGTTTTATTGGGTTTTGTATTTTTACAATTGAGGTAAAAGTTT
>OZ010612.1:6150792-6155792 GCA_963932145.1 Acanthosepion lycidas
ATATATTTCTTATATATATATATATATATATTTCTTATCTATATATATATATATTTCTTATCTATATATCTATATATTTCTTATCTATATATATATATATTTCTTATCTATATATATATATATTTCTTATCTATATATCTATATATTTCTTATATATATATATATATATTTCTTATATATATATTTTCTTATATATATATATATATATATATATTTCTTATATATATATTTTCTTATGTATTTATATATATATATATATATATATTTCTTATATACATATATTTCTTATATACATATATTTCTCATATACATATATTTCTTATATATATATATATATATATTTCTTATATATATATATATATTTCTTCTATATATATATATATAGAACTTTACTAACTTTAAAATTGATAAAATTAGAAAGTTATTATATAAAGAATTTAAAAGCCCAGGCTTAAAAACTACGGTAAGCACTAAATTAAAAAGAGTTAACTTCCTTTATGTAACACTAGATGCAAAGCGATCTGTATATTAAACACTCACTTAAATAAATAAATAAATAAATAGATAATCAGATAGACAAGAATAAGAGACAATTCTCCAGACACAGAACGACTGTCGGCGCGCCATAAAAATATCCTTCACTGGGAACCAACTAAGGGATGACCGTAAACATTAGCCTTGAAATGGATACCCTACCCAACCTTAGCAAAACCTCTCAGAGGATGATGAATCTACTGATAAGAATTAACTCCCTGACCACTTAAAGAATGAAAATAGTATAGCCACTCCCACAATAACAAATTCTGTAAAAATACACGTAAACCGAGAGATAGCTTATTCCTAAAATTTCGCTTGAAGATGAAACGTGACTAAACACCTCAATCCAACTTAATTTTATTAATTATTTGGATGATTTCGGCTCACGTTTTTGAAACATGAGAACTCTTATGTAGCGAAGGAATCATATTTTTAAACAAAAAATATTATTATAATATAAGCTCTACTTCTGTATGGAGCACTGTTTTTTAAAAATAAAAACAAAAATACTAAGGAACCCCGGATTATGCACCCAACGTGTTCTTTTCTATTTTCTGCATACCTGCACAAGGATATATATATATATATATATATAAATATATAAGAAATATATATATATATATATATAAGAAATATATAGATATATATAAATATATAAGAATATATATATATATATAAGAAATATATATATATATATAAATATATAAGAATATATATATATATAAATATATAAGAAATATATGTATATAAGAAATATATATATATATATATAAATATATAAGAATATATATATATATAAATATATAAGAAATATATGTATATAAGAAATATATATATATATATATAAATATATAAGAATATATATATAAATATATAAGAAAATATATATAGAAGAAATAGTCACGTTTCATCTTCAAGCGAAATTTTAGGAATAAGCTATCTCTCGGTTTACGTGTATTTTTACAGAATTTGTTATTGTGGGAGTGGCTATACTATTTTCATTCTTTAAGTGGTCAGGGAGTTAATTCTTATCAGTAGATTCATCATCCTCTGAGAGGTTTTGCTAAGGTTGGGTAGGGTATCACTTTCAAGGCTAATGTTTACGGTCATCCCTTAGTTGGTTCCCAGTGAAGGATATTTTTATGTCGCGCCGACAGTCGTTCTGTGTCTGGAGAATTGTCTCTTATTCTTGTCTATCTGATTATCTATTTATTTATTTATTTATTTATTTATTTAAGTGAGTGTTTAATATACAGATCGCTTTGCATTGAATTTCGTTTTTTTTTGTTTTTTTTTTTTTTTTTATGACGACAAAAAGGGGTTTTTCCTATTTAAGGGTTTGGCTGAGCTTTTTAGAATTTTACTTAGCTATGTTTTTTTTTTTTTTTTTTTTTTTTTTTTTTATGCTAATTATCTAATGCGAAAGTCTGTTGATGTCGGCAAAAAACCGTTAACTCCTGCCTATGGTTTAATAATTTTTCATTATTTAGGAATTTAATGATGTGTAGTTTTTCCTGTAAGCATAAGAGGCATGGGTCATCCCAGGTTCTACAGGTTCTTGCTCTATTTACTATTTTCCATTTTACTTTTGGTGTTTTATTCGTTTCCTTTAGGTGCCAGAAATATTGGGATAGAGATGTCTGATTTCTATTTTGAATATTGTTGAAAGAGCTCTTGTGTTGTCTCCATCTAATTTTAAAATTATTCTTTGTTGATCCTATGTATATCCTATCAGTAAAAACTTAACGAAGACTTATAAAAAAGCCCAGAATAACAATATAAATATGGTTGACAGTATCAATAGAACAAGTAAAATGATTACTGATAAATTAAAAATAAGTGATAGAGTAGGCAAACTGGCCGAAAAAGAGTGCTACATCACCCTTAAGGACCACAAACACGGTTTTGAGGAAGACCCTACTACCAGAATGATAAACCCTACTAGACCCAACATAGGAAAGATAAGCAAAAAAATCCTGGAAAGGATCACTAGCCAAATTAAAAAACAACTTGGATTAACACTCTGGATCAACACCAAAGAAGTCATAAACTGGTTTACCAACATCGAAAATAAGCCCGAATGCACCCTAATCCAGTTCGATATTGTCGATTACTACCAGTCAATATCAAAAGACCTCTTCACGACTGCCCTGGAGTTTGCTACGGTATATACAGACTTAACTGAAGAAGAAACAAACATTATTCTCAATGCAAAGAAATCTGTCCTCATCCATAATGGGGACCAGTGGATAAAAAACACCAATGACAACTTTGACATTACCATGGGATCTCTAGACTCTGCAGAATCTTCGGACCTTGTAGGTCTATTTATACTGTACAACCTAACCGCCCACCGTGAACTGGACGTGGGGGACATTGGGCTGTACAGAGATGACGGGCTCATGGTAGTGAGGAGCTCCACAAGCTTTAAAACAGAGAAAATTAGAAAGGTAATTTACAATGAATTCGGGAAACTAAATTTAAAAACAACAGTCAACACTAAATTAAAAAAAGTAAACTTCCTAGACGTAACCCTAGACTTAACTAACAACGTTCACCTACCTTACAGAAAACCTAACACTAATCCCTTGTACGTACATCCTAAGTCAAACCACCCCCCATCTATAATTAAGCATATACCCACATCAATAGAGAAAAGAATAAGTATGAACTCAGCAAATAAAGAAATATTCCAACAGCACAGTAGTTTTTACAACACAGCCCTGAAAAACAGCGGATACAAAAACTTAGACATAACCTATAGAAACGTTAGTACCAATAATAAGAGAAACAGGAAAAGAAAAATCATCTGGTATACCCCACCGTACAACCAAATGGTCAGCACCAAACTAGGCCATAAGTTCCTAGCTTTAATTGAAAAGCACTTTCCCACTAATAGCAAACTTAGCAACATCTTTAACAAAAACACATTGAAACTAAGTTACAGCTGCACTGAAAATATAGAAAGAATCATAAAAAGACACAATAAGAAAATCCTAGAAAAACACGCATACCAAAACAGTAATAAAACACATAAACTAAAACTAGATAAAAATAACGAAAAATTATGCGATTGTAGAAACCCTAAAAACTGCCCGTTGGAAAATAAATGCCTCACAAAATCCGTGGTATACCAATGCACTATCTCATCCATTGAGAGCCCTAACACTGATAGGATATACATAGGATCAACAAAGAATAATTTTAAAATTAGATGGAGACAACACAAGAGCTCTTTCAACAATATTCAAAATAGAAATCAGACATCTCTATCCCAATATTTCTGGCACCTAAAGGAAACGAATAAAACACCAAAAGTAAAATGGAAAATAGTAAATAGAGCAAGAACCTGTAGAACCTGGATGACCCATGCCTCTTAATGCTTACAGGAAAAACTACACATCATTAAATTCCTAAATAATGAAAAATTATTAAACCATAGGCAGGAGTTAACGGTTTTTTGCCGACATCAACAGACTTTCGCATTAGATAATTAGCATAAAAAAAAAAAAAAAAAAAAAAAAAAAAAAACATAGCTAAGTAAAATTCTAAAAAGCTCAGCCAAACCCTTAAATAGGAAAAACCCCTTTTTGTCGTCATAAAAAAAAAAAAAAAAAAAAAAAAAAAAACGAAATTCAATGCAAAGCGATCTGTATATTAAACACTCACTTAAATAAATAAATAAATAAATAGATAATCAGATAGACAAGAATAAGAGACAATTCTCCAGACACAGAACGACTGTCGGCGCGCCATAAAAATATCCTTCACTGGGAACCAACTAAGGGATGACCGGTAAACATTAGCCTTGAAAGTGATACCCTACCCAACCTTAGCAAAACCTCTCAGAGGATGATGAATCTACTGATAAGAATTAACTCCCTGACCACTTAAAGAATGAAAATAGTATAGCCACTCCCACAATAACAAATTCTGTAAAAATACACGTAAACCGAGAGATAGCTTATTCCTAAAATTTTCGCTTGAAGATGAAACGTGACTAAACACCTCAATCCAACTTAGATTTTATTAATTATTTGGATGATTTCGGCTCACGTTTTTGAAACATGAGAACTCTTATGTAGCGAAGGAATCATATTTTTAAACAAAAAATATTATTTATAATATATATATATATATATATATTTCTTATATATTTATATATATATATATATATACATATATTTCTTATATATATATATTCTTATATATATATATATATATATATATATATACATATATTTCTTATATATATATATTTCTTATATATTTATATATATATATATATATATATATATATATATACATATATTTATTATATATACATATATTTATTATATATATACATATATCTATTATATATATACATATATTTCTTATATATATATATATATATATATATATATTTCTTATATGTATATATATATATATATATATATTCTTATATATATATATATTTCTTA
>OZ010612.1:6160792-6273292 GCA_963932145.1 Acanthosepion lycidas
TATATATACATATATTTCTTATATATATATATATATATATATATATATACATATATTTCTTATATATATATATATATATATACATATATTTCTTATATATATATATATATATATATATATATACATATATTTCTTATATATATATATATATATATATATATATATACATATATTTCTTATATATATATATATATATATATATATATATATATACATATTTCTTATATATATATATATATATATATATATATACATATATTTCTTATATATATATATATATATACATATATTTCTTATATATATATATATATATACATATATTTCTTATATATATATATATATATATATACATATATTTCTTATATATATATATATATATATATATATATACATATATTTCTTATATATATATATATATATATATACATATATTTCTTATATATATATATATATATATATACATACATATATTTCTTATATATATATATATATATATATACATATATTTCTTATATATATATATATATATATATACATATATTTCTTATATATATATATATATATACATATATTTCTTATATATATATATATATATATATACATATATTTCTTATATATATATATATATATATATATATACATATATTTCTTATATATATATATATATATACATATATTTCTTATATATATATATATATATACATATATTTCTTATATATATATATATATACATATATTTCTTATATATATATACATATATTTCTTATATATATATATATATATATATATACATATATTTCTTATATATATATATATATACATATATTTCTTATATATATATATATATATACATATATTTCTTATATATATATATATATATACATATATTTCTTATATATATATATATATACATATATTTCTTATATATATATATATATATACATATATTTCTTATATATATATATATATATACATATATTTCTTATATATATATATATATATACATATATTTCTTATATATATATATATATATACATATATTTCTTATATATATATATATATATATATACATATATTTCTTATATATATATATATATACATATATTTCTTATATATATATATATATATATACATATATTTCTTATATATATATATATATATATATATATATATACATATATTTCTTATATATATATATATATACATATATTTCTTATATATATATATATATACATATATTTCTTATATATATATATATATACATATATTTCTTATATATATATATATATATACATATATTTCTTATATATATATATATATATATATATATACATATATTTCTTATATATATATATATATACATATATTTCTTATATATATATATATATATATATACATATATTTCTTATATATATATATATATATATATACATATATTTCTTATATATATATATATATATATATATATACATATATTTCTTATATATATATATATATATATATATACATATGTTTCTTATATATATATATATATATATATATATACATATGTTTCTTATATATATATATATATATATATATATACATATGTTTCTTATATATATATATATATATATATATATACATATGTTTCTTATATATATATATATATATATATATATACATATGTTTCTTATATATATATATATATATATATATACATATGTTTCTTATATATATATATATATATATATATATATACATATGTTTCTTATATATATATATATATATATATATATATACATATGTTTCTTATATATATATATATATACTGGGTGTTTCAAAAAGAATACGCCAAAATCATCACGTGATATGTCAATAATGAAAAAATTTACAAACCTCTAGCATGGACACATATGTTGTATATACATTCAAGTTTCATTTCATGTTTTATAAGTGCTCAATGTGGCCACCACAGGCAGCGTGGACAACATCAAGATCGATACGATAATCCCCCCCAAATGCGCCTCAACATGTCACGGTCTACCGTGTTGATTGCAGCTGTTATTTGATTTTTCAAGTCATCGATACTTGCTGGAAGTGCTGGAACATAAACTTGGTCTTTAACATACTCCCAGAAGAAAAAGTCACACACAGTGAGGTGTGGGGATCTGGCAGGCCAAGCATAGAGAGCAAGGTCTTTAGCACCTCTCCTCTCAATCCATCGCTGAGGCATGTTTTCATTCAGATAAGCTCTAACCCCGAGATGCCAATGGGGGGGTGCTCCATCTTGCTGAAAAATGAAGTCATTCGAATCTGCCTGCATCGCGACAATGTCATTTGTTTTCGCGAACTCGAGCACGCAAAACGCCTTCTGCTGAGGAGTCGCGATTTTGATTGATGTTCCCAGAATTCAGCTGCACCGGAAGTTATACTAACGACAGCGGTGAAACTGACACCCAATCTAAATTTGATAACTACTCTATCAAATAACCACTGATTGAGTCCATAGACCTGAAAAAACAGTGTAATGATTTTGGCGTATTCTTTTTGAAACACCCTGTATATATATATATATATATGTCTTTGTCCAAGTGTAATTTAAGTTAGTATCAATGTCCAGACATACTTTAAAAAAGTTCTCAATTCAGTGTAGAGCTTAATAATAATAATAATAATAGTTATTAACAATTGCTTCCAAAAACATGTTCTGAACTGCTACATAAATGCTATCATGTTTCAGCACTATAGGTATCTCTTCAGGCAGTTCTGGTCAGGTAGAGAATAAACGATCATTTTATTATTTAAAAGCAGCAATACCCTCACAGGAAGGGGGCAAAGGGAAAAAAATTTCTAACATGTTAGAGGTCAACCTTGATTAACCAATCAGATGTTGGACCTATGATGAGTTTGGAGTTAACTTCCTCATTGTATTCCAAATGACTGTGCAAATTATTTAAAATCAAAGTTAGATGTTAAATAAATGTCAAGGTTATTCTTTGGTCTTAACTCAATGAAATAACATAAGAATCTAAACTATTATGATGAAAGCAAAGGATAAGTAATAGGTTTTTCATCATGGTGATTTATTGTAGGCATAAAATTCATTTCTACCAATAAACCTGTCTACACTCCATATCTATATCGGCAAGCAGTGACCACAAGCTCAACAAGCTAATGAATGACAAAGTGGCAGGGGAAATGGAGGTGAGAGAGGGTAGAGGAAAAGGGAAGTAGACTGGTTGTTAGACTCTGTCTCAAGCGTGAGATCGTTAACAAAAGCACCTTTAACAGGTGAGGCAACCAAAATCTGACAATTTCATTATAATAGACCCACTGCCTGCAGAGGCATCAACAAGACCTGAGATCGAAAAAATTAGTAAAAAGATCCTTGAAAGGGTAAATCAACAAATTAAAGAAAAAATAGGCTTGAAACTTTTGATTAATACCAAAGACATGACAAACTGATTTGCTGATATAAAGGAGAAAACAAACTGTACACTAATGCAGTTTGATATTGAAAATTATTATCAATCAATATCTAAAGAACTGTTTATGAATGCGTTGGACTTTGCTACCCATTACATGGATATTACTGAAGAAGAAAAGAGCATTATTATAAATGCGAAAAAATCGGTACTGATACATAAAGGGGATCAATGGATAAAAAATTCTTATGACCACTTTGACATCACAATGGGATCACTAGACTCAGCTGAGTCTTCTGATCTTATCGGTCTTTTTATATTATACAATCTCACAGCGTACTGTGAAATTAGTATAACTGACATTGGTTTATATAGAGACGATGAACTTTACTAACTTTAAAATTGATAAAATTAGAAAGTTATTATATAAAGAATTTAAAAGCCCAGGCTTAAAAACTACGGTAAGCACTAAATTAAAAAGAGTTAACTTCCTTTATGTAACACTAGATTTAAAGAAAAATTTATACATACCTTATAAAAAACGTAATACCAATCCTTTATATATACACCCTAAATCAAATCATCTTCCATCTATAATTAAGCATATACATTTATCTATTGAAAAAAGAATAAGTACAAATTCAGCAAATGAGAAGATTTTCTGTGACCATATAAATTTCTATAATAAAACTCTAAAAAATAGGGGTACAAAAGCCCAAAACTAACTTATATAAAAAAGGAAAATGGAAAGCATAGAAAAAACAGAATGGAAAAATAATTTGATATACACCTCATACAACCAAATGGTAAAGAACAAATTAGTACAAAAATTCCTTGCATTAATTGTTAAGCACTTTCTTAGAGAAAGTAAACTAAGTACTATTTTCAATAAAAATACACTAAAATTAAGTTACAGGTGTACTGAAAACATAGAAAAAATTATTAAGTATAATGCTAATATCTTCAATAAACACTGAGACCAAAACCAAAGAAATTTAGACAATATAAAAATAAAAAGAGATGAATATAAACAAAAATTATGTAACTGTAGAAATCCTCATAACTGTCCTCTACAAAATAAATGTCGCACGGAATCATTAGTATACCAATGCAATATCTCATCTATTGAGAATCCCGAAAACATAAAAATCTATATAGGTTGCACAAGCCATGAGTTCAAAAAGCAGTTCAATCAACATAAAACTTCATTTAGGATAAATAAATACGGAAATCAGACATCCTTTTCAAAATATTTCTGGCACTTAAAAGAAACCAATAAAATACCTACAGTAAAATGGAAATTAATAAGAAAAGCTAGAATATGTAGGTCATTAAATAACCCATGTCCTTTGTGCATACATGAGAAACTATATATTACTAAGTTTATAAAAAATAAAAATTTACTGAATCAAAGAAATGAAATAGCTATTCTTTGGCATCATTGTCAGAAATTTTCCTTAAATAATATTTAAAAAAAAAAAAAAAAAAAAATGGGAGCTGGTAATATACATATTTATATTTGTGATGAAAAAATAATTTTAAATAATTTAAGTAATTCTATTACATTTACTTGATTTAAAAACAAATATAGTCTATTAGTAATTAAGAGTAAAAAATATTTTAAAATTTGTAGTTAAATATAACGTATTCTAACCCAAACACCCCTTTTAGAAAGAATCTTTAAGTATAGAAGTACGAAAAATGCCGAAAATCTTATAATACAATAATACAAAAACAGATGACATGTGTTTAATGGATGTCAGAATTCGTTGAAAAATACACCCCTACCCTCCCTAAACTTAACCTCTTTTTCGAATGTAACTCATAATTGATACAACGATAGTTAATAAAAATGAACATGCTACCACTGCTGTCTGAATGATTGAATTTCTCTGTATCCTTGGAAACAGTAAATTATGAATTTATATGTGCATTTGAAACTCAGTAAATTTAAAAATAAGTTATTCCAAAATTCACTTGAAGATGAAATGGAACTAACGCTTTTAATTTAATTATATAATTAAATTTGAAGTTTTTAGCTTCAGTTTTTGAAACATGGCTATTACTGTGTAGCCAAGAAACCATATTTTAAATCAGTTAATTTATAATATAATATATATATATATATATATATATATATATATGTCAGTCACTTATGTGCCATGCATGATACATGCTTAGGCAAACATGTATCTTTCAATACATGACTAACAAGACACATTTCTTCCTACTGTAGGTTGCCATTTCTTTCTGTGGTAGACCAGTTGCCATTCAAGGCTATAGAACCTAGTCTGTGCTGCTATTTCCCCATAGCTGGAGGGAGAAGAGGATTCATAGCTTTCCCAAGGGTATTAGCACGTAAGTGAATACAATGGATTCAACTGGAATTTGAACACAGCTCTCTATCTCTCTCTCTCTCTCTCTCTCTCTATATATATATATATATATATATATATATATATATATATATATATATATATATTCCAATGTAATAAATACAATTGCAATGTAATATATATATATATATATATATATTATATTATTATATTATTAAATTATGTATGTAATAATATATTATTAAATTATATATATAATATATTCATATATATATTTATATTTTAGTATATAATTTTTATTATATATATATATATATATATATATATATATATTTTAGTAGGAGGGTAATACAAAATGTTTCGACTTTAAGCCCATAAAAATGCCAATCAATCAATCACCAACATAAATCAATGAATTCTTAACCGATTTTGAGTTGCCCCAGCAATATTTATTTAGGCCAACACCCAAAGTAAATAATTATTGAATCCGATATAAAATCACCTTTTTTCTTTTTCTCTCTAATCCAAATTCGATTTCCAAAAATGGGTGATCCCTTTTCTCAGATCATGGATTTTAGAGCAATTTATGGTGAATTTGAGATGTATTTCAGAATCAGCCGTAATTTGCACTAACTTACCAAAGATACCAAGTCTGCCAAGAATCTAATGAAATTCCACTTGTAAGTAATCGAGATTTTTTGCTGTGATGTTGTTTGTATTTTTTTTTTTTTTTGTTTTCTTTTCCTTTTTTATTCTTTTGATTTGTTTTTTCTTGGTTTTCTCTCAAATGTTTTCACTTATCATTTCTGGTCTTTCAATCACTATTGCTAATTAATCATCAAAATTTTTTTTTTTCAGTGTCACCCCACCCCCATCCCAATCCCAAATGTTTAGCCTAACCTGCTAGTTTCAATCATATGTCTGTATATGTGTGTGCGTGCATGTTTGTGTGTGTGTGTGTGTGTATGTGTATATATATAAATATTAGTGGTGAATATATATATATATATATATATATATATATATATATATATATATAAATTTCCAAGACGATAGAATACAGGTAGAGCTCAATGTCCAGGACAGAGCAAGAATATAATATAAAAGGCTCAATCCCTAATATTCCATGGTTATATTTTATTACATTGGAATCGCAATCACGATCCAATTCATCAGACCTACAAATTCAAAAATTATATTATATTATATATATATTTATTACATATATAATCTAATAATATATATATATATATATATATATATATATATATATATGTATAAATTTATCTGTTACTTACATTGAGCTCTCTTTGAATTAATGTCCTCTTTGGAATTATCAATTGATTATATATATCAATTTTTTTTTTTTTTAACATATGTGTGTTATCACGTGCGATACCCTGTCTTCATCAGCCGCCAACCAGGGATAATCACACAGTTTCGGTGGCTAAGGCGGGATCGCCACCCCAGGCGACACCAGCAGTATTTGCCACCAGGCAGGGTATAAAAAAAAAAAACAAAAAAAAAAAAAACTAATTGTTCGTTCCTCTTTGTAAATTGTTAATGAAATAAATAAACGATTGTAACTCTTTGCAGCTTCTGTCCATAATGAAAGTTCCTGAACGCGTTAGCCGTTATTGACGCGCTCGTAAAAATCATTATAAACAACTACGCAAATGTTTCACTTGCGCATGTTAGATCGTGAGGTTGTGCGCATAATAATTCAGTTTTGTCTGTTCTGACCGCAATTTTCCTTTTTGGATTTGTTGTTGATTTGGTCGTTTTTCGTCTTTTTCATTATTCGTTCAAATCACTCAAAGCAAACGTTGTATGTTGTTCTACAAGAGGAACTGATTTGTTGCCCTATGTGACCCTTAAGATTGTTATTAAGGATAAAAGAAAGCACTTTGTCAAGATTTGTCCAAACAGCCTTCTGGTTACATATCTATATATATATATATATATATATATATATAAATAAGATTTAACAAACAATAGATATTTTAATATATAGTGCTCAATATTAAAAACATTAAAATAATATTAAAAATAGAGCATTAAGAATATATGAAAAGATTACTTAACTTTTTAAATATCAATTATTTATTTGACATCAATGTTTCTTAGTAAAATTTACAGTCTTCAAGGGTAGTGGTTTAGAACAGTATTTTCATTTTTTTCACTTTCAAAGTGAAAATATATGCATCCATATATATATATATATGTGTGTGTGTGTGTGTGTGTGTTTTGAAACATGAGAACTCTTATGTAGCAATGGAACCATATTTTTAAATAAATAATTATATTTAGGCTCTACTTTTGTATTGAGCACTGTTTCTGTTTTTTAAAAATAATAACAAAAATACTAAAGAACTTTGGATTATTTACCTAACGAGTTCTTTCCTATTTTTCTACATATTTGCACACACACACACATATATATATATATATATATATATATATATATATATATATATATATAATGTGTAGTCTGTCATATTTTATTTTTTTTGATAACTTAGTGTATTCATTCGAGAAAGCACTAGATCGCTTCACCAGTATTAATGTATATTGGTATCGTTGGAATGAAAATTTTTTGTAATTGTCTTGAAGTTTCAATTTTTTGGTGGGGTGGGGTTGGGTGGTGTGGAGGGGGTGTGTGTGTTGTTGTCACTTTTCTATGCCATCCTTAATGTTATCTTTTTCTTCCTTCATTGTTTTAATAGTGGGTTTTTGGACTTAAAACTTAATCATTATTTTATTCTCTTCTAGATTACTAACTCTGATGGTCACCTCGGTGTCGGTATAATGGTTAACAAGCTTGTCTTGTAGATCATAACGACTTAAAAGTGAGTTTGATCCTCACTCGGTGCCCCATACTTTTGGCCTTGTGCCACATGTAAGCTACGCTTATAAAATCGTTTGGGGCACTTCAACATGTGGTAATGGTTAGTAAGCTTGTTTTGCTCAATCAAATGACTGAATAGTGAGTTCGATCCTCACTCGGTTCCCCGTACTTTCGGCCCTGTACCACACGTAAACTATGCTTAGAAAATAGCCATTACTAACTCTGACCTACAAACTTTTCCTTGCAAATCCATGTGGGGAGGGGGAGGGTATAATTTTTTATTTTTTCTACTCCTCAGCATACAGGTATGTATTCATGTCTGTTTGGAGGCACGCACACACACATTCACACACACATATATATATAAAAATGTACGTGCGCGTATATATATATATATATATATATATATATATATATAGTATTCCAGTATCGGAAATTAAACCGGCTACCCTATTCTATGTTCTTGCGAGTGAGGCTGGTTAACAACCCAGTAGGATGAAAAATAAGACCAAAAAGAGAGTGCAAGAACTCTCGATGAGTCAGTGGCCAGCTAACTAGTGGCAGTGTTTCCATGAACCACTATGGAAAAGGCAATGTGAAACCACTCCACGATTAATCCCAAGATATATCATGGCAATTAAGAAACAAATTATGAAACCTGACGGCGTGAAGGGGGTTAATTATGTGGGAATTAACTCCTATAACTTATCCTTTGCCCGGAAAGGAACGACATGAGCAACAGGTGTCACCAGACCGTCATTCAGTGACTTCGCATCAAACAAAAATTTACTCTCAGGATATGGAATGCTAGAATGGTAAACCACTGTGGCCAGTTGGAAAATGTAAAACAGGAGATGAGTAGGTTAAATGTAAACATTTTAGGTGGCCAAACAACATTTTTTTGTCAGTGACAGCCACAGGAATATATATGCAGGTGAAGAGAAAATGAAAAAGGAGTTGGATTAATACTAGATCAAGACATCAAGAAATGCGTTCTGGGTTACTGAAAGAATTCTTGTAGTTAAACTGAAAAGAAAGCCTTTCAACATAGCTATTATAATAGTGTATGCACCGATAGCACAAAGTAGGGAAGAACTCGAATCTTTCTACTCCTTGCTAAACAATGCCAAAGCTCAGTGCAAATCAGAAAAACTTAGAATTATCATGAGATACCTGAATGCCAAAGTAGGCAAGGAGAGGGGAGGGAAGATAGCTGGCAAATTCAGACTAGAAACTCGCAATGAACGCGTAGAAAAATGGGTCCAACGGTGCATGGCAAATGACCAGATAATAGCCAACACATGGTTCTAAGAACATCCAAGACAATTATGAACATGGAGAAGCCCAGGAGGAGAAACTAAATCCCAAATTGACTGCATAACTATCAACAAAAGATGCAGGAATGCAGTTGTTCACTGCAAAACCTATCCAAAGTGCTAACTGCGGAAGCAACCACCCCACTGTTATATGTAAACTAAGAGTGAAACTATGAAAAATGAAGAAGCCTAACGCAGGACACAAATTGCAATAAAATAAACTTCTGAAGGAAATATATATGGACAGTGTGAAAAGAAGATACGAGGGACAAAATGGGATACTGATGTAATGAATATGCATACACCTGGGTTCCCTCTCACAGTAATATGATTGGCTGGTGTCAGCCATAAATACAGACTGATGTGGAGGTACAGGGGGACGCCTATTGCCTACACCTATTGCCTACTGCTACGACGAGGACCAGTCCATTACGGTTACCTGCTAGATTGTCCTACTCGGTTACAGTAGTCCAAAACCACTTTGCTACTTCGAACAAATATATTCCTTTCCGGGCCATATCAGATACACTAAGAGAAGCTTTAGTGAGATCAGCAGACGACATCATCCCAAAAGAGAATGGACGAAGAAGAAAAAATGAATGGTTCACAGATGAGATTCTCGACATGATGCAAAATAGACAGAAAACAATGCCAGGACATGGAACGGAATACAGTAAACTACACAATGAAATATTAGGTTGGTGCAAAAATAATGTCGTTTTCTCACATAGTAACATATGTGAGAAAACGACATTTTTGCACCAACCTAATAACAACCAAACACAAGCAGGCTAAAGAAGAGTGGCTTAACTAAAAATGTGCATAAATAGAGAGAATGAGTATCACAAATAAAGGAGATATGCATAAAAAAAATAAGAACTAACAGGACAGAAGACACGTGCATCAACAAGGTGCAACTACCAAAGAGAACAGCCGGCAACACAGAAATCCCGACGGACCGGAAATACTAAAAACAAAATTGGAAGCTGCACTAGCTAAATTGAACAGAAGCAAAGTGACAGGGCCCGACGGAATTGTAATAGAAATGCCAGTAGCCTTAGATAATTTCGGCATAAACAAAATTACAAAAATAATAAATGAAATCTTCAACAGGGGCAATATACTGGAAGATCTAAGCAGATCCATTTTCATAGCACTACCTAAGAAACCAGGCGGAAACGAATGTGAACTCCACCGAACAATCAGCCTAATGAGCCACATAACAAAACTCATCGTCCAAATTCCGATGACTAGAGCGCGCAGCAGAATCAAGCCATAGATAGGACAAGAATAGTGCGGGTTCGTTAAAGACACCAGAACAAGTAACGCGATATTTATGCTCAGAATGTCATCAGAAAGAGCGATACAAATGCAGAAGAACGAGTACCTGTGTTTTATAGGCTATGCAAAGGCGTTAGACAAAGTACGCCACAAAGATCTGTTGGAACTACTCAGCAAGCTTGATATATTTGGAAAAGATATTAGAATAATGAAAAATTTTAACTGGCATCAAACCGCCTGCATTCGGATAAAAATGAGTTCAAGATATATATATATAAATAGAAAAGGGTGTAAGGCAAGGATGTATCTTCTCACCAGACTTATTCAACCTATACAGCGAGGCAATTCTGAGAGAACTGGAAATCCTACCAGGATTCAACATTGACTGCCATAATCTTAACAACATAAGATATGAAGATGACACAGTGCTGACAGCCGACACAGAAAAGAAATTACAATACCTCCTACAGAAGGAAGCGAAGGAGAGCTAGAAGAAGGGACTAAGCATAAACTACAAGAAGACAGAATACACGGTCATCAGCAAAAAAAATGAACTCAGAATTCAATTTAGAGCTCGGGGACACCAAAATCAAGCAGGTACAAAAATTGAAATATTTGGGAAGTGTTCTGACAGAGGACGGAATGTGCTACACTGAGATCCGAAGACGTATTGGGATGGCCAAAGACACATTCCAAAAGCTAAGCAGAGTATTACGAGACAGGAAAGTTTCATTGGAAATGCTTTGTGATATCTGTCCTCCTGTATAGCAGCGAATGTTGGACCATCTCCTCAAAGATGAAAAATAGACTTCAAGCAACAGAAGTGTGGTTCTACAGAAAAATGCTAAGGATACCATGGGCCGAACAACGACGAAGTTTTGGAGAGAACTGAAACAAAGAGGAATACTTATACTTAGCATCAGGAAGAGGCAGCTGAAATTTCTGGGACGTGTAATTAGGAAGGAAGGCATGGAAAATCTGATACTCACGGGACGGATAGAGGGAAAGAGGTACAGGCGAAAGCAACACGTGACGTACTTAATGAACTTGAACAAGTGGATTGCAGAACAGGATATGGAGGAAATAACAAAAAGACAAAACTTATTCAAAGCCACAAGGGACAGGAACAGGTGGAGGGCCATGATCGCCTACGTCCTGAAGGGACACGGCACATAAAAGGAAGAAAGAAAACAAAACTTACAGTGATAATGCAGAATAACAAACCCCACGCACACATACAAAAATGAAAATTGAATTGATAAAAACTTTTAAATGATGGAAAATTTTAATAACTTTTTTTGATTTTGTTGTTTGCATTTAAACATGTTTTATTGAATAATAAGACATATTGTGTCTACTTATTTTTATAATACCGATCCTTTCCAGTTGTCTCATCTTTTTCTTGATGTGCAGATGAAATTTTATCAAATAAGGTGCCATAGTTTCTTTTTTTTATATATAAGTTACCCACACAGATTCGCGATGCCTGAAGTTTAAAATGATATTTTTTGAAAATGAAAAATCTTTCATTATTTACATTATTCGGACTGTTATCCTCATTTTCATTGCCATATTCACAACGTTTCAGCCTCTATATCTCTTGGATGAGGTATTATGATTATTTACTTTATTTACATTATTCGGAGTGTTATCCTCATCTTCATTGCCATATTCATAATGTTTCGGCCGTTGTACGCTCAGGCCTTCTTCAAGTGATTGGAATTTCGAACCAAACCCTTTATTTCGTCCACCGGAGTAGATTGTTCTAGTTCCACGTGCCATGCCTCTTTCGGGGGGTCTCAATTATTTTCATTTAACTCAATTCTGCAAGTTCATGGCTCACCACTGCTGTAGTCTGGTATTGAACTCACAACTCTTTGGGTTAAGTCACGGCTACCTGACCCCGTTTTATACAGGGTCTACGGGGAATTTTTGGCTGAGCCTACAGGCTCGGATACCCAACATTAAATTCGGCCTTGTGCCACATCTGTCCGTGTGGTGCAGTTGGTAGATATCCTGCAGTTTGAGATTCATTGTGGAATTCACTTGACTCACTTCTAGCAGTTGACTGCTACTCCTACGCGCCGCTGGCGAATCTTATATGTTGTTCTTTGTGTCCTAAGTATTGTCGTTCATTACCAACCTGCATTTGACTATTTTATTCAGTAACCTTCCCTAGGTTACAACAGTTTGGCGACGAGGATTAGTCAAAATACATTTTGGAAAGGATTGACCAAAATACATTTTAGTGACGAGGATTTACCTAAATCAGAAAAAGTCACTCGTGCGACATTCTAGTGTCAAGAATTTGTTCACAAATCAAAGAAACGTTCTCCAGCACAACGAAGAAAGATATCGCCAAAATCGAACGTTAAAATTCACCAATGTTTCATTGGGAAAAAAAATCAAAATGGAAAACTTTAAATCGATATTATTTGAAATAGATGGTAAGGCGAACAGCAAATATGGTACAAATGAAAATTCGAAAAACTCGTGGAAATGTTGGTAGAACAACAGAAAATGTTCACGAATAATAAAAATGGATATTCTAAAGACGCTATCATAAATGCGATTAAGGAATTTCACTATATAGCAGAAAAAGAGTTAACTTTTTCGTGGTATTTCCGTAAATACAAAGATTTGTATAAGACTGTGCAAACTAGTATGACAATAAAAAGGCCAGACTTTCGTTAAGGAAACTAGGCACTGTCGAACGCACTAATATTACCAAAGAAGACTAGTAACCTTTGCTTTCGAAAGTTTTCAGTCCGAAAACGTCTTTGTTCCATCAAAGATGGAAACGTATGAATTTAGTGAAAAACGAAGATGATGATTTCACAATGTTCGCGAGCATTGTGAAAAGTTCAAATTGGCGGAATTAAGCCCTGACCATTTTAAATGCTTGGTATTTGTGCAAGGGTTGGTGTCAATAAAAGACGCTGAAACCCGAAGAAGAATTTTAAATAAATTGGAAAGCGAACCCAATGTAGCGGACCGTGGGTTCACGTGTTGTTAAATTAGGAACACGTGCGTTTATTCCTGCTAGAAGAAGGTCCACTACAAGAACATGGTGGACTCAGGTTGAGTCCAACCGAAGATGTAAAGAAAACAAACAAGACCGATATATATATATATATATATATCGGTCTTGTTTGTATTTTGGTGAATGTTCGTACGTACGTGTATGTGTGTATAATGTTCATGGTGTCGCCCACAAATGGGAAGACGCAATCTTCTGCGAGAACTTACATTGTAGATGTGTTCGCTGAAAATGAAGAAATGACAAAGAGAACGAAGCAAGAAATCGCACAGTATTTATAGCGCAGGGAGAGTGTCCCCTAGTGTACAATTTGGACAATTAAGGGGGAGTTAACTCCGACACTAATTTTACGTTGCAAAACCTAGCAGAAGATTGTCAGAAATTTATAAATGTTTGTCGAGATGCCAAAGATATTGAAATAAGCGGCGTGTCGTACATTAAAAAAAGTGCGTCAAAAACATAAAGTGAAGAAGGAAAAAGACATCACTCTTAACCTGTGTTACGCTTGTGGAAAATTACATTGGTATAAGGATTGTCTTTACAAAAAGAAACAATGTTTTCGGTGTACGAAAAAAAGGACATTTAAACCCACTGTAAGACGAAATTTAAGAAACAAGTGAGTAATTATATTAAAATTACTAATGTGGATATATTTCCTATAAGAAAATTTGTGCAGGTAAAAATCCTGAACTAAAACATCAGACTGCAACCCAACAGTGGCTCTGATTCGATTATAATAAATGTTTATACATAGAGAAAATTGGGTAAACAAACGTTAATGGTTACCCAAAAAAATCGCTCGTAGTGTTACAGGACAGAAAATAAAATTCGAAGGCAAATTTATGGCGAATCTAACGTTACAAGATAAAACTTTGATGTTAAGACTTTTTGTCATGAAAAACATGAATGACATGTTTGGAACAGATTGGGTGAAACAATTCAATTTATAGAACAATTCGATCAATTCGTTCTGCCAAAAAGTAAAAGGTTTTACTAACGAAGCAGAAAGTCCCAAAGAAGAATTAAAAATTAAATTACCAGGCGTATTTTCTGGTGGGTTAGGCAGGTGTAAGAAAATGAAAGTTAAATTCAAGCTAAAAGAAAACATACAACCAGTTTTCAAAAAGAAAAGAAATATACTATTTGCTTTGCTAAAACAAATTCAGGGTGACCTTGATAGGCTCGAAAATATGGATGTTTTATCGAAGGTGAAATAACAATTGGGCTTCGGCAACCGTTTATATATAAAGAAAAAGTTGAAAAGAGATACGTGTCTGCGCCGATTTTTCCACGATGCCCTCAAAACTTATCATTACCTACTTCCGGGGCCGAAAGAGGTTCTTGGGCAGCTTAGTGGGGGTCGAATATTTTGCAAAATCGACCTAAGTGACGCGTATCTTCAGATTCCAGTAGACTTAGTCGTTAATTTAATCGTTTGCCTTTCGGCATAAAAGTCGCTCCAGCGATTTTTCAGCAAGTAATGGACACAATGCTGAGTGGATTGGACTTTGCAGTTGCGTATCTTGACGATATTTTGCTGAAAAGTGAAAACCCTGAAGAACACAAGATAAATATTTTCGAAGTTTTCAGAAGAATTCAGGACTATGGATTCAAACTGTAGGATGAAAAGTGTGAATTCTTTATTGACAAAATTAAATATTCAGGTCAGATAATTGACAAGAAGAGCAGGAGACCAGATCCATCAAGTGCCAGTGCCTATAAAGAACATGCCTGCTCCTGTAAATGTCAGTACTCTACAAAGTTTCTTGGGGTTAGCAAATTACTATAATGTATTTGTACCAAATATGCATTGCTTGAGAGCTCCGTTGAATGAAAGACACTAAATGGTCTTGGACAACGCAATGCAATAAAGCATTTGAGAAAATTAAAAAAATACTAATGTCTGACTTGTTCTTGAACAAGGTATCGGTAAGGAAGGATCGATTTTTTTTTTTTTTTTTTTTTTTTTTTTTGTATTTTTTTTCTAAATTTTAAAATGTATATTAGGAAAATCCTAATACTAATGCATTTATGGTGCAAGAACTCCCCCCATCCAGAAACAATGGCTGATATTAAAAGATTATAATTACGCGAATAATACAATTGTAGACTGGTTTAGGTTTTATCGAGAAAAAAACATATGGGAAATTGGTGACCCTGGAAATGTTACAGAGGTTGATGAAACCTTGATTGTGCTTAGAAAACAACGAATGAAAAGAAATGAATCCACAATGGCTTTTAGGAGGAAATCAAAGAAAATGCAGTCTTTTCTGTTTGGTTGAGTTTGTCGTTGATAGTTTTGCAGTACGTTCTTTTTCTGCTTCTTTGTGTAGAATGTAGGTGATCATGGCTCTCCACAATTTCCTGTCCTTTGTAACTTTGAAACGTCTCGAGGACAAATGTTTGATTTTTAAGAGATTTTTAAATTTGTTGTTTACATTTTTCATCTAATGACAGTTCAGTGAGTCAATGGGTGAACGTGCTAATGTTCTTAAAAATGCATAAAACTATTAATGTACATAAATTTATTTTTCTTTTCGTACAGAATAACTCCAGGCTTTTATCTTTCAAATAAAACTGAAATTTTGCTAAAAAAGGTGGGGGTATTTAAATTATTTTAAATGCGTTTTTCTCGATTCATTTTTTCACGGTATCTATGTTATTGATAAAATAATTAAAATTATTTCTCATCGTCATTTGATATAAAAAATGTCTTATGTTCCACTTCTTCTATGTGCCGTGTCCCTTCAGGACGTTGGCGATCATGGCTCTCCACAATTTCCTGTCCTTTGTAATTCTTAATAAATTTTGTCTTTTTGTTATCTCTCCTAAACTTAGTTCCACTTCCATTTGCTCAAGTTCATTCTTCTTCTATGTGCCGTGTTCCTTCAGGACGTTCGCGATCATGGCTCTCCACAATTTCCCGTCCTTTGTAAATCTTAATAAATTTATCAAAAATTTTCAAGCCCCTTTTTTTCTCATTATGTGCCTTAGAAATTTCAACTGTCTCGTCTTGATGTTAAGTTTCCTTTTTGTTTCCTTTATTCTAGAATTTCATCGTTGCTTACATATTTAGTCCATGATATCTTTAGCATCCTTTTGTAGAACAGCATTTCTATTGCTTCAAGTTTCTCCTTCGTCTTTAAGGTGATTGTTCAGTATTCACTGCTATACAGGAGGACAGATATCATGTAACAGTTTAATATTTTTTTCTTTGTTTCTAATGAAATGTTTCTGTTTCTTAATACTTTGCTTAGCTTTTGGAATGTTTCTTTGCTTGACCCACGGTGTCTTCTACTTGAACCAAAAAAGCAGTGGCAAAATGATTTTCTCCCTACTGGGAGGAAATGGAAGAAGAGAGAACACTTCCTCTCTTATCCTGAACATTAATAAAGGCACTTACAAAAATAGGACTCAAAATTATTGCATGAAATTTAAAAGAACAAACAAAAAGCATTCAAACTATGTGAAATACAATATTTTACAGAATAGTCTTGCACAAAAATTTCCTTGTGTGCGCCTTAAAAATCAAGGCATGATAGCATTAAAACATATACATATATATTTTAAAAGATTTCAAAACAGTTTTTGCCAGCAGTATACTGGCCTGTAAACAGATATTGAATGACAGAAGATAACAACAAACAAAACGAAGACTTGAGTAAAATTATAGTGTCTTTATAAATTTATAACTTTATTTGTATTTGCGATATAAATAATTTGTAAAAAGGATTAAAAAGAAGTAAATCTATATTTTTTAAGGTTTTATTGAAATTTTATTTAAGTTTCCACATGTCCACCATCATTAACAATACAAAGGGTAATACGATTTTGCAGTTCACGGAAAACATTTGCCAACTGATTTACAGTAATGCCTGAAATCACATTAGTTATTTTAGCTATACTTAAAACTAGATACATTAAACTTTATAACATTTTTTACAGATTATTTCTATCGCAAATACAAATAAAGTTATAAATTTTTTAAAGTGCACACAAACTTTATGGACACCCTGTATATTGCCAAGTTTATTTTTGTTAAAGGAAATACAGTAACACAAATGATGTTACAGTGCAATTTATCTAGACACTGCTTAAGCAAGATCAGGCACAAGGCTTGTCTTAGCTGGTCATGGCCGTGGAACAGATACTACACCTTGATTGTAGTCATATGGGCCGCAGAACGCTTGGGTATTTACCTACGTCCTATACCCATTGGAAAATAAATGCTGCGTCAAATCTGTGGTATACCAATGTACTATTTCATCCACTGAGAGTCCTAATACTAATATGATATACATTGGGTCTACAAAGAATGAATTTAAAGCCAGATGGAGGCAGCATAAGTGCTCTTTCAACAATATAAATAAAAGAAATCAGACATCTTTATTTAAATATTTTTGGCATTTGAAGGAAATGAATAAAACACCAAAAGTAAAATGGAAAATTATAAACAAAATTAGAACTTGTAAAATTTGGGAAGACCCATGCCCTTTATGCCTACATGAGAAACTACACATTATTAAGTTTCTAAATAATAAAAATCTATTAAACAATAGACATGAGTTAACGTTTTTTTGCCGACATCATCAAATCTTTGCATTGAATAATTAGCATATAATTTTTTTAAATCCATAGTCCTAATAAATAGCTTAAATACCCTATAAAAAAAGATAATTGTCTAAAAATAAATGTTACGGCAGTTTTTTTTTTTATATATACACAAAACCCTTTCAGAAAAAAATAAAATAAAAAAATAAATAAATCTCCATAGACACGTAAACCAGACTAGACGAAATCATCTTCCGTTTTAAATTTAGAGACCCCAACCTCACCCTAACATGACATCTATGAATGTAACTTTATACTGATACAAATTATTAACACCCTGCGCCCACTCTTTATATGAACAATCGCGCTGGCCGTTGCCATGGAAATTTTGATTTCAATAATGAATATGCTATTAAAACACGTAAATTTCAGAAATAAGTTATTCAAAAAAAAATTTCGCTTGAAAATGGAACAGACCTTACTTTAATTCAATTTAATTCAAATAATTATATTGAAGTTTTTGGCTCTTGTTTTGAAACATGAGAACTCTTATGTAGCATGTTGGAATCATATTTTTAAATAAATAATTATAATTATGCTCTACTTTTGTATCAAGCACTATTTTTTTAAAATAATAAAAAAAAATACTAAAGAACTTTACCTAACCAGTTCTTTCCTATTTTCTATATATTTTCATATATATATATATATATATATATATATATATGGAGAGAGAGAGGATTATGAATATAAAATTTGTCACAGCTGATTGATTTTATATTCAGCACTACAAACCTTTCAAAATATGATATTTTGACTTCTGTTTATAAATACATGTTGCAAAATAAGATCCTTACATTTGCCTTGATAAAGTCCACCAGGGGTCAAAACGCATTGCTATAAAAAGGTTTTCCTGTTTGTTTTCATTCATGCAAACTGTCTTTTTACACCTATATTATATTTATATCTGCATTTTTATAAACAAACATATGTTTTGAACAATAAAAAATTAAAATTTTCAGACACACTGCGTTGTATATTAATATTTTCTGTTTTATTATTTCAATAAATTTTGACTAGTTTCGGCCAGCATGGCCATTATCAGGATAAAAAATCCCTGCTTGTTAGTAGCAGTGAATTACCGGAGTGAATGACTGTTTCTGAAGAAAGTGAACTTTTTTCTGTGGTTTCATTTGTTTTTTATCATCAATTTTGGTCAGTCCTTGTGTTGTTCAAACAGCCTCTTTCAAGTTGTTTTTAAGATAGAGAAAGGGAGATTCCTCACTTTAAGAATTACCTCCTTGGTCATTTTGACAGTTTTATTAGTTGCTGGGAATTGGATGTGTGTGTTAAGTGTATATATATAATATAATATATATATATATATATATATATATAAAGTAGACACTGAGATCAATATCGAGTAGCGACATTCTGTTTCATGCTTGAACGCAGTTTTCAGTGTTCACTCTTATAATTACACTCCAAACGCTTTATCCCTGGTATTAAGCCACTGTCATCCACGAATATAGCATAACTTGAAACTATATAACCAAAAAGAGTGGAATCCATACTGTTTGCTGCACAGGAGGTTGTTGAGGTTATCAACAAACCTTGTTGGTGATAGTGTCAGAATATTGATAAATTACACACGTAACATCTCCCTTCTTTTAATTTTAATTTTATTTTTAATGTATTTTTAAGATGATATTTAATAGTGAGAAAGATAAAGAAAAAAAAAACAATGGCTGTTTACCTGAGGAAGAATTGATGGGTAATCTCGTGGTATGTCGTCAGTATTGATGTTTGTTGCTACTTATTTGCCCTTATAGCAATCGGTTTTTCTTTTTCTTTTTTTTTTTCTTTTTTATTTTATTTTCGAATACTTCAACCTGAGCACGTTTGTGTGGGTTTGTTGTTTGCTGATGTGTCTTTTTGCTTGATCCTGCTGTTCATTCATTTCTTTAATGGTGTGGTTTTTTCCCACCTACTTATTGATGAACAGCTGTTGATGTAGTTTTTTTTTTTTTTAAACATTTCACCTCAAGCAAAGCAGGAGTGTCACTAGCACGTAGAGAGTGAAAGAAAAAGAGGATTATTTAAGGAAAGGATAAAGAGAAGGAGGGGAATCAAGATCAAGGCATCAGAAAATGTCGACTGACATTACATTTCACAGAAGCAAGTAAGAGGAAGGGAGTTCCACTGTTGGGAAGTGCGAGAGAAGAAGCTGTTGGAGTAGAAGAGGCGGTTACATTTAACTGTTTCGATAGTAAAAGGGTGGGACCGAGATGTCAACCTAGTAGCATGCTTAAATTCATGCAGTTGATTGATCACTATTCTGGAAATGCGTGGGGCGAGTAGTTTGACGTAGAAAGCATCTATTACATCGATACTTGTAACCATTGTTAGCATCTATTCCTTATGATCGACCAATCAGATTTCTGATGATGGGTGCTCCCACTTTCCCTTCTCTTACATATATTCTTGATTGCTGGACACGGAAAATGTCACTAATCATTAGACCATTTCTGTAAAGGAGGGGGTACAGTGGAGTAATGGATAGTGGTTTGGAGAGCTGAGTTCAAATTCCAGTCAGATCCATTACATTCACTTACGTGCTAATGCCTTTCTTCTTGACAGCTATGGGTAAATAGCAGGACAGACCGGGTTCTATAGCGTTGGATGGCAACTGGTCTGCTGCAGAAAGAAAATGGCAACCTACTGCAGGAAAAATGTCTTCGTCCCTGTTTCGTGTCCCTTTTGCTTTTTCTAGGTTTTGTTTCAGGCCGATGTATGTGTTGAAAGATAAATATGTGTCCATTGAAATACCCACAACAAATATGGCATACTCGGATGTGAATCCATGTAAATAAATGGAAAGAAAGGACACAAACCAATATATATATCCAGACAAATGATAATGTATTACCAATAATGGGTTTCAAGTGACAAAGACAAAGATGAGTGTGTCAAATGAATGTGAAAAAGATTAAAAGAAAGGACAATAACCAATATATATGTCCAAACAAATGATAATGTATTAACAATAAAGGGTTACAAGTGACAAAGATGTGTGTAACAAAAAGGAAGGTGAAAACATTTAAAATTCAAAGTATGTGGAGCTAGTGAATGTGTGTGTGTATATATGTCTATATATGTATTATTCATGCGTTACCCAAAAAGGAACGCATTCTTCCATGAGAGAGTTACATGTAAGCGGAAAAAATAAGAAAAAGAGCATGATGAAACTATTGCAGAGTATTTATAGTTTTGACAGCGTCTCCTAGTAACTGTTTCAAAAATTAGGAGGAGGTAACCCAACAGGATCACTATTTAGTCGTAATTGATATAGTGAGACAAGCTTCTTAACCATTATACCGCTTTGAAGTGCCTGATAGGCTGTCATTTTTTTTTTTTACTTTAATTTGAAAATTGTGATTTTGTACGTTCATAGGGTCTAATCACAAATTTTGTAGCTGTGTAAATTGTTTTTGCTATAAGTTTATAGTGTCCATCGTGCGTAGTAAGGTGGGAAGAGAAGTTTGTCAATGTTTTTCTTCACTGACTCTCAGTTTGAAAAAGGTGTGTAAATATATGTTTGAGTCTGTACACATATACTCTTGAGTGTTTCTTGTTATCAGGAGAAAAATAATTATCATGTCGGGTCTGCAAATGTTTGCGAGCCAGTGTATGCATTGAGTAATAAACATGTGTCTCCTGAAATGCCCATAACAAACATGGCAGACTTGGGATATGAGTCCACATAAAAAAAATGGAAAGAAAGGAGACGCACCAATATATATGTCTAAACAAATGATAATGTATTAACAGTAAAGGGTTACAAGTGACAAAGATGTGTGTGTTAAATGAATGTGAAAACCTAATTGCCCAAAGTATGTGTAGTGAGTGAATGTGCGTATGTACGTGTATGTTGTTCATGTGTTTCCCAAAAGGGAATGCATTCTCCCGCGAGAGATTTACATGTTGTCGTGCAAACAGAAAGAGTGATAAGAAATGATCGCAGAGTATTTATAGTCCTGAAAGCACCCCCTAGTAGCGGTTTTGAAAATTAGGAGGTAACCCGACAGTTTCTTCAACTGAATATCGGTGGCTAAGGTTTGATTCCTCTTGCTGGGACCCATTGACTTTTGGTGCGCTTGCCAAAGTGTCTTTCAGTTGGGCTGGTGTTCAACCCATCCGTCAATGAAATGAGGTTTAACTGTCCTATAAATCGATCTTATCCAGATGCCTTGCATTTTCACCAGAGGCTCTTGATTATTTTCACTATGGCTTCTGCTGTGACACAACTCATAGGTTTGGTTTAGTTTCTGCTTAACAGCCCATCAGCAACTATAGGATTATTTATGGCCTGATTACGTATTTGAATAGTGCTTATTTGGGGTATAGCTTCATGAAATGTGGGTTTCTAATATAAGCTGTTTTGTGTTCAGTTTACATTGTTACTTTTAGCAGGAATATTTATGAAGTCTATTTTCCTTCTCTTTTTTAGTTTTCAAAATATATTTTATGTATTTTTTGCAGTTTTATAGTTCTATATCTTGATATAAAGTTGGATTCTCTTTAAGAAGTGAAGGGTACTGTTTGGTTTAGTGTTTTAAAAGTGTTTTTTGTATTGTTTACATGGTAATATTTCGTTTGGGTTTGACTGAGATGATGGCAGTTTATGTGTATATATTTGACTTTGAGAGGTACTTGACATCTGTTGCATGACGGGGTACTTTCATTTTTTGGTAGATCTGAGCGTATCACATGTGTAGGTCCTATTCAGAGTCTAGATAAAACTATTTCTTCCCGTCTTATAAACCTGGGAGCCATTCTCCTATAATTGGTTGAATATCTGTTGTAGCATACCTACAGATGATAATGGGTATGTCCCCATTCACATAAGTACAGTAGTAAATACTGTATGTTGGTCTAGAGTTGGAGATTAGTCTCCAGCTGTGCTGGTCAAACTCTGCCTCCGAGCAGAGAGTATTCCCAGACGAGGCTATGTCGAAGTGCAGAGTTTTGTTTTGGGAAACAGCTACCCGACCTCGTTTTATACGGGGTCTATGGTCTATGATACCCGACATTAAATTTGGTTATAAGCCACATCTGACCACATGGGACAGTTGGTAGATATCCTGCAGTTGGAGATCCATTGTGGAATTCACTCGACTCACTTCTAGCAGTTGACTACTACTTCTATGTGCCACTGGCGAATCTTATATGTGTTGTTCTTGTCCTAAGTATTATTGTTCATTACCAACCTTCATTTGATTATTCTATTCAGTAATTTTCCCTAGGTTACAACAATATCATATAGTTTGTTAACTTGCCATTTTATTTTGCTATGGTCTTTAATTTTGTTTCTAAAGTCTGTATGGGGCATTTTTATCTTGGCTGTCATCATGTTGAGGGTGACTTTAGCTATTCCGTTTGCTATTTCATTGTCCGGTATACCAACGTGATTTGGAATCCAAGCTAAGATGACGGATTTTTGTGATTTAATATTTTCAGTACAGATTTCTAGTATGTGACTAAATGGGACCTGGTCATGATTAGAATACCCACAAAGTCAAGTGAACGGTAAATGAATTTATCTGAGAAGAAAGAGTTTACTGTTTTCTGACCAGTTGCAAAAGTACCACTACTTTTTTTACAAAATTCGAAGACTGCTAAAGAAATTGTCAAAAGACTCACACCCGTTTTCTGTGTTTTTATATAGTAATCTTTGTGCAATAAAAGGCTCGAGAGCCACTCGAAGTACTGGGTTACTATTAAAATGGTTATGATGCATGAATTGAGTGAAAAAGGAGGTGGTAGGTACTGGCAACTCTGAGGATAAGGAGGATAGATAACAATTGACCCTTGACTTGAAGAGGTTAAGATTGTAGTGTAGAGGGTTACTGTTAAAATGGTTATGATGAATGAGGTGTGTGATAGGAATGAAAGAGGAGGTGGTAGGAAGTGAAGATTATGAGGATAAGGAGGATAGATAACGATTGACCCTTGACTTGAAGAGGTTAAGATTGTAGTGTAGAGGGTTACTGTTAAAATGGTTATGATGAATGAGGTATGTGATAGGAATGAAAGAGGAGGTGGTAGGAAGTGAAGATCATGAGGTTAAGGAGGATAGATAACGATTGACCCTTGACATGAAGAGGTTAAGATTTTAGTGTAGAGGGTTACTGTTAAAATGGTTATGATGAATGAGGTGTGTGATAGGAATGAAAGAGGGGGTGATAGGAAGTGAAGATTATTAGGATAAGGAGGATAGATAATGATTGACCCTTGACCATTAAGATCGTAGTGTTCATAGAAGCATCCATGTGGGGCTCTATTCCACAAACTAGGAGTCCTTGGGGACAAAGTTTTCTGAGTGGGGCTTTGCATTTGGAATACGGAAGAATAAGAGTAATTTAACTCCATGGAGGCAACATAGCATTTCCTTGCAGGAAAGGTGAAACTGAAGATTAAGTCTCTTCTGAATATTAAATCTCTTCTGAACAATTGCTTTGAGAATAGAGTAGCAATTGGTTTGCAACACTGCATCTGTGGGGAAATTATGTAGAGTTTGGTAGTAGCAAATGATAATACTTGACTGTAATGGAAATTGAGTCGTATTGAGCAAGTGTAGAAATTGGTAATAACTACAGACAGTAATAGAAGTTGAGTCTAACTGACAGAACTGTTAACCTGGTCAATTTTGGTGGTTGGTTTATATGGCAACCTAGGAGATTCCATTCTGAAACCCAGGCGAGCCTATTCTGCAAGTCAGGATAGGCTGCTTATTCCAGTGTGGATACTGTAATCAATAAACATCCATCAGTACACCATGAATCTCTGGGAAAATGTATTCAGTTACAACCCAATTTATTTTTGGATGCTAGTTGGGAACCTCCTTGCCAAGGTGAGTCTCACATTCTTGATTGTTCATTCAGGAGTAGACTAGGCCTTCACAGCCATTCCTGCCACCAGGGGGATGGGAGAAAGGGTATAGGGAGAAAGGATGACAATCCTGATACGAGCAGGTGTCGACAATGTTTACTAATTATCTGAGAATATTTATAAACAGATTGTTAATAAAATACAGAAAGAGGGTAGGACTAAGGAAAGAACTTTGGACGACACACTTGCATTGATCTCATGTGCCCCAGACAATAGATCATTCGTGATTGCCATCACAGACCTTCCTGGGAGAAAAGATGTGATGATTGTGCAAACTCTTCCAGGAATGCCATAGGTAGAAAGTTTGTACAGCAAACCCATATACCACAACTTTTCAAAAGACTTTGTGATATCTCAAGCAATCACTATGGTCAGGTCTGCTGCAAGGGTCTTGTGAACCCCCTAATCTATGATACAAGCCCCCACCTACTATTACATCTTAATTTTCATCAGGTGTAGTATTCATATAAAATATAAATTTTATTTTATCTTAATTATATACAATAATGCAATATAGGTGAACAATTCAACTAGAAAAATTGAAAAGAAATACAAAGTATCTTCATGGTTCCCAAAGTGGGGTTCACACCCCACGCGGAGGGGTTGCACACTCCACGGAGAGGTGGGGGGGGGGGCAATTTGCCTTTTGTGTAGGGGGGTAATTTGAGAATGAGTTATTAACTGAATTTTTTTTCTAGTGGGTCTGTGTGAGTATGCATGTGTGTGAAAGTTAATACATATGGTGCATGTACAGTAACCTCATCAATAACCATACTGTCTAAAGCTGACAGCATTTCTACGACAATATCATCTGGTCTTACAGGTTTATTCCAGTTCAGCTCGACCAATGCCAATCTTATCCCAGATTTTAATATTACAGATCTTTCCATGCTTCAATTCACTGTTATGATAACACATTTTGCTGATGAATTCATTTCAGATTTTTAGTATCTTTTCTTTATCTAGTATGAGTGTTCCCTTTTTAGATTTTATGCATCCTGACAAAGTTTATCCATTTTTTAAAAAATTGGTATCAACCAATGCAAGACAATAAATCCACAAAGACACAAAGGGTTCCAGGATGTGGAAGAATTAGTAACAGAAACATTAATAATGAGTGGGAAGAGGAAAGAGTAATCAGGTCAGTAGATAGCGATTGACCTGGCATTAAAAATGTTTGCAGATTAAGGTTGACTGGAAATCATTTTCAGTTTTACACACTTGTGAAAAACATTGAAATTTACGTGTAAAAACTAGCTGCTTTGGCTACTTTTTGAACATAAATAACGGTTGTTAGGAAATTGGATTTGATATTTGATAACATTAGAAAACCGATAAAATTATTGCAAATAGATATGGTATCAATCTAAAAATATTGATTTTAACATGTTCCAACAGTTTACACAAAGTTATATTAAAAATTCTCGGATTTACACAGTTGTGAAAAACATTGAAATTTATGTGTCAAAACAAGCTGTTTTGGCTGCTTTTTGAAGGTTAATAACAGTTATTTGGAAATTGGATTTGCTACTTGAAAACATTAGAAAACCAATAAAATTATTGAAAAATCAAGATGGTATCAATCTAAAAATATTGATTTTTAACAAGTTACAACAGTTTACAACAGAAAGGAATTCCAAAAGCGAGGAAAGAAACTTAATATAGAACTTATGGTTAAATCTAACAAGTTCAACTGTAAATTGATAAGATCTTGACGCCAGTCTAGTACTGAACTTAAATTCGTAAAGTCTCACGCCATACTGAAGAGCTCATCTGAACAATGATCAGCCGTATGGACACTGTTTGATATTTTTTAAATATTCGTAATTCTATAATCTTACATATGACTCGGAGGTGATTGCTTGATTCATTTTCTATGGATTATCAACCCTTTGCAAGTTATTTAAAGCCAGAAAATATTTTTAGATTTTAAGAATAATTATATAATAATGATTTAGTGATACAAGTCTTACTAATTAACCCATAGCTGGGGGAGAAGAAATGGATTCATACCTTTCCCAAGGGGATTTGCATGTAAGTGAATATAATACAGCTGACTGGAATTGGGACTCGGATCTCCGATTAAAAACTCAAGGCCATTATTCATTACACAACCCACACATCCAAGCTTGCGGCACCTGGTATTTACATACAGTCACCCATCTAGGTACCAAACAGGCTTCACATTGCTTAACTTTGATGATTGCACTGGAACCAATGTTTCATCATGTTATTGCTGTAAGTATAGATAGTTAGATAAATAATGAACTGACTGAGATTATAGATAGATATAAACAGAATCAGATAAGTAGATAGAATCGTTTTCTATGCCTTGTCAACACTTTGCAGGTTATTTAAAGCCAGAAAATATTTTTTAGATTGTAAAAAAATATTTTGGGGATAATAATGGTTTATTGGTACAAGTCTTATTAATCCATAGTGATAAGAGAGAGAGAAGTGGTGAATTTATACCTAATCAGAATTTGATAAAAAAAAAATAAATTTGTGAACATAAAGTGGGGGATAAATTCTATATTACAATCAATGTATGAACTGATCCCTCACTTTATGGCCACTCTAGTTTCTGTACATTTATATTTCAGAGAATGTAAATAAATCTAAAAGACTGTCTATGTAGCTAATCAGTATTTGATTGATTTGTTTTTTATGGCTTATCAACCCTTTGCAGGTTATTTAAAGCCAGAAAATATTTTTAGATTATAAGAATGTTTTTTGAGATTGTAACAGTTTAGTGATATAAGTTTTGCTAATTAATCCATAGATGAGGAGGAGAAGAGATGGATTCATATCTAATCAGAATCTGATAAACAAACAAATTATAATGAGGATATAAAGTGGGGGTTCAATTCTATATTACAATCAATATATAAACTGATCCCTCAATTGGTGTCCATGTTAGTTTCTATACATTTTATATTCCAGAGAATGTAAATAAAACTAGAAGACATGCCTGTGTAACTAATCAGAATTTCATTGATTTATTGATTCATTTTCTATGGCTTATTAACACTTTGTAGGTTATTTAAAGCCAGAAAATATTTTTAGATAAGATTTTTTTTTGAGATAATTATAGTTTAGTGATACTAGTCTTACTAATTAACCCATATTTTCAGGGAAAGTGATGGATTCATAACTAATCAGAATTTGATAAACAAACAAAAAATTTATAATATGGATAGAAAGTGGTCACTGAAGGGAATGCTAAATGTGTTTATAGGTTTAGAGATTTTGCTACTTAGTAGGAGCATAGTAGCAGTAGTAATACCATTAAAATTACAAGAATAATTTTTTAACATTCCATAAAAAATAGACATTTATCACATATATACATACATATGTGTTTGGGTATAAATTCTGCAAGTCTTCTACCACATCACTCCTTAAGAGTAAGGAAACTATTATGTGTTAATTACCTACTGCCAGTATATGTTAATATGTTAATTATACATTCTCTACTACTAAAATCTGAAATTTTCCTCTAGGACAACATGTCCCTTTTATCATTTCTTTGAGTTTGTTTGAAAAGTGTTTCTGTGTTTCATTGTCCATTTTCTCTTTTCAGAGATTTGTTATCTGTTTCTAGTCTTCAAGGTGTATTTTCCTCAGGTTCTGAGTAATGACCCCCAGCAACCTTCCAAAAGGAGAGGTACTGTTTGGGGGGAATGAGTCCCTGGGGCTTATATATTATATATATTATTATATGTTAATATGATAATTATACATTCTCTACTACTAAAATCTGAAATTCTCCTCTAAGACAACATGTGTCCCTTTTATTATTTCTTGCGTTGGTTTCATGTTGTTATTTTTTTTGGTTGAAAAAGGTTTTCCTTGTTTGTGTATTTCTTTGAAATGTATTTTTTTTTTTTCATTCGTTTCCCCTTTTAAGAGATTTGTTTATAGTTTACATTGTGCATTTTCTAAATAAAAAAATAACATCGGTATGAATCTTGAACCTTATTTATTCAGATCGGTGGTTTTTATAAATCCATCCACCTTCCTTAGGAAAGAAGGTACTCTATTCATCACACCATTTGTTTGTTGTTTTACAAAGACTATAACAAAATCTAAAGCATATCTGTCTATATCTCTGGGATGAGGTATTATGATTATTTACATTATTCAGACTCTTATCCTCATTTTCATTGCCATATTCACAGCGTTTCGACCTCTATATCTCTGGGATAAGGTATTATGATTATTTAAATTATTCAGACTCTTATCCTCATTTTCATTGCCATATTCACAATATTTCAGCCTCTATATATCTGGGGTGAGGTATTATGAGTATTTACATTATTCCGACTTTTATCCTCATTTTCATTGCTATATTCACAACATTAACAGCCTCTATATCTCTAGGATAAGATATTATGATTATTTACATTGTTCAGACTGATATCCTCGTCTTCATTAACATACTTATAATGTTTCGGCCGTTGTACACTCTGGCCTTCTTCAGTTGATTGGAATTTATCACCTATATGCAAACATGTGTTTAGCTGTAATTTCTATGAGTTTGCTGCCTTATGACTTTTTAGAGGTAAGAAAACTGACACATGTTATTTACGTCCCCTGAAATTCTCCTGTAAAGTGACATGTGTCCCTTTTACCATTTCTCTTGAGTTTGTTTGAAAAGTGTTTTCTTGGTTATGTATTTCTTGTTTATAGTAAAATCATCAGCAATGCATTTCCATTATACATATAATAGACCTATTCTATCAGTAACGCTTGCCTTCATTCCTGACCACTGACAATCCCTTTCTTCCACATTTTCAATGCATTCCTATAGTAAAATCATTAGCAATGCGTTTCCATTATACATATAATAGCCCTATTCTATCAGTAATGCTTGCCTTCATTCCTGACCACTGACAATCCCTTTCTTCCTCATTTTCAATGCACTCCTATAGTAAAATCATTAGCAATGCATTTCCATTATACATATAATAGCCCTATTCTATCAGTAATGATTGCCTTCATTCCTGACCACTGATAATCCCTTTCATCCTCATTTTCAATGCATTCCTATAGTAAAATCATTAGCAATGCATTTCCATTATACATATAATAGCCCTATTCTATCAGTAATGCTTGCCTTCATTCCTGACCACAGACAATCCCTTTCTTCCTCATTTTTTAATAATGTAATATCCCAGTCTTTATTATTTATTTTTTCCTGTCTGTAAATTAATCTCATTTGATCTATTTAACAATTGCCAATTGCTATTTTGCAGACAAAATGTCATAACAGAAAGTATTTTATTGTTTTATTCCTTAACATAATAAAGATACTAAATTATTATTTGTGGTGATTGTCACTAAATAGGCTTATTTGAATATCAGTCATTTTGAGAAATGTTTGGTATTTGGAGCATGTACTATCAAAATGTCTATTTCATTTACGCATCACTTGCCTGTTTTGTTCTTATTTTATTAACATCATAAACATCAATTCTCTAAAATTCTGTCAGAAACATTCAAAAAGTAAATCCTCATCTCTGTCGGGAGACTGAACTGTTTCTTCGTGTTTTCATAAAAAAAAAGCAATTAATTACTTTGACGTAATAATGAAGAGTGTATAGTGCCAGAGTGTTGCAATAAAAAGCAACAATAATAAGATGGAATAAAACTAGTAATAAAATAATAGTAATAATGAAGAGTGTATAGAGCCAGAGTGTTGGAATAAAAAGTAACAATAATAAGATGGAATAAAACTAGTAATAAAATAATAGTAATAATGAAGAGTGTATAGCGCCAGAGTGTTGGAATAAAAAGTAACAATAATAAGATGGAATAGAACCAGTAATAAAATAATAGTAATAATGAAGAGTGTATAGCACCAGAGTGTTGGAATAAAAAGTAACAATAATAAGATGGAATAGAACCAGTAATAAAATAATAGTAGTAAAGAAGAGTGTATAGTGCCAGAGTGTTGGAATAAAAAGTAACAATAATAAGATGGAATAAAATTAGTCATAAAATAATAGTAATAATGAAGAGTGTATAGAGCCAGAGTGTTGGAATAAAAAGTAACAATAAAAAGATGAAATAAAACTAGTAATAAAATAATAGTAATAATGAAGAATGTATAGAGCCAGAGTGTTGGAATAAAAAGTAACAATAATAAGATTGAATAAAACTTGTCATAAAATAATAAAATAATAGTAGTAATGAAGAGTGTATAGCACCAGAGTGTTGGAATAAAAAGTAACAATAATAAGATGGAATAGAACCAGTAATAAAATAATAGTAATAATGAAGAGTGTATAGAGCCAGAGTGTTGGAATAAAAAGTAACAATAATAAGATGGAATAAAACTAGTAATAAATTAATAGTAATAATGAAGAATGTATAGAGCCAGAGTGTTGGAATAAAAAGTATCAATAATAAGATGGAATAGAACCAGTAATAAAATAATAGTAGTAATGAAGAGTGTATAGTGCCAGAGTGTTGGAATAAAAAGTAACAATAATAAGATGGAATAAAATTAGTCATAAAATAATAGTAATAATGAAGAGTGTATAGAGCCAGAGTGTTGGAATAAAAAGTAACAATAATAAGATGGAATAAAATTAGTCATAAAATAATAGTAATAATGAAGAGTGTATAGAGCCAGAGTGTTGGAATAAAAAGTAACAATAAAAAGATGAAATAAAACTAGTAATAAAATAATAGTAATAATGAAGAATGTATAGAGCCAGAGTGTTGGAATAAAAAGTAACAATAATAAGATTGAATAAAACTTGTCATAAAATAATAAAATAATAGTAGTAATGAAGAGTGTATAGCACCAGAGTGTTGGAATAAAAAGTAACAATAATAAGATGGAATAGAACCAGTAATAAAATAATAGTAATAATGAAGCGTGTATAGAGCCAGAGTGTTGGAATAAAAAGTAACAATAATAAGATGGAATAAAACTAGTAATAAATTAATAGTAATAATGAAGAATGTATAGAGCCAGAGTGTTGGAATAAAAAGTATCAATAATAAGATGGAATAGAACCAGTAATAAAATAATAGTAGTAATGAAGAGTGTATAGTGCCAGAGTGTTGGAATAAAAAGTAACAATAATAAGATGGAATAAAACTAGTAATAAATGAATAGTAATAATGAAGAATGTATAGAGCCAGAGTGTTGGAATAAAAAGTAACAATAATAAGATGGAATAGAACCAGTAATAAAATAATAGTAATAATGAAGAGTGTATAGCACCAGAGTGTTGGAATAAAAAGTAACAATAATAAGATGGAATAGAACCAGTAATAAAATAATAGTAGTAATGAAGAGTGTATAGTGCCAGAGTGTTGGAATAAAAAGTAACAATAATAAGATGGAATAGAACCAGTAATAAAATAATAGTAATAATGAAGAGTGTATAGAGCCAGAGTGTTGGAATAAAAAGTAACAATAATAAGATGGAATAAAACTAGTAATAAATTAATAGTAATAATGAAGAATGTATAGAGCCAGAGTGTTGGAATAAAAAGTAACAATAATAAGATGGAATAAAACTAGTAATAAATTAATAGTAATAATGAAGAATGTATAGAGCCAGAGTGTTGGAATAAAAAGTAACAATAATAAGATGGAATAGAACCAGTAATAAAATAATAGTAGTAATGAAGAGTGTATAGTGCCAGAGTGTTGGAATAAAAAGTAACAATAATAAGATGGAATAAAATTAGTCATAAAATAATAGTAATAATGAAGAGTGTATAGAGCCAGAGTGTTGGAATAAAAAGTAACAATAATAAGATGGAATAAAACTAGTAATAAAATAATAGTAATAATGAAGAATGTATAGAGCCAGAGTGTTGGAATAAAAAGTAACAATAATAAGATGGAATAGAACCAGTAATAAAATAATAGTAGTAATGAAGAGTGTATAGTGCCAGAGTGTTGGAATAAAAAGTAACAATAATAAGATGGAATAAAATTAGTCATAAAATAATAGTAATAATGAAGAGTGTATAGAGCCAGAGTGTTGGAATAAAAAGTAACAATTATGAGATGGAATAAAACTAGTAATAAAATAATAGTAATAATGAAGAGTGTATAGCGCCAGAGTGTTGGAATAAAAAGTAACAATAATAAGATGGAATAGAACCAGTAATAAAATAATAGTAGTAATGAAGAGTGTATAGTGCCAGAGTGTTGGAATAAAAAGTAACAATAATAAGATGGAATAAAATTAGTCATAAAATAATAGTAACAAATGAAGAGTGTATAGAGCCAGAGTGTTGGAATAAAAAGTAACAATAATAAGATGGAATAAAACTAGTAATAAAATAATAGTAATAATGAAGAGTGTATAGCACCAGAGTGTTGGAATAAAAAGTAACAATAATAAGATGGAATAGAACCAGTAATAAAATAATAGTAATAATTAAGAGTGTATAGCACCAGAGTGTTGGAATAAAAAGTAACAATAATAAGATGGAATAGAACCAGTAATAAAATAATAGTAGTAATGAAGAGTGTATAGTGCCAGAGTGTTGGAATAAAAAGTAACAATAATAAGATGGAATAAAATTAGTCATAAAATAATAGTAATAATGAAGAGTGTATAGAGCCAGAGTGTTGGAATAAAAAGTAACAATAATAAGATGGAATAAAACTAGTAATAAAATAATAGTAATAATGAAGAGTGTATAGCGCCAGAGTGTTGGAATAAAAAGTAACAATAATAAGATGGAATAGAACCAGTAATAAAATAATAGTAGTAATGAAGAGTGTATAGTGCCAGAGTGTTGGAATAAAAAGTAACAATAATAAGATGGAATAAAATTAGTCATAAAATAATAGTAATAATGAAGAGTGTATAGAGCCAGAGTGTTGGAATAAAAAGTAACAATAATAAGATGGAATAAAACTAGTAATAAATTAATAGTAATAATGAAGAATGTATAGAGCCAGAGTGTTGGAATAAAAAGTAACAATAATAAGATGGAATAGAACCAGTAATAAAATAATAGTAGTAATGAAGAGTGTATAGTGCCAGAGTGTTGGAATAAAAAGTAACAATAATAAGAATGAATAAAATTAGTCATAAAATAATAGTAATAATGAAGAGTGTATAGAGCCAGAGTGTTGGAATAAAAAGTAACAATTATAAGATGGAATAAAACTAGTAATAAAATAATAGTAATAATGAAGAGTGTATAGCGCCAGAGTGCTGGAATAAAAAGTAACAATAATAAGATGGAATAGAACCAGTAATAAAATAATAGTAGTAATGAAGAGTGTAAATCTGCCAGAGTGTTGGAATAAAAAGTAACAATAATAAGATGGAATAAAATTAGTCATAAAATAATAGTAATAATGAAGAGTGTATAGAGCCAGAGTGTTGGAATAAAAAGTAACAATAATAAGATGGAATAAAACTAGTAATAAAATAATAGTAATAATGAAGAGTGTATAGCGCCAGAGTGTTGGAATAAAAAGTAACAATAATAAGATGGAATAGAACCAGTAATAAAATAATAGTAATAATGAAGAGTGTATAGAGCCAGAGTGTTGGAATAAAAAGTAACAATAATAAGATGGAATAAAACTAGTAATAAATTAATAGTAATAATGAAGAATGTATAGAGCCAGAGTGTTGGAATAAAAAGTAACAATAATAAGATGGAATAGAACCAGTAATAAAATAATAGTAGTAATGAAGAGTGTATAGTGCCAGAGTGTTGGAATAAAAAGTAACAATAATAAGATGGAATAAAATTAGTCATAAAATAATAGTAATAATGAAGAGTGTATAGAGCCAGAGTGTTGGAATAAAAAGTAACAATAATAAGATGGAATAAAACTAGTAATAAAATAATAGTAATAATGAAGAGTGTATAGCGCCAGAGTGTTGGAATAAAAAGTAACAATAATAAGATGGAATAGAACCAGTAATAAAATAATAGTAATAATGAAGAGTGTATAGCACCAGAGTGTTGGAATAAAAAGTAACAATAATAAGATGGAATAGAACCAGTAATAAAATAATAGTAGTAATGAAGAGTGTATAGAGCCAGAGTGTTGGAATAAAAAGTAACAATAATAAGATGGAATAAAACTAGTAATAAATTAATAGTAATAATGAAGAATGTATAGAGCCAGAGTGTTGGGATAAAAAACAATAAGAAGTTGGAATAGAACGAGTAATAAAATAATACTTACTTTTAGAATGACCACTATTGATCTGGTCATGGGAGTTGCAGCTCTAGAACAACTTATTAATTATGAAAACAGGATGGTCTTATTAATCCATAGCTAGATTGTTCTCCATTGTTCTGGTGATTATAAGAAAGAGAAACTGACGTAGGCATCTGAGAGAAAGGTAGTGCCCTATTGGTCAAAATTCACTTCTTTGGTAATGGAACTAGCATCAGCAATGGTAAACAGTGTGCATCCCAAACCACATGGCCCACCTCTCAGCTATACCAGCAAGTTTCCAATGAATACAGAGCATTAAACTTTGGGGCAACTTGGCTGCAAGGTTTGCCAGAAATTTGTGAGCGTTGACAGACAACTGACCTCAGGACCCCACTTTAGCTTCTCTGTCTAGATTTATTTCCATGTTTGCATATGGCCACATGGTAGTGGCAGTTTAAGATCAGTGTTTTCCTTCCCTTAGATGGACTGCTTTCCCAGGCTGATGAGCTCCATCTAGATTTCCATACTCAGAGAGAATGACTGTAAATATGCTTTATAAACTGATCCCCCTTCTTTGGCCATAGTAAATTCCTTTTATGCTTTTCTAGGTAATCAATATTTGATTAACAAACTGTGATGTGGTTATAAAATGGGAATTCAATTTTGTATTAAAATGTATTTATAAACTGATCCTCCATTTTGTGGCCTCAGTAGATTCTCCAGATTTCTGTTGTCCATAGAGAATGAAAGTAAATCTGAAAAACAAGCTTGCATGGCTATCAATACTTGATTAACAAACAGCAAGGTGTGGTATGGATATAAAGTTGGGGATCAATTCTATATTAAAATCACCTTATAAATTGATCCCCCATTTTGTGAGCACAATTGTTTTTCTATATTTCCATATTCCAAAGAGAATTAAATTGACTTTGAAAAATATCCTTGTGATGGTAATCAGTACTTTATCAATAAACAAGAAAATGTGATGTTGATATAAAGTGGGGGATAAATTCTCTATTAAAAACTATTCATAAATTGATCCCCCATTTGTAACCACAAAAGAGTGAGAGGTACATTTTTGTGTATATATGGGGAGGATAATGGTTAACCCTAGTTAAGATTGTAGTGATTGGGGAAACCTCCACTTGGGAGTTGGTTCCACAAAGCAGCAGTTCATGGGAGAAAAAACGCTGATCGAGTGGAATTTCAATCATGCCAATGGAATACAAAGGTGGTTTACTAGAATGTGTGTAGCATGGCTGATCTTAGCCATGAAGGTTCAAATTGGTGGAACTAACCATTTGAACACTTTCCATGGAAATAGCGATAGAACAATGAGAGGCTTGTGACATTTCATCTGTGCGAAATGGGTTGAAGAAGTGGAAAATAATTTGTTACCCACAAAGACACGGAGATTACTTTTGCAACAATACTCCATTTTTTGGCCTGATCTGGCTCTTGTAAAGGTAGAGGATATCAGGAGGAGTCAGGCACTTACTGGAGTGGTACAGGGAACTGACCAATTCTCCAGCATATTTAGCAAACAATCATATGTTCAAGTCCCACTTGAAGTCTGGGTTGAGTTTGTAATCATATATAAAGTACAGTGTATACATGTGTGTTTGTGCATGTGTGTCCAAGCAACTCCTCCACTCCTACTCGTCAAATTTCAATGAGTTATAACTCATTCAAAAGCCTTAGAAAAGTTAGGTGCAGGGAACGATTTTCATTGAGCTCAGATTCAGGGTTGCCAGATTATGTGAGGTTAAAAATATATATTAATATATTATTCTAGCCATTATCATTGTTTTCATGGTTTAAGAGGAGTAACTCTTATTTTCCTTTTGTATCCAAAATTGTACTGCACATTTTATTATAAACTAGCTCAAAAGCCACCCTATCGAGCAGCATTTAAGCTAGCTCCTGTGGAATTCTTGGTTTGGCCATCATCACAATAGGTAGGCAGGAGTAGATGCAATAAGCATCAGTAAACTACAAAACTCAAAATTGATTACTGCATTTAAGTATTGAATTAATGTTTAAGCTTACCTTTTAAAAGCTCAACAATAATTCTTCTGCTGCCACTAAATTTAAATATGATTTAATGTACATAGATCCTTATTTTCTGTACAAACTATTATTTTTATTTTACAGGTGACAGAACAGGGGACATTTTATAAGATAAAATTAATATATAGTGTAACCCGGATATAAGAGAGTTGTCGGGACTGGAGAAGAAGTATCTTATATCAGGGTTTCTCTTATATCCGGGTTTGGTCTATTTTATATACATTAACATAGGCTCTAATTTGGGACCAGAGAAAATCTCTCTTATATCCGGGTTACACTGTAGTGTAAAGATGGGAAAATAGAAATTAGGAGTAGTTATACATTCAACATTTGAAGAGTTAGAGATATAAATAGCTAATTAAGTAAAACTTATATTATGGAATCTATATGAATAAATGCAAAATTGAAGCACAATTATCCAGCAAATATCTGGGTTTAAAAAGTCCCCAACTCTATAGTAATTTATACACTAAAAGCTCAATATCTGTATTATATATTACCTACTTCTAGGTGATATCACTCTTCAGGTTTAACAAATTTGTATATTGATATTAAAAAAAGTTTTTCATTAATTAACTGTCCTTCATTACTGTTCTTTTATTCAAGGGTTGTTTTGATTTTCGGAATATTGTCTTCTAGAGTGCAGAAAAGCGTTTGAAATTTGGATTTTACTTTTCTACTGCCTTCAGCAAGTTGGCATCTATTTGTAAAACTTTCCTTGACTATAACAAGCCAATTTATGAATGAAATGTTCATTCAAAATTTTTGTTTCAAAGATTTCAAGTAGTGAATATATCTTTGTGAAGCGATAGTGAGTAGGCAAAGCCTGTTAATATTATATAAAAAAAAAGTTCAGTGAAATACGGAATAGCAATAGTTATTGTCCCATGACAATTGTTCTTATTGTTCAGCTGACTGTTGCTGCCAGAACATTGCTGTCATGCTTGACTTCCTTTGTCAGTCGCTTCTTTTTCTTACTGCTGCTAATTTTACTATCAAGCCTGGCAACTCTGACATTGTGAACGGCTGAATAAGAACATCATTAAAAACTATTTACATTTATACAGTTGTCCTTATTTTTGTTGTTGCTATTACAACATTTCAGCCGTTATGCCCTCTGGCCTTATTCAGGTGTATATCAATCTGGGTAACCTACAGGGAATTCTGAACTGAACCCTTTATTTAATCAATGAGAATAGACTGTTCTCATTCAAGAACACCCGTCTAGGGATTGCTTAGTTGCACCAAATTACACCAAATGTCACCATATTCATGAACCAATTGTTTAACCCAACTAACTAGGGAACAATCTCTTTTTTACTAATGTTCAACATATACAAGGCCCAAGAGCCACTCAAGGTAGACAGTTACTGAAAGAGCTTGTTGTGTGAGCAGAAAGAGTTAGAGGTAAGAAGCATAGTTTATGAGGATATGTGACAACTGTTAATGCAAGACTTGAACAGGTTAAGATTCTAGTGGTCAGGAAAGTATCCTCTCAGGAGTCAGTTCCACAAAGCAGTGGTTCATGGGAAGAAGCTGTTTCAGTAGAATTTACTTTTCACTAATTGGATACAAAAGCAATTAGATTGGTTCACTACAGTGTACCAAGCAGGCAGGTCTTAGCTGTGAAGGTCTGAACTGGTGGAACTAAGGAATGTAGCTCATCTGAACATTTGCCATGGAAATAGCAATAGATTAGATAAGAGGCTTAGATGTAAAGGTCTGAACTGGTGGAAGTAAGGAATGTAGCTCGTCTGAACATTTACCATGGAAATAACGATAGAGTAGAGAGAGGCTTAGATGTAAAGGTCTGAACTGGTGGAACTAAAGAATGTAGCTCATCTGAACATTTGCCATGGAAATTTGCCCTGTGTAGTAAATGTGTTTAGCCGTTTTTTTCTTTTGTATCCTGTGAAGGACTTCTCTGCCTTTTTGGTGCGGGAGGGGGCATTTCAGGGTTTTTAATGGGGGAAGGACTGGGAGTATGAAGAGGGGTAGATGAGGATTTATGTTTGTACGGGCTGGGATCTCTACTGAGGGGAACAGCTTTAACGGGAGATGATAAAGGGGTGGAATGTTTCTGCGGGGAAGGATGTTTTGGGGTCGCAGGTGGGGACAAGGTAGATGATGTTGTGGGTGTGGCTTTTTTCAATTGAGATAGCTTCTCCTTGTCTAATTTTTCTTTCAGCTGCTTTAACTTTTCTGTTTTTGCGAATCCCGGGTCGAATTTTAGCTGTTTCTCTTTGAATGTCACATTAGAGACCGAGGCATCACCCTTAACGTTGACAGTAGGAGTGAGGCTGTACGTTTCTTTTGCCCTTGGGGCTTCATTGGACTGAGGCCCCACTGTCTGGCGCTTCCCTCTGGCCTTACCAGCAACCAGCCATTCCCCCTCCCCCTTCTCCACAACTGCACTAGTAGCGGGCGAAGGCTCTTTGGGGAATGTGGCCTTTGTGCCAACCGGAGGTTTATCCGACCCAGCCCCGGAATCTGGCATGCCCATTACAGGCAAGAAGGTAACGACGCGGTCAGAGGGGGATCTTGGTCGACTGGCGCTTGACTTCCAGAGGCATTCTTCTCTGGGCAGGAAGAGGAGAGGTGACCAGTCTCTGCACACTTCCAACATACCGGTTTGCGGCCGGTCACAATGACCAGCAGCTTCAAGCGCCCTACTACCAGACAGTTGGGGATGGAGCGGAAGGCTTGTTCGTTCAACATTATATCGAAACTCCACCCCACTTTCAGGCTATCGCAAGAAGCACCCAGAATCTCGCCATACTGCGACAGGAATGCAGCCAGGTGCTCCCCGATAACCTGAGGAGGGACGTCGTATATTGCCAGGTTGGTCCTTCGCTCTTCATACTCTGTGCGCAATATGAAATTTTTGTAATCAAGTCACGACTTGAAGCAGCGACACAGTCTTCCGGTGTAGGTAGTTATACGTCCCACATGAAAAATTTGGCTCCCTAAAAAATTCTAAGGGGCTTAAAACCCAGGGACTCCTGTGATTTTAACACTGTGTCTTTCATCAAGCGACAAATTTTGCGCGAACGCTTGTCCACGACAAAGACCGACACAATTCTTTTTTCAGTATTCCTTAATTCTTGGGCGTCTTCCAAGAGTCCACCTTCCACAACAAGGTGAGCGTAACTCTTGGCTCGCTCCAAGAACTTCGCAACATTGATTATGCAACTCGGTGGGGACGACCAACATGAGGGTAATTCCCTGGCCTCTGCATTCTTATTTTTCTTCAGTTCACTTTTGCCATTCTCAGCTTCCTTGCTTTCCAAATTTTTGCTCTTTTTAGCCTCTGAGGTCTCTGCAGCTTTTTTAAGGGTATTCACCATTTCTTCATTCGATGGAACTAGAAAAGGGTACTCATTAGTATCATTTTTATCGGGTGGATGCTTTTTGATGGAGAACAAATGCTTTTTTGCAGTTCTTTTAAAATCAGGGATTATTGGTTTCTTTTTTTTAATCAAAAAGGACGGCACTGTTCTTGGTTTTTTTTTCCATTTTTAAAGGAGGAAAGAGAAAGGGAGGGGTGGTAGGAGAAAAGGGAATGGGAGGGGTGGTAGAAAAAAAAAAAAAAAAAAATAAAGGGGGTTTAAAAAGTAAATAAAGTTTCACTTATCAGCGAAACAACAAATTTAAATAGACAAAGGTCGATAGACGAAAATAAAACAGAAGGACGTATAAAAAAATTTAAAAAGATGAAAAAAGAAACAAGTTTCGCCTAAGGAATAATAAATTTAAAGAGATAAAATGAAAACGCAAGACAAATGGACGTAAGAGACGAGAAAAAGTGAACAAGGTTCACAAAAAAGAAAGAACAAAAATTAAAAGGACAACAGACAAGAAAGCAACAAATTACACAATAAAACGAAAAGTTATAAACGGAAAAATAAGAAAAAAAACGCTATACAAAATAAAATCCGAAACTAAAAATGTGACAATTTACAATGTGGCTGCCGATAAAAAACGGTCAACCCAACAACAAAAACATTAAATAAGTTAAAAAAAGGACAGAAATTACAAATTAAACACAAAATTTAAAAACAAATATTATATACACGTAATTAACAGATAGAACTTTACGGTTATTTAAATGAAAAACACAGAAATAATTAACACGTAATAAATAAGTAAAGGGGGGAAAAAAAGGTCGGACGAGAAACGTAAAGACGAAAAAATAAACAGGAAGAAAATAGATTTAAAAAGGAAAAATTAAAACGTAAAAGAAAATCAAAACGTTAAAAAAAAACGTTAAAAAAAAGGAATAATTAATAGCAAAAAATGAAGTAATGGTAAAAAAAAGCGGGTAAGGAATTGAAACGGAAAAAATCAAAAATTTAAACAATAGTCAAAAAAGGAACGTTAGAAAAAAGGAAAAATTTAACAAAAAGTCAAAAAGCAACGTTAGAAAAACGGTAAAAATAAATCAAAACTTAGCTAAATTAAGGCGGTCAAAAGTTCAAAATAAAAATCCTCTGAGAGACAGAATAAACGTCTAACACGGTCAGACAAGAAACGGAGTAAAAACTTCTGTTTCCTTGTAAAGCAAGCCAGCTGATTTTACCTCATTTTATAGGAGAGTGCCTAATACACCAGTTAGGTTGGTCCACTTTGCTAGAATGGACCTGCCCAATACATTTGCATGAGTGGTCTTTATTCACCCATATATTTCTCCATGAAATGACTGAAGTCAGTTTTAGCTTTGGCTACACTTGCCTACTTGTGTGTCAGACCATTGGCACGCTAACCAATATTCTACAAAGTTGTCTTATTAAATGGGATTTTCACTATAAACTTAATCCATTATATAACACTAGTAAAACAATGTATGCAACACTTGCCTTACGTATAATGATTGCATAATATTTGCTCACCAATAGCATAGTACCTATAAAAAATGATGGATTTATTTATATGATCCTATGAATTTGGTAGGACAACTGAATATCAGGAAAAATTGTGATTTAATGTTTGTTTCGAGGCTCTGTGTAAACTTCACCATTGACTACAATCTAATGTAGGGTCATTGACGAATCCACCCACATTCCAGATGTGACAGGACATCAGGTGAATCTCCTTGACCTCTTCCTCATGTCCTGCCCTAAAAAATGCCTCATAGAAGTTTTACCCTCACTGGGCACTTCAGATCATTCTCTAGTCAAAGTTCATACTAAACCAAAGTCGTCCCCTGACAGACATTGATTAAACATGAAACTTTGTAATCATTCATTCAATGAACTCAAACAGGAAGATCTCAAACTATTAGTAATGCCCTTTTTACTCATCCTTTTTTATAATCATCATCATCCCAGTTGTTTTTTTTTGTTTCTCCAAGTTGTGCAATTTACATGTATATAAGCCCATCAGTTTGAACTGCCAATATATCTGCAACATAATTCATTTCTGATGTAATGGAATAACCTGTTACCCCCATGAGTGACTACACTATAGGTAGTAATGACTTATAAGTATCTGTAAGTCAAGGGACTACAGAGACTAGACAAAATCTTTTTGGCTATACAATTGAACTCTCTACCTTTGAGCAGAGAGGAACCCGGACGAGTCTCTACCGAAGGGCAGAGTCCCATTCAGGGAGGTAGACTGCTCCCGAATCCATTTATACGAGTTTGAAAGGGAATATTTTTGGTCAAGCCTAAGGGCTCAGAGAACCCACGTTAAACTAGCCTCGTGCCACATGCATATATATAAAGAAACAATTTATACAAAGAATTAAATAGTAATGTTAATGTGATTAATAGTGAAATCACTTTGTTAACAAGACTTAATGAGACATTAACTTATTCTCAGTCCCTTGAATAATATGATCCCTATATTTGAGTTGTTGTTCAATGAAAGACACATGCCAAGTACACATATTTTGTCTTTGTGTTTGCCTGTGTATGGAAAAATTGTACCCTGAAGATGACAATTTGAAATTGTCAAAAGTACTTGGCATATGTCTAGAAATTCCTGTTAAGTATAAGTAGCTTTTTTGTCTCCATTTTCTCTAAAAGTTCATCATTGCTCACAGGTTCAGTCCATGCTATCTCCAGCATCCTTTTATAGAACAACATTTCTGTTCAAGTTTATTCTTCATCTTTGAGGAGATTGTTCAGCATTCACTGACATATACGAGGATTGATATTACAAAAGAGTTCAGTATTATTTTCTTTGGCTTCTAACAAAATTTTTGTTACTTAAAACTTTGTCATTGCTCACTTATTCAGACCATGCTATTCTCAGCTGCCTTCTGTAGTACCATATTTCTGTTACTTCAAATCGCTTCTTTTTCTGTGAAGAAATTGCCCAGCATTCACTGGTATATAGAAAGGTATTACATAACAGGTCAATACTTCTTTGTTTCTTTGGGCAACAAATATGCATTTCAGCATGTTTTGTTAAAAGAGGCGACGTGTGCCTATTTTATTTTCAAATATTTTTCTGTAACTGACTAATTAATATCAATATATTAGAATTGAAATTATGGAAGAACAGTTCATATCTGCTTATTAAGAATTTTAAACTTTTTACAGTATTATAACAATATCAATAAGATTTACATTTTTCAGACTATTGTCCTCGTATTTATTACAATGTTTTCGCCGTTGTACACTTCGACCTTCTTCAGGTGGTTGGGATGTTAAACAGAACCCCTTATTTTGCTTGCTGGGGTAGACTGTTCTAGTTACATGTGCCATGTTTAATGGATGTCAGTTATCTCCTGTTAATTCTCCTTTCTAAGTTCTCCACTGCCTTAGCCAGGTACTGAACTCACACTCTTTGGGTCCTGTCACTGGATCTAACCAACGCCTTTATCCACTGTGCCATGTGTCCTTGAGTGGGTGAAATAATGTAAATAGTGTACATAATACCTCATCTCAGAAATATAGACAGAAACATCAATAATGTTGAGTATGATGATTGTAAGCAGTTCCCTGTCCCACTAGGTAATGCTGGGAGCAAAATGGATCCAGCAGCAGTTTGAGTAAAACAGTTAAGTTTACCATGTTTCATCTTTGCATTGCTTCAACTTTTCAGCGGCCAGTCTCATATAATTCATCCTTCCACCTTAAACCCAGTGGAACAGACAGAGATAAAAGTCCTATTCTAAATGCAATCCATTTATTATTCTTAATTTTTGAGCGTATTCAATGTTACATAAATGGGATGCTTTGGAATTGAAAAGTTTGTGATGTCATGCAAATATGGTATTGTGTGGTTTCTAAGAATTTTAATTGTAGTTTTATTTTAACTAAATATGAAAAGCTTCTAAAGTTTGTATTTTTTACACTATTTACATTATTTGTATTATTGTCCTCATCTTTGTTGCCATATTTATCACAACGTTTCTTTGTATGCTCTGATCTTCTTCAGGAGGTTGGAATGTTGAACTGAACCCTTTATTTCGCTCACTGTTCTAGTTCCATGTGCCATGTTTAATGGATGTCACTTATCAGTTATCTCCTGCTAATTCCCCTCTCCAAGTTCTCCACTGCCTTAACCGGGTATCGAATTCACACTCTTTTGTCCTGTCACTAGATCTAACCAATGCTGTTATCCACTACGCTATCTGTCCTTGAAGGAGTGTACAACGGTCAAAACATTGTACTAAATATGACAACAAAAATGAGGACAATAGTCCGAATAATGTAAATAGTGTACATAATACCTCATCTCAGAAATGTAGACAGATACTTTGTATTTTTTTTGTTGCATTTTATTTTATTATTGCCAACAAAGACCTGCATTATGTTATTGTAATTTTTGTGTTTCTGGGTCATGTGTTGCTGCATTGTACTTGGGTCAAACATTTGATATGAGAATCTACAAGAAAAGGTTGTTTTTTTTATTCTGTATATATTTTTTTAATTTTCCTATTTAGAAGTAAGATCTTTATTAGGAGAAGTGAATCTGTAAACAACAAGGATTTTATTATTGACTATTAAAACTTAAAATTTTTATAATCACTAATAAATCATAGCTGTTTTTTAATGTCCCAAATTATGTGTTGATGTATGATATTCTATTTATAGATAACTCAACTTGCCTATTTAACAAAGCCTAAAAAATTGACTATGAAAAATCAATTAAACCATAAAATTCTTTTAGATAGAAAATATGACAAATCAATGTCTAGGCAAATTCAGACAATTTCAACATAAACCTGATTCTAGAACAATACAAGGCAAATGTTGTTAGTATGCAAGAAGCACGTCATTTTTGAAGTGACTTCATTTCACACTTAGGATGAAAATTTCTATTAGACTTGTCTGTAGGAGAAAAGGCAACACAGAGTTGGATTGATTGATTTATTTTTATGGTTTATCGATGTTTTGGAGGTTATTTAAAGCTGGGACATATTTTTTAGATTGTAAGAATTTTTTTGAGATAATGATTTTCGAATAAAAGTCCTACTATTTAACCCATAGAAGGGAAGAGAAGATGTTGATTCACATCTGCCCCAAGAGGAATTTGCATGCAAGTGAATATGACCAACCCAACTGGAATTTCGGATAAAAGTCCTACTATTTAGCCCATGGAAGGGGAGAAGAAGATGTGAATTCATATCTTCCCCAAGAGGAATTTGCATATAAGTGAATATGACTGACCTGACTAGAATTCAACATCAGCTCTCTGGCTTTTTATTCCAAGCTGTTATCCATTACACCACCTGCACATCCAAGCTTACAGCACTAGGTCTTTTCTAAGATTAAACAGATTAGGATAATGCTTTGCACATTTGTAAGCACAGATGTGAAAAAGCGAGTCAAGAATCATATTTGAGCTCAAATAAATCTACTGAGAGAAAAACAATAAGATGGTTAATCCATCATTGGATCCAATAGACAAATTTGACAAAATTACAAAAAGTTATACCATATAAAATTTAACAAAAAATGCAGTAAATCTTATGTTGATTTAATAATAGTAATAATAATAATAATTTGGATACACCATTTTATATATCCCATAGCATTTTATTTTCTGAATGTGTTCTTCCTTTTGCAAATTGAGTGTAGAGAGAATTGTTTGTGTAACTATTGGCAACAGTTTGACACAAAATGACGACTGTAGTTTCTCCATTTTCTTTTTTCATAATTGATAAATCCTGAACAAAGATCCAGAATAGACATTGATTATAAATAGGCAACAAGATGGCGGTTGATTGAAAGAAAAATAATCTTTTGGGAATTGTTACCTGCGAGAGTAGACAAATGGGTCAAATCTGGAGATTGAATTTCTTGATGATTCATGGGGATGATCATCAAACCAGAGAAAAACAACATTTCTATAAATTTCAAGCTATTCAGTTGAAAACTTACACTTAAATCATTCACAATTTGCATCTAATAAGATACATTGCAATATTCTTACATGAATGATTGTCTGACCACTGACAATCCCATATTCCGGATTTTAAATAGCTATCTTTCAGAAAAGCATTAGCAATATTATATATATAATAGCCCTTTTCTATCAGTAATGCTTGTCTTCCTTCCAGAACATTGACAATCCCTTTCTCCCTCATTTTTAATGCATTCTTATAGTAAAATCAGTAGCAATGCATTTCCATTATACATAGAATAGCCCTATTCTATCAGTAATGCTTGCCTTCATTCCTGACCACTGACAATCCCTTTTGTCATTTCCTCCATAAAATCATAAGTAAAGAAATATCTGTGTTGTCATTTAGTCTATTGACTTCCAAAAAAATCTTTATCTTCTAATTTGACTCTTTAAATAAATGGTGATTTTTTTTCCAAGAATAAGTATTCAATATCTGAAGCCAGGTTAAATACATAGTCTTAAGCTCAATTAATTAATTATCCATAATTAATAAGTAATTAATAATACTGATTATACTGACACAAAATCATATACACACATAGACATAATGTACACTACGGGTTGAAAGTTTGAAGGCACCCCCAAAATTAAAATGTGATGAACTTGACAAAATTTCCAAAAATGAAAAAAGATCTCTTAGAGTCATTAAAAAAAAGAATGAAATCAATTATGAAACTTATACTTTGAGAAACTTTTGTAATGAATGGCAAAAATTTTTGCTGCAGTAATTAAGGCTAAAGGAGGATATTTTGACGAGAGCGAAATTTAATCATAAAATGCTTTTCTTTTTGTCGTAATAAAATTTCTAATAAAAATCACGTCTCTTTTTTAACCATGTATAATAATTTTCTCTTATTTAAAGTATAAAATAACTACCTTTTGGGTCAATTTAAAAAAAATTCCAGGGATTGCCTCAAACTTTTGAACTGTAGTGTATATATTTTGACAGCAAGAATTTAAGTCAATTAACAACAAATTCCTTCTGCTAACATTTTTATCATATCTTTCCAATTTTTGAATAAATATACATCCAGATTAAAATTGCAGATAAAGGGTTCATGCTTTGTTCTATTTAGGCTTGAGTACTTCTGACTGTCTCGGTCATTATCGAGAACTAAATGGTAATGATAACATTTAGTCATCAATGATAACCAATGAGATGGTTAGAATCTATTTGGTAATGAACAGATCTTGTCAGTGGTAATCAATAAAGATTAATTAAAGTACACACACACACACACACAATTGCTGTTATCCCTTGATGAGTGGACAACATGATTACTGGAGAGAGTTTGTTTATGAAACTCTAGAGTCAGGAAACAAGGTAACACGAATCAGCTAAGTGATAAATTTTATATTTGTATTAATTATATATCTATATATTTTACTTGGTCTAGGCAATATAGGCTTTGAGCTCTTTACTGAGTAGTTAAGTTTGTCTTTAGGCCTTTTTTCTCTTTCTTTTTTTAGTATTGTTGGTTTAATTTGAGACTGTATGTGGATAAGAGGCTTAGGTTTGGGCATGTTGTCAGTTGGTTCCATCAATAGTTTTTGTTTTTCCGTAATATATACGTTGTGTCGTGGCACAATAGTAAAAATAAGAAAATCAAGTCGAGGTAGGTTTAAGGAACAGGTGTATTTCACATTACAGATACAAAAGTAGGAAACAGGTACTACTCAGCTAGGCAGTTGTAGTACTGTCACTGTTTACACACACCGGGTAGGTATTACTGGCACTATATATAGTGAGAACCGGTGTAATTCCCTTGTGTTAGGAGGGCGGTGTAACAATAAATATATATATATATATATATATATATATATATATATATATATATATATAAATATATATACAAGCATTTGATTGGTGTATACAGAATGAATTCCAATGACCAACAATTAATATTCTTAAAATGAAATAAAATAATTATATATATATATATATATATATATATACATATATATATATATATATCATTCCCAGAGAGTACTGTTTCGCTGTATCACAGCTCCTCAGTACGACGAGACATCCGAATGCCTCAAGTTGGGACCGAAACCCGACCAATTTTGGCTTTTTGCTTTAAGAAAAATGCATATGCTCTGTTATAATAAAAACATCAAACACTCTGTGGATCAGTTTTAATAATTGGTATTACTAGGACCCACCCTGGATTATATACCAATGGATCAATTATCTGTACTATGAATATATATACATACAGATATATATATATATATATATATATATATATATATATATATAAAAGTGAACATTGAAGTAAACACATACAGGTGACAGTCTGTTTCATGCTAGACGCAATCGTCAGGCCTGACAATTGCATCTAGCATGGAACAGGCTGTCGCCTCTATATGTTGACTTCAATGTTCACTTTTGTATTTACACATGCTCTATCTCTGATATTGTGCACTTTATCCCATAAATATAGCACATCTTAAGACTATATTTCTTCATATATATATATATATATATATATATATATATATGTATATATATATGTATGTGTGTGTGTTTTGGTAGCATGTCATTATTGATGCATGTGCTGTTAGTGCTATTAAAGAGTACAGAACTTTTCTGTTTAATAATCCTTCTTTCAATTTTTTCTGGCATCTTGACTCCTCTCACTTTCCAACTGTCATAATATGGCTTCCCTCTGCTTTTTCTATTACTTTTTTCATCAAAATTATCTTAATGATATCTCCTCCTTGATATTTATATATTCCTCATTGTAAATATTCATTGGGGTTTCATTTTTAAATATTGCTATTGTTATCAATCCCACCCCCTTGCTGCCCACAAAAAAAAAATTGTAAATATGGGGACTAGTTAGGACTATATAGAGACTTGAAGTATTATGGTGACTGTAGTAAGAATGATAAGTAAGAATGTGTTGTTTTTGTGTAAGGAATACTGTGGTATGTTTGGTTTGGTTTATTTTGTTTTACTGCACATCAACACCTCAATAGGTTATTTAATGCCAACAAGATTTTTAGGATAGGTTCATATAACTAGAATATGTATTTTTTGTAAGAAATCAGTTTGTAGATCAGGTTTCATTGACATATTTTTGTGAAGAGGGTTTTTGTCGAGTGTCAAAGGTATTGCTAGTACTATTTTTTTTTTTTTTAAATGTATTGTTGGTATTTTTATTATACAAATCTATTTTTATACTTTGATAGTGCTTTGGCCCCAGTTTGGGTGTTAACTATTTGCCCATAGCTGTGCCTAACAGGAGTTACCACCCCAGGATAGGGTGGACCTGGGAGCAACAGCAATTATGAAGTGGTTCCACACTCCTCAGAAACTTTCAATCAGAGGCCTCGCTGTCGGATTTAGTTTATTGTCATATCCAGGACAAGGTATATTTGGGTCATTAATTGTGGCTGGCTAAGTTTAAGATAAGACAAATTGAAGACCAACCTTCCCCTATCCCCCTTTTGGCCTTGTGCCACATTTTTGTATTATTCAAAATAAATATTGCTCTCCTCCTTGATATCTCAACTGCATGAATTGAAGCATACTACTAGATTGTCTGCTAGGTCCCATCATTTTACTGAACTAATTAGATATAACCCTAAGTTCTATTCTAATAGTTTCTTTTCTTGCACTTCTTGCCTGTGCAATTCTATTTCAGTTTCTTGCTTCATTCATTCTTCAAGAATTTAAATGCAATGTCAATTGCTATATTCTGTCTCCCTAAAACCTGTTCTTTTATTGTCCTTTTTCCTCACTAAAGTCTTCTCATTCTCTTTCACTCCCAGTAACCCCTTGCATCTTAGTGGTATTATTGTTTAGCTTGTAGTGAAACGAGGGAAAAAAAATCGCACACACACACACACACACGCACACACACACACAGAGTCAACAACAAAATTATTCATACACCCATCAATTTTGAATATTTTTATCCATTTCTCAGAATCTAATTCCCATATGATGCCAGTTTTTTATGTTAATAAGCACAAAAAATGAATATAAAACTCAATTTTCTTTCAGTTAAATACAACAAATTTGATAAGATAGGATTCAAGTCAGGACTCATTGAATGCCATGGCAGAACTGTAATCTTTTTTGTCAAAAGCAACACAGTCACCGATTTAGATGTATGTCTGGGATCATTATCTTGCTACAAAGTAAATCACTGATCTAGATGAAGATTTTGCACTGATAGTTGTAGATTTTTATCCAGAATTTTGATATAGTCAGCAGATTTCATTATTCCTTGTATTGCAATTAATTGTCTAGTCCCCTTGATCTAAAACAACCCCAAAACATTAAGGCCACCTCCATGTTTTAATGTTGCCATTGTGTTCTTTGGAAAGAAAGCCTCACTCTTCTTGTTTCAAATCTTCTGTAGATCATTATGTCCAAAAAGCTCAACCCATTTCTATTTAAACAACGTTGTATTGTGTGAGCACTTATGCTGATGCCCATCATATCCAAACTTTTGTCAATGTCTTTCAAACAACTCTTGGACTTATAATAACCTAGCGACACAAATTTCATGTAGATCTCAGTGACAATTTGTGTTTTCTTCCATGCCCAAGCAAATTCTCTGTCATGCCAAGCAGTTTAAACTTCTTGTACCATAGATTTAGGGATAGCTAACCGGTTTGAAATAGTGCTGTAACTTGTGGAAGTTAATAATTCTCTGTCTCAAGTCAACACTAAGCTCCTTTGTCTTCCCTATCATGTTGTTAACATAATGTCACAATGGTGACACTCTATTCACCATGTGATGTTCTTTACTGGAATTATCACAAATATTCTACTGAATAAATAGTCTAAAAGGCTTTACCAATAAAATAATTATGTAAATTACTTATACTTACACAAATCAATCAATTTAAAACGGTATTTTCTACTGTATGAATAATTTTTCCTTTTCCTATTTTGCATAATTTGCCTGTCAAATTTGTTGTATTTAAACTATTGTTCTAAAAATTAAGTTTTATATTCCTTTTTTGTGCTTATTAATCATATAAAAAAAACCTGGCATCATACGGGAATTAGATTCTGAGAAATGAATAAATATATTCAAAATGGATGGGTGTACGAATAATTTTGTCGTTGACTGTATATATTAGGTTGGTGCAAAAATAATGACGTAATAATGTCGTTTTTTGACGTATTTTGTAACGTCAAAAAACAACATTATTACGTCATTATTTTTGCACCAACCTAATATATATAAATACGAGATATATACAAAATCTGTCAGAAATTGTAATGTAAGATAAATAACTGACATATATCAAACAATATTATCTTATGAAGCACAGTTCAACAAGATATAAAACTCGTTCAATAATCTGACATATGATAAAGTGCAAATAGCATGTATATTGTAGTAATGCGGAGTAATACTTTTATATTATAGCAAAATGGACTAATACTTTTATAGCAAAGTGAATCATTATTTTTATATAATTGCAAAATGGACTAATACTTTTATAGCAAAGTGAATCATTATTTTTATATAATTGCAAAATGGACTAATACTTTTATAGCAAAGTGAATCATTATTTTTATATAATTGCAAAATGGACTAATACTTTTATAGCAAAGTGAATCATTATTTTTATATAATTGCAAAATGGACTAATACTTTTATAGCAAAGTGAATCATTATTTTTATATAATTGCAAAATGGACTAATACTTTTATAGCAAAGTGAATCATTATTTTTATATAATTGCAAAATGGACTAATACTTTTATAGCAAAGTGAATCATTATTTTTATATAATTGCAAAATGGACTAATACTTTTATAGCAAAGTGAATCATTATTTTTATATAATTGCAAAATGGACTAATACTTTTATAGCAAAGTGAATCATTATTTTTATATAATTGCAAAATGGACTAATACTTTTATAGCAAAGTGAATCATTATTTTTATATAATTGCAAAATGGACTAATACTTTTATAGCAAAGTGAATCATTATTTTTATATAATTGCAAAATGGACTAATACTTTTATAGCAAAGTGAATCATTATTTTTATATAATTGCAAAATGGACTAATACTTTTATAGCAAAGTGAATCATTATTTTTATATAATTGCAAAATGGACTAATACTTTTATATTATAGCAAAGTGAATTAATACGTTTTAGTAAGTTTTGTTTCTGTTAGTTATGAAAATTCTAAATGTCATTTCATTTGTGACTGAAACTTATGACATCCATTAATTTTCTGAAAGGTGACATTTTTACACATGTTATCTGATCCAAACATTGAACTTTTGACCACTAAATAACAATAACACAAGTATAACAAAATCCTGTATCCCCCCCCCCCAAACACCATCTCCCCAAAGGACAATTAGTAGTGAATGCCAGATGGTTTCGACATTTGATTACGATGGCAAGTTGTCCCACTTTATAATTTAACATTTCATTTTTTAGACGAGTAATTGTCAATATTCTTGTATTATTTAAAAAAAAAAAAAATACACGACTAATGTCCTTCAGGATGGTGGTGTAGTGGATATAAATGTGTTATTGTCATCTAGTGGCCATGAGTTCAATCCTTAGATCTGGTAGTGATGCACCAATTCAATAGGTTTGGTTCAGTTTTTGTTTTACGGCATATCAACCTCAATGGGTTATTTAATGCCAACAAAGTTTTTATCGCTGGTAATATTTTGTTTTGTCAAAAATCTATTTCTGATAATAATTTTTTCCTTCAAAACTGAATTGCTGGTAATATTTTTTTTATATATTTTTTTTTTTTCAAAAATTTATTGCTGGTAATTGTTTACAAAGTATTTCTGGTATTAAAACCTATTTTTACACTTTCATAGTGTTTTGACCCCAGTTTCAGGGTTAACTATTTGCCCATAGCTGGGAGCCTAACAGGTGCTACCACCCTGGGAACACAAACAATTAAGAGGTGGTTCCACATTCCTCAAAACCTCTTCATCAGAGGCCTTGCTGCTGGAAATAGTTTATCATCTTACCCAGGACGCGGATGTAGTTTATAGTCGTACCCAAGATGCCCAATTCAACAGGAAATGACGATAACTGGTATCGCAATAATGAACAAATATCCCACATGAGCCAATTAAGGGACACTTGATGATGACCAGAGGGTACTTGGTTGAAACACTGTGTCTATATCTATAGCAACATCTTTTATGAGGAGTTTGATTAAGTACTTTGTTCAAAACCTAATAGAGATCTTTGATTGTTTTGAATTCAGAGTTGCTGTTCTCTTAGACTGGTTACCACGTCTGGCTAGAGAGCCCAGTTTTTCCGCTATTTAACCCATAGCAGTAAAAAGAAGTGGGATTCTTACCTTTCCCAAGGGTACTCATGTGTAAGTGTACATAATGAACCCAAATGGAATTCGAACTCTGCTCTCCAATTTCTTATTCCAAACCGCCATCAATTACACCACCTGCACATACATTGTGAGTAAAATTGGGTAGAAATAGATGTTTGAAGTGCATCAATGGTTGTCCTTGCTCAAAAGCATAAGTCATCGTGGCTGAGGATTTTAATGTACTGATATTGTTCAAATTGTTACCAGATATGTTTCCTCCCCGAAACTGTATTTAAGATCCTCTCATCATAGTTGCAATATAAACCTCAGGTGGACGATGTGGGTGTTGAAGAAATACAAATAGGCCTGAGCAGGTGTCTGCATCAGGGATTGACTAGCAGACAGGTGTGCTCAAAAATATGCCTCACAACAGGAATTGAACCTGTGTCCCATTTTTCCATCAGAGAAACCACAGACATAGCCAAAATGTGCCATTACGAATTTGATGGAAAAAGTGTTCTGTCATGCAGCACATTCGTATTTCACAGGACTTCTCAATCTAGGTCAGTTGATATTAATTTTATTGTTTAAATAAAATGAAAAAGATGGAGATGTCAACTCAAACACGTTAAAACCATTAAAAAATAACATTTATAGTAAAAAGGATAAAAAAAAAAACTTATATATATATATACGTATATATATATTCAACTCTCCTGTCATATACGATGTATAAGGGTCAAGCAACTCAGTCCCTAGGAACTGATATCCAGACACCAGGACATATGATTTGATTATAGTGGTGAAGGCTTTGTGCAGAACCAACCACACTTTGTGAAAGGCTGAATAAAGAGAACTGGTGCACTACGTGCAACAAAGTCCCCAAACGACCCTCCGTAGGTTTTGAATTCAGTGTTGTCCTAGACCATTCAGGGCTATAGAATACAGTCTTTTCTGCTATTTACCCATAGCTGGAGGGAGAAGGAGAGGATTCATACATTTCCCAAGAGTATTAGTATGCAAGTGAATGTAATGGATTCGACCAGAATTCAAACTCGGCTCTCCGATTCCTTAACCTGAGCCACTAGCCATTACTCCACCATGCCTCCTATATATATATATATATATATATATATATATATATATATAGGAAATACATATATTTCAGCAGCATATTTTCATTAAGACAGGTTTTGTTAAATAGTTTAGACATATTCTATCTACTTATTTTCAATAGGATTCTTTCATATCCGTGGATAAGCTTTTTTGTGTGGTTATTAAAAGACGAGAGGAAAACACCATATTGGCTCATATTGTATTTATTTTTGAGTACTTTCAACATAGCATAATGTCATCATCAGGGTATTGTTAATTATAGTATTTAGTGTTCATGGTTGTGAAGGACAAAAATTGTTATGGTCATCCAAAAATTACCATTTTTATATGTGGAGTCAGTGGAGTCATGGCTTTGGTGATGTGAACACCATTTAAGAGGAGGTAACTAGGTATGCTGTGGAAAAATTTTGGACTTGACTAATTGCTAGATAAAGGAAAAACTATTCATGCCAATTGCTAACATTTAAAGACGATTGTATTTCACACAATTTAAAATGTTTGTAGAGTATTCATAATTAATTTTGTTGAGATTTAGTTTCAATTCTTTGATATAAATGGCTTTGAGAATTTTTAGTTTGTGTTTATTCTTTTCACGGAAAAGTATGGAGGTATTTTCGACGAGGATTTTTCTGAATTGCAAGTGTGTCCAAAAGAGAGAAAAAGAGAAATAATCATTCTGTACATGTGCACATACACATGGATACAGGCATACACACACACAGGCACACGCACACACACACAAAGAAGAAGAAGAAAAAATCAAGTTAACACCAATAAAAAGTGCATAAATTATTTCTACATAAACACAACCAGCATTCCCGCAACAGGCTTCATTCGATCAAAGCCATTTTTTAACAAACTGAGAAAGCAGTTATATACAGCTGACAGTTTAGATATTTCCGCATGACTTCCATGTGACCTTCTGAATGACTTCCATGTGACATTCTGAATGACCTCCATATGACCTTCTGCATGACTTTCATATGACCTTCTGCATGACTTCCATATGACCTTCTGCATGACTTCCATGTGACCTTCTGCATGACCTCCATGTGACCTTCTGAATGACCTCCATATGACCTTCTGAATGACCTTCATGTGACCTTCTGCATGACTTTCTGAATTTCTCCATCTGAAGTGCTATTTAAGAACATAAATTATGTTTTAAAGTTAATATTTTGGTTTTGTAGCAATTGGTGGTGTTGGGTAAAACTACCTCTAGTGCAGCCTATTCTATATTCAATTTCCTTTTGTCCGATACTGAATTTGCTAAAAATTATCTAATGCAGATATCTGCCACCTGCTATTTTTAAAATTTTCTTCAATGACCTTCCTGATCACATCAGTTCCCAAATTGATATCTCTGCTGATGACACAACCATTTACTTTTGTTTCATTACTGAGTCTGATTAGTTTGATAAGTCAAATTGGTAGGTGATCTAAAAAATGACCTACACTCTTTTGTTAACTGGGGCAAGGAATACATTGTTAATTTTAACACCTCCAAAATGAAACTTTTCTCTATTTGACATACCCCACTTCTTGCTTCAGATGGCTGATGCTAACCTTCATGAGAGTCACTCATTGCATCTTCTCAGTCTAACATTCTCACCTGATATGAAATGGAAAGACTATATTGAATCCATTGCTAGGTCTGCTGCTAGGAAATTTGGTTCACTGTTTCATGCTAGATAATTTTTCTCTCCAGAATCTATCTTGCATATTTATAAGTCTATCATTCATCCATGCTTTGAATATTACTGCCATATATGGTCCAGTGCTCCTTCTATATATTTAGAGACTCTTGAAGAAGTATCTTTATTCAAGAAATCTTATTAAAGAGAAATAGGAACTTACCAGCAGCAGGGGGGGACACAGGTTCAAATCCTGCCAGAGAGTACATATTTGTATTTAATAAGATTTCTGAAATATTCAGGCTAGTAGACGAAAATAAATATACATACTGTTTAATAAATAAACAGAGCATTTACTCAAATACCAGTATCCACTAAAAATAATGTTTAAAATGATAAAATCTGTTGGATTAATAAATAAAAAATCCATTACTTCTTTAGAAAAATTGGCACACACACACACACACATATTCATATATATATATTCTTTAATTGATAATAATTTTGATGGCAGTTATTTTTCAACACTACAAATGTGCCTCCTCAGTCGAGTTTGAATTAACATAGGTCACATTCAATTACTTAACACGGTAAAGCCCACAAGCTTATTTTTAATTCTTTTTTTTATCGAAAAAAGAGGAAGTATTCTACTTTTGAAATTAAATTAATCGTTCACTTGCTAGTAGTGTGCCATTGCCCAAGTAGACATATCGTCTCATCAGGCAAGTGTAAATTTACAATTGCCTGATGAGATGCATGGATATGCATTGAAACACGACTGCAACTGTGTAGGTTTTACATGTTTTCAGTTTAATATCCTAAAATATATATATATATATATATATATATATATATATATATATATATATATATATATGTAAGCAAATATATGGATATAGATCCGACAGTATGAAGAAAAATATACGGAAAAAACAAACAAAAATCCTTATATGCAATTATGCTGTTTTAATGTTAATATGTCCACGTCGGACGTTTCGGTCTAATAAACCATCTTCAGGACATATTCATAAAATATAATTAACATTATCAATTCAACATGACAAAGATGATAGACATAAGAAGAAGACTTATCCAAGACGTTGACATATTAACATTAAAACAGCATAATTTCATATAAGGATTTTTGTTTGTTTTTCCGTATATTTTTCTTTATATATATATACGATGCAATGAGAATGAAAGTAATATATAAATTCTAATGTTCACAGCATTAATCCAAAAGAGGGCTCGATATCGATAATAGAGTGATAATTATTTATTATAATTTTATCATATAGACAAAAACAGTTTACTCACTACAAAGATGCAACTTTGTTTTCATTTTTCAGTTCTCACCCGCCAAGGTGCAGTTGAAATGCACCAAAACAAAGTTGCATCTTTGTAGTGAGTAAACTGTTTTTTTTCTGTATGATAAAATTATAATAAATAATATATATATATATATATATATAATTTAAAAATTTACTTTAATATATAATTTAAAAATTTTATTTTTAATTTGTAAATTAATATCCATTTTTTTAATTATTTTTCTCCTGACTATGCAGTTTCATGGCTGACATTTTTTCTAAATTTGTGTTTATTCTTTGACTCTCTTAGTGAGTTTCTTTAGAAGTCCTTTTTAATAAAGGTTTTCCAATTTCTTTCCATGTGGTTTCATCTACTATTGAAATGTCACTACCAGTATTTAGTAATATTTTTTTATTGGTTTTCACAGTAACAAATTTTCTTTTGTTTTGTGTCCCTATTTTTTATATCACAATATTGCGTATTAATTTTTTCTGCAAAAATTTTTTCTTGATTTGGTTCTGCAGTGTGATTTCATGTTCTTTTTTACCACAATTACAGCATTCTGCATTTTTCCATGGACAGTCTTTCCCAAGATGTAATTTTCCACATCTAAAACAAGGTTTCATATACCTTTTTGTGCATTTTTCCTTAGCTTTTACCAATGCACATTTTTATTCTGAAATTTTCCAGCATCATGTTTAACATTGTTTGGCAATTGTCCGCTATTTTCTGTAGTGTTAGACTATTATGTTCAATCGTTGTTAAAATTTCCATTTGTACTTCAGCATCTTTTTCCGCTGTTAGACCTTGCACAAAAATTAATTGAACATATCTGGAGTTATTTTCTTTAGTTTTTGATGTAATGAATATGCATACACCTGGGTTCCCCCTCACTGTAATATGATTGGCTGGTCTCAGCCATAAATACAGACTGATATGGAGGTACAAGGATGCCTATTGGCTATGCCTAGTGTCTATGCCTGTTGCCTACCACTACGACGAGAACCAGTCCATTACAGTTACTTGCTAGTTTGTCCTACTCAGTTACAGTAGTCCAAAACCACTTTGCTGCTTTGAACAAATATATCCCTTTCCTGGGCATATCAGTTTAACTATTCACATTCTCTGTTGACAGTACTTGAATACATGACAAAATTTTTATCCTCCTTTTTGGTTAAATTAATGTACCTCTAACGAGCCTGGAACAGAGAGTACTTGTCACTAAAAATTTCTTCAGAATGAGTACTCTGTCCTCAAACCCTATCTCACCTGGTTTTCTTGGTAAAATATAATTGCAGTACTGTTCATACTCTATTGGAGCTATTTAATCTTCTTTCCAGCCACTGCATTCCTGACTAAATATTTCTTCATGCGTGTGAAAATACACTGCAAAAGTCAGTCTATCATCAGGATTGTATACAAATTCTGATACAGTGTTTTGTACTTTATCTGACGTAAGAGACGTTGAAGCATTTTTCTTCAAAACCACTTCCAACAGCTCTTGTTGTTTTTGCAACTGTAGTAACTGTTGTGTATTTTGTTGTTGTTGCTTCTGTTGTTGTTGTTGTTGAATTTCAACTATTGAAGCTAAAATTTTCTCCATATCTGCAAGAAAATTTTTTTTTTAAACCAACGTGGTTGAAATTCTTGTAATTCCTGTTCCACACATATGAATTTTGAAAATCTGGTCACCCACTAATATAACTCCCATTATAATGTGATGCTTGTTATAATGTGCTTGAGTTCAAGTTCCTACACTGACTATTATAACTCCAGTTATGTTGTGATTTTTATCCCACACTTATATTCGAGTATCCTCGTTGCCAACTATTATAACATCCGTTATAATGTCACGAATTTATCCCACGTTTGTGTTCGAGCTCCTTATCACCGACTATTATAACTTCATTATGGAAAGGTCATTGTTATGACATACACTTGTACTTGGTATAACATAATCCATTAAAGTATCCTCCATATGTAATGCTTAGGCTATTGCCATCATGCCTTTATATTAGGTTGGTGCAAAAATAATGTCGTTTTCTCACATAGTAACACATGCGAGAAAACGACATTATTTTTGCACCAACCTAATAGCTTTCATGAAGATTGACTCCAATTCCTGACCCTCATAACATGGAACTCTTTAGAGTATTCGACAAAGTTCATAGAGTCACTGGAGGTATTACTTTTTACTCCATAACAGTTTATCTAATTTTAATTTTGTTGCTATAATTTTTCCTTCTTTATGTTATATTCTTGAATGTTTATGCATTGTTTATCTAAATCCAATCCTTTACTTAATATATTTTTGGTAATTGATAAAAATCTTTAATGTCTACTTGTATAAAAGTGTAGTCATTTTTGTTTGTAATATTGTTGAACCAATTGATGGATTTTTGTATTCAATCATTGACTGATATTTAGTATTTTTCTTAAATTTGAACATATTTTTCTTATTATCTGTTTGCCAATTTTTTTCTACATTACTTTTTGTAGCATTTAATAAACTACATGCAAGTTTATTTAAAAAATTATCTTTTTGATCTTTTAGTTTAATAAATGTTTCTACTTTTGTTAACTATTTTATTGTGTTATCTAATTCTAATTTATTTGCTATAATTTTTCCTTTTTTATTTATGTTCTGATTCATTGTTGGTGGTTTTATAAAATTTATGTGCATTTTTTATTAGTTTATTATAATTAATAGGATTCATTTTATATATTGTTCTTGATTTATCTACTTGAATAATTACTTTATTTGAATTATTTATTAATTTAACGTCATTAAATAATTGTTTTTGAAATTTGTTTTTTTTTTTGTTTCTATTTTATTTATAATATTTATTAAATCATTTTCAAAATCAATCATTTCTTTTTGTTGTGGTGGACATTTTGTTGATGAAAATCTGTATTGTTTTGTTACTGTCATTGCTAAGAAAGCAGAATACTTTCTACTTTAATCTTTTAGAAAATTTTCTATTTTTTCAATATCTTTAATTTTGGATTCTTTTATTTTTGCTGTAGGAATATTTTTTGTAGAATATTCAAATAGTGTAGGTCCCATATTTTTTTTTTTTTTTTTTTTTTGTGGGGTGGGGGATATGAAAAGTCAACAATCTGTAAAGCGCTCAACTTGGAACAGTTTTTCCTGGAGTTTATTGATAAAGATTAGATTTTTAAAAATGGAATTTTTAAAGATGCTCAACATTTAGAATATAATAGAGCATAAATAATTTTAATTTAAATTTTTAAAACTGAAAAATTTCCTTACTTTATGTATGAAACATTGAAACAGTACATAAATTGAGTCCAGGTAAAAAAATAACCATTTAACTTTGTTTTTTTTGTTTTGTTATTATAGTCACTCACCAAAATGGTAAATCTTAGTCAGATCAAATTGCTGTTATGGAAGAATTGGTTGATAACAAGAAGAAAATGGATCCTGACACTAGCTGAAGTTCTTCTACCATGTTTTTTCATGGTCCTTTTGATGGGAATACGAACGATCATCTCAGCAGACAAATACAGTAACATTACCACCTGGCCGATTTGTAATATTACCGATTCACCATCTGGTAGTAAGCAAATAGAAGTCAGCTTTTCTCCAAACAATGCATTTACTTATCAAATAATGAATCAAATATCAAAGGACTACCCAATAATTTATAAAGGTAAGTGTTTTGACAAAACAAATTCTCTTAGATGAATGTTCATTGAAATTTAATAAGTTTGGTATGATATATACACAACGCTGGATTTAGACTTTAAGTGTCCCTGGGGATAATAAAATTTGAGAGCCCTCTTCATTATGTACATTTGCCCCACCCCTGCGTCTATAAAAATTTATTTTCTTAGCAACTACATGATATCTTTTATTTGAACTTTACTTCCTACAGCAATGTATCCAGAATGAAGGAGTGTGTGTGTATTACACTGAAATTCTCAGATTCATTTTCACTAGCAAAGCATCTCAAAAAATGTTAAGATAATAGATAAAGAAAATTTTAACTTGTTACAGCCAAAATCTATCTCTATCTATAAAAGGCAGGATGTGTGTGTATGTGTGTAACGAATGCATGGCCACAATTTTTGACAGATTTGCACCAAAATTTACATGCACATGCTCCAAGTTCGCGGGAAGGCCAAGACTGGCTTTGCATTTTCCAACTTCCATCGATAGTGGAAATAATCGATTTTTTCATGCTTCTACAGCAGTTTTCATGTAGTTTGCAGCCATTTTGTACTGGCCAGAGTGAGAGCCTATAGCTGGCTGCCACAAATAGGCAGGAACATTCTATTGGCCAATGTGAGAGCCAACAGCTGACTGACATGAATATTTACTAGCATGCTATAGCATGCAAAAAAAATCAATAGCTGCATTCGTCACAAGTGGGAAAAATTTAAATCTGCATGGCACTTTACTCCAATTGGCTCATTCGCTTGCTTAAACTCAACATTGATTCTGATTCCGCAGAACTGGGTTGGGTGTGAAAAAGTATTTGTTGTTAACATTCTTTTTTCATTCGGTTTTTCCAATTATGAGTCCTTTTTTTAAAGCTGATCGTTTTGTGTTCATTTTGTTTAGTTCTTTTTTCATAACAGATTTAATGTTTACTATAGAGCTTAGAAAAAATTTGCAGTGTGAGATAGGCAAGAAGTAAGGCATGTAGCATCATCAGCACAGCAAAGGGCACTCCTTTAAAGGCAAGGTAGGGCAAAAATATTTTAAGTCAAGTGATAGCGATTGCTGTATGAGTCGTACAATTTTTGAATCAAGCACGGGCAACGTCGAGCCATGCTGCTAGTATGTATATAAAAAAGATGCCTTAAAATCTAAATGGGGTCTCTCCATAGAATTTAAAAAACCCACTCGAACTAAAATGACCCAAATATTCTAAATTGTTTCAAATGAATTCAAAGGAAACCTATTTAATCTGAAAATGAACAAATCTCCTCTGTTCTTATATCTTTAGATTATTGAAGTTTTATCGGGAGACCAAGACTCTCTAGTCTGCAGTGATTCATAAATAAGAAGCAGGAGTTTTGTCCCCTTGCCTTGTTAGGTTATAGTAAAAAGAAAAAATAGAATTCTTCTTAAATTATCTTCAGAATGTTATCCAGGCAGCAGAAAGTCTGTTCACTTCTGAATTACTTTGACAAGAGTTCACTGGAGAACTGAAAGTGTTTTCACCACTAGAGAAAAAATTGAGTTAATTGAGCCAAACCCACCTGAACTAGCAGAGAAGACAGGTTAATCCAACAACAAATTAGTTTTTAACCAGGAAGATGTAAGTTCAATCCCTATGCTGTTCTAACAAATATTGTCCATAGAACAGAACGTTCTCCCCCTTATTTTTTTTTTTTTTGAAAGAAAAAGTAAAAATAATTATAAAGAAAAAATAAATTTTAGATAACATATCAAATTCCAAACTCCATCATCCCATTCATGTGATTCAAAACATTTCTAGGTCGAACACCAATCTGCTGATGTACAAGTGCACATTAACTTGCTGATAAATAAATCAGTAAGTTGATGTGCACTCAAAAACAAACCATAAATCACTAGAAAAAAATTAGCATCAGTGAGAGAGATTTTGTATTTTCATGTCAAAACTGTCTTTCTAGTGCATTATGGGAATTATACTTCCCTTCCTTTTACTATAACCTAAGAAAAGCAAGGGGACGCAACTCCTGCTTCCTTTTTATGAATCAGTACAAGCCCTTGGGGCCCCTCTGCTCTTGGGACCCCCCAGCTGTAGCCCATAATGTAAATCCGACACTGTATATACAGCCACTCCTTAGTTAACAACTTACCTATTTAATAAACCCACCGACAGAACTTATGACCAGCTATAAAATATAAATAAAATATAAAATAAATAAAATATAATAAAAAATAGAATAAAAATAATAAAAATAAAACAATAAATATAAAATAAAAAAATAAATGTAAAATATGAATATAAATTTAAATAAATAAAATAACATAAAATAAAAAAATTACAAATATCAAACCAGTTGCTATTGTGTGAAAAGGCCAAATTCATAAAATAGTAAAGTTAACTGCATGTAGTTTTAATGACCAAATGCTGTAGAAAATACAGTCCATCCTTTTAATAATTCAACTGAAATACAATGAATAAAATGAAAAATAAATAAAAAAAATATTTAAAGTATGCAGACCAAAGTCATGTAGAGAATATAGAGTTGATTTTCAAATTTGTTTATTACATTTACTGTTCATAAGGCTGGTGCAAAGGTCTTATGGGCCCCCACCAAATGTATGATACGGGGCCCCCCACTCTACTACATCTCAATTTTCATAAGGTAGTATTCATATAAAATACAAATTTTATTGTAACCTAATTATGTACAATAATGGATCATATGTAATATAGTTGAACAATTCATCTAGAAAAACTGAAAATAAATACAATGTATCTAAATACAAATTAGAGACCTGCCATAATAGATCATTCCATCTTAAATAAATCAACCATGTTTTGTGGCAATTTTTAACATCAACTTGAGATTTTTCTTGTTAAAAAGTTGAATAATTTTAACCCACTCAACTTTATGGATGAAAAAATAGCAAATTTTATATACCATATATACTTGCAGATAGGTTGCTGCACCTGATAGGTCACACTACTAATTTATGGCTTAATAATTGATGATTTACTGTCGACTCACAGATAGGTCACACTATAATCTGGGGAGTTACACAACCCTTTTTAAACGTAAGAATTATCAAATATCTACCTTTATTTCTACTTTTATTTCAAAACTTAGAATCTTACTTATTATGAAACGCAGATTCTGTGTGTGTCTGTACGTTTATATATTGGATCGGATTTCCTACATTTTTCAACCGATTTCAACAAAACTTCACAGGACTATGTAAAATTACCTTGCGGTGGTTCTGACAGTGCCAAAAATTGGAAAAACACAATTGTTTTTGCACGAAATCAATTTGTAAACATGATTAAGAGGCATTAATGAAAGGGGGACAACTCATATCGAGTTATACTTATTAATATTGAGTTATACTTATTATAAAACCCAGGTTGGTTGTTTGTATGTGTGTGTATTTGTGTTCGTTTATATATGGAATCGGATTTCCTACATTTTTCAACAGATTTCAACAAAACCTCACTTTTTTTTGGCAGGTAGTGTTTCTTATTGTCTTGCACACTTTTTTCTTTATTTTTACATTCAGAATGCTTTAAAAATTCCATTTACAAGACAATTGTTTATAATAAAATTCTATTCAATCGGTAGACTCATAACAATTGAAAATAATGTTTTTGTTTGAGTTTGGGTTTGACCAATTCATAAAAAAAAAAAACAAACAAAAAATAAAACTAATTAAAACATGCGTGTCCGTCAACCTTAAACAATAATCTTTGTTAATTTTATTTTTCAGTCTTTATGATGGTCGATACTTGATCTATCTCTTACTGTTACATCCCCGGGCAATGCCAGGCTCTACTGCTAGTTATTACTGCTAGTTATTAATACAATTTTGCAGTTAAAATAGATTTCGTCAGTCATCATGTAAGCAAAAGGAAGTAACTGTTGTACCGGTATTTTTTTTGAAGGGCTCTGGTTCTTATTGAAAGTCTTGTTACAGTAAGGCCCTTATTTCTTATGTCCACAACCCAATCATACAATTCTTTTTCCATATTTTAATGTGGAGATATTGAATAATTTGCTGCTTTCTTTGATTTTGGCATTTCTTTAAGCTGATATTTCTGATCTCTCCATCCTCTGATGAACTTTTCTGAAACTCCAAACGAAACTGCCTTTCTGCCTTTCGATTTCCATGTTCTTCTGCATAATTAAGTACTTTTAATTTAAAACCTGCTTCATAATTCTTTCTTTTACTCATGATTAGGGTTTGCAAGATTTTAAAATTATAAACTACAAATTTGGCTACCAACTATATCACTGCGCAATGCAAGGCAAACATTTTAGGTACTAGATTCATGCACTTTGTTATTTGTAAATAACACTTAAGAACGCCTTTTAATGTTTTATGAAACAACCATTAAAGAAAATTATCTCAAAGAATGCATTTTATTTCTTTAAGTCATATTGTCCAGTGTATTTTTGACAATATATATATATATATATATATATATATATATATATATATATATATATATATATTTTGCAGAATGAATCATGGGACTATTTTTTCTTTGTCAATAAACATCGACACATGGTTCTTTATGCATGTTCAGGGTTTCTATTTTAGTCTAGTGCAAGCACCCTGACTGAATGGTGACTGATGGATCAATGAATATTTTAAAATTTTATTTATTTATTTATTTATGATGGATATGTGAATCTAGCAGCATGAGGTAAGTTTAAAGCAGTGAGTCCATATATATGATAGATAAATTGTTTCTATATGGAGAAAAAACGCAGCTTTAGTGTCTATGGATTTCTCCGAAATCATGATGACAAGGTAGTGTTGTTTTATATTTCCGTTGAATGGATAGGTCACACCTATAATATTTTGTGAAATCTTTGGTAAAATAAGTGCAACCTATCCACAAGTATATATGGTAGTGGTTTTTCAAGACTTAGCATGATTAAAACAAATTCACGGGTTTGGAAAAAAAAAATAGACCCCAGAGTTATGTCAAAACCTGTGAAAAGTTTTCATTCTTCAATAGTCAGTTGTGCTTAGTTTAATTCATAATGTATATAAATGTAGGTAGAAAAAAAGCAAATGTTGATGAGATAGAAAGGGTCTCAAAGCAATGCCTGGTGCCCTTAATCAGGCTTGCCCCCATTAGAGGGGTTTGGGAGTGGTATGCGCTAGCTGTAACTGTTCAGTACACTCTCAGACTTCTGCTTTGAACATCTTGAAAGCATTTGACAGGGTTTGGTATCCTGGTCTTCATAAGTTGTATTTCTGGCTGAATTTTTTAGCTTATTCAATCCTTATTAAATCACAAAATGAAAGTTGTCCTGAATGGCAATTCTTCTTGATCTTTTTGTATTAATGCATATGTTCCCCAGGGCCCTATCCTTGGACCTATTTTTTTCCTAATTTTCATCATCAACCTTCCTAATGACCCCAGTTCTCAACTTGCTATCTATGCTGATGACACAACTATTTAACTGTGTCTTAATACTTAGTCTGATTTGTTTGATAAGATCATATTGGTGGCTGATGTCAAAATTGACCTTCTGTCTGTTGTTAACTGGGGCAAAAGATGGCTTGTTAATTTTAACTCCTCCAAAACTAAACTGCTTGCTATTAATCACTTGAGAGACTCTTTTCTGCCTTCCATCAGCATGGCTGATGCTAACCTCCAGGAAAGTGACTCGTTGCACCTTCTTGGGCTAATGTTCTCTGCTATGAAATGGAAAAATTATATTGAATCCATTGCTAGGTCTGCTGCTAGGAAAGTTGCTTCACTGTATCAGGCAAGACAATTTTTCTCTCCAGAATCTATCTTACATATTTATAAGTCTGCAATTCATCCAAGCTTAGAATATTGTTGCTGCATATAGTCTGGTGCTTATGCTATATATTTAGAGATTCTTGATAAAATCCAAAGAATCAGGAATGTTATTGATCCTGATCTGGCATCTCATCTTCAGTCACTTTCCCACTGTCATAATGTAGCTTCCCTGTGCCTTTTCTATAAATATTTCTCGTATGGTAATTATTCGGTGAACTCTTCACTATGGTACCGAGACCATATGAATTTAAGCACAGTACTAGATTGACAACAATGTCTCCTCAATTTACAGTTGAATGAGCTATATGCAACTGTAAGTTCTATGTTAACAGTTTCTTCTCTCATACTTCTCACTTGTGTAACTCTCTTCCGGCTTCATGCTTTCCAGCTAAATTTGATCTTCAAAAATTGAAATGTAATGTCTATTGTTATCTTCCGTCTTCTTAATTTACGATCTTTTATTGTTATTGCTCCTTAATTATATTTTTCTATTTCTTATTCTTTAAAACTCAATAAACCCTTGTGTCTCAGTAGCTTTACTGCCTTGATTGGGGTGAAATGAATTAAAAAAAAACATTCAGAAATAAATTAAAAATGTTACAAATCTTACAATTGTAGAACATAGTAACATTTGTTTAACAAGTCAAATACATGTGAAACATAATTAACCAATGAAAATCAAACAACACAAAAGCAAAAATACCCGAATTTTTTCTTTTTTTTCTCGATATCTGTCTTATAGGACATAAACGAATGGAATGGTCCATTTATGTAAATAAGTGGAGTTGAGGGGAGATAACATCAAGCCATTTGCTAAGTGTACCTTCGTGTAGTAAACCTTCTATTTCATTACTTATCTACGAGTTTGTGTGGAATTCTTCTGCTTTCCAGTCAACTTTGATCATCAAAAATTTAAATGCCATGACAATCATTATCTTCTACCTTCTTAATTTCTCTTCTGTTATTGTTCCTGCTCCTTGATAATTTTGTTCTTTTTCTTATATTCTTTCCCACTCAGTAATCCCTTGTGTCTTTAGTGGCTTTATTGCCTTCCTTGGGGTAAAATATAAGAATTGTAATTGTGGAGAATTACTTCAAGAACAGAGAAGTTTGTTCCTATGATTATTTTTTTATTTCGATTTCTGGAGTCAGAAATTCAATCCTATCTGAGCTTAAAGAGGCCAAAAAAGAATGGATAGTTTTGTCAAGAAATTATTGCAGCCCTGGAAAAGACGTAAGGTGATATAGGACATAAGTGAATGGAATCGTCCGTTTTAAAGGGAGTTGAGGAGAGTTAGCATTAGGTTAATTGCTAAGTGTACCTTTGTATAGTAAACCTTCTATTTCATTACTTACCTACAAGTTGGTCTTTCTTATTTATTTCACTCTGTTATCTTGAAAACACGAGATACAACAATACTTCAGTCTCTGATGAAGCTTTAATAAAAGTGAAACATGTTAGATTGATAAACCTTGCCTATTTGTTCTTTATCATATAATAATAATAATAATAATAATAGCTGGCCACTCATATTCGAGGATACCCGTCTATTAGGTAGCCAATCCCTATTGCAGATACTCACTCTGGCACAGTTGCATTTATTCAACACCTACAGAGTCCACCTGGGATTTATACTGCAACTATGCTGAGCATGAGTAACAGTTTCTGTAGAGAGTGTGTTATCTAGCGTGATCAACAATTTGAACAAGGCCAGCAAACTCAAACCCTCAGTCACAATGACTTGTAACTTTGTGCTAGCACAGCTATCAACAGACCCCAAGCGTTCTGTCTACCCATTTTCACTCACAAGGCTAGGGTCAAACTGAGGTGTGGTTTTCGGGTACTTTCCAAAGGTGCTGCACGCCCTGATTGCCTCACTCCAGGCCGGTAACATCAGGAAGTCTCCTTCCTGACAGATCAAATGTGGTGAGATTCAAATACGTATCTCATGGTTAGAAAGCGAACGTTCTAACCACTCAGCTATATGCACATATAATTTTTATCATATATATATATATATATATATATATATATATATATATATATATATATTGTAATGATAAGTCCCACTCTCCCTATTGCCTATTGTGGACTGAATATATCAGTAGATAGATATAGTAAGCATAGGTTATATCCGGTGACTTGCTTTGAGAATTACTAGCTTCCTAACCGATTCCCTGTCTTTCAGTAGTGTATTCTCTTTTACAATAAACCTTTCTTTCATTTACGTCTGTGTTGCTGTTTCTTTCACTCGAGTACCATCTTTGTTTGTTTGTAACCTTCTTTAAGGATACAACACACACACACACACACACACATATATACATATATATATATACATATATATATGTGTGTGTGTGTGTGATAAAATATAGTTTTAAGGTGTGCTATATTTATGGGTTAAAGGGCTCAATATTAGAGATAGAGCACATGTAAATATAAAAGTGGACATTAAAGGCAACATATAGGTGTGTTGCTTTCAATGTCCATTTTTCTATACATACATATATATATATATATATATATATATATATATATATATATATTGCTCATATGTTATAAATATTGTGACATTACAATGGTCCTTTTTTAATTCATGCCTGATGATTGCTATGTACATTGAATGGTGAGTAACAAAAGTATATTTATTCTCAGCATTTAAAAATAAGTATATTTATTCTTAGCATTTAAAAATAATTTAAAGATTTATTCTTAATCCAACATTCTTATTACTATAAGTGTATAGTGCATATAATAAAGAAAAGTCGAGAAGTATAAGCAGTCAATTGCTGATACCCCACCCCCCCAACACCACGATGAGTAGACACAGGGTTCTGTCTATGAAACTCTGGAGTCAGTAGCTCCTTGCATCTTAGTGGCATTATTGCTTTGCTTGGGGTCTGGATATATTGTCAAGGCTTATATTTGAACCAATAATGGTCGAAATGTTTTTAAAAGCAGCAATGACAAAATTATTCATCTGAAAACAAATTCAAGATTATTTTTCACATGAGTTGCTAAGTATTTTTCATCCTCCTGTTAATAAAACCCAATGTGATTGTTTTGTTAGACTGTGTCATTACATTGGAAAAGAAATACTTGTATCCATGTACAAGATCTTGTTTTATTTCATATGTTCTGAACCAATGAAATAATGTATGAATCATTCCCAGGGAGACAAATAATAGATCAATATTTATCAGGTTGACATAGCAACACTTAAGTTCATAACAACCAGTTTCTGTTTATAAGACATGGAAAAAAAAACCTTCCCGTGCTAGTAGCTGTTATGGACTTAGTAAATACTAATTGGTTGCTTCACTATGGTTAGCAAGTTGATCTTGAGTTCAAACTTCTTTGGGAACTTTGATTAATGAGTTATGTGTAAGAACCCCCCAAGAAAAGCAGTTGAAAAATTTAAAATTGAGATGTGACCAAATTACAGTACATTCATTACTTGTGGCGGACTTCACCACATTAATTTAACTTTAGATTAGGAAACGAAACTGACGTGAAAAAGGATAAGCAAAAGACATCATTACACAAAAAATATGTATTTAACAAGATGTACAACAATGTGAAAGAAAGCATGCATTTAAGTAAGGAAAGGTTGAATAAAACAAGAGTTGTCTTTTTAATTAATATTTTTGTATTACAAAGTTCACTGAAAGAAAGTTTGTGATAGTTTCTTGTAATAAATGTTCTCAAGTTTTGCTGTGTAAGAAAAGATTATGTAAGTGTATAAGGAATGTTCAGCATGTGAGTGGTGGTGTGAGTGAGAAGATTGGCATATGGTTTCAACTGTTGTGGATTCGTTTGGTAGCTGAATTCTCACTAATTAGCTAAGAATATTTCTTGCTTATATAGGTGACCATAAGCTCCAAATCACTGTGCAGGAAGAGTTATTCTTCATGTGCAGACGATCTGATTGGTAGGCATTGACCAATCAGCGAGCAAGTTTTGGGGAGACTTAAGAAAGCTTCTGGGATCCGTTTCTCCCAAGAGTGCACAAAATTGACTACATGAAAATAGAATGATTACAAAATTGTCACATTGCTGCAATTTGTTAATTGTCCATAACAACGTAGTGGTGATTTATTAACCAATGAATGCATGTCATTGTATGTGATTTGTATTTGTGTATGCACGTATGTGTGTGCAATATAAATCAGCACAAACTCATCTCTCCATAGGCTTCTATGACCCAATTGATTAAGGCACTGTCTATGACTGACAAGTTTCTAGCATTTTTTTAAATATACAAATGATTATAGTAATAGTGAAATTAATCTTTTCCATACAGGAAACATTTGACATTCATTGACTGAACAGTTAGTATTACACTTTGTTGTATCTAATACAAGGCCCGAGAGCCACTCAAGGCAGAGGGTTACTGTTAAATTTGTTATGATGAACGAGGAATGTAATATGAAAGAAAGAGGAGGTGGTAAGAAGTGGAGATTATGAGGATAAGGAGGATAGATAAGAATAGACCTATATTTGAATAGCAGAGTGTTGTGGTTATAAAATTAGGAATCAATTCTCGATTATCATCAATTTATAAATTAATCTTGCATTTTTTTTCTCTCATCATCATTGTCATCATCCTCATTCTCTTGACTTTTGTAATCATAGTGGGGGTGATCCAAATGCAGGCACCACACTGGATCTCCTCCACAGCGGTCTATCAACAGCAGCTATCAGCAATTCTTGTACAGTCATACCTGTCCATTGTTTGACATTGTCCAACCAGTTTTTGGCATCTTCTCCTACATCCAACTTCAACAGTGCCTTGCATAATGGTCTTGCACAGGCTGTCATGCCTTGTAACATGTCCAAACAACACCATTTTTCTCTGTTTGACAGTGGCAAGAAGAGGTTCCTGGTGGTTCACAAATCTTTCAACCCTTTTCCGCACAAACTCATTGGTTTTATATTCTCAGTAGAAGATTCCAAGGAGTTTTCTCATGCATTTGTTCTCAAACGTTTGGATTCTTCTCTCTGGTCCTGCCAGCAGTGTCCACGTTTCACATCCATATAGGAGAACGGAGATTACCAGCGATTGGTACAGTCTGTACTTCTTTTGAAAGCTAATTTTGCACATCCATATTCTTACCAATTTAGCCATCACTGCCATGGCTGCAGCAATCCGTGTGCCAATTTCCAAATTCCAGGTACCATCTTTAGAAAATTCCCAATTATTTAAAACTGGACACTTCCTCCAAGGAATTCCTATTCATGATAATGTTGACATGTGTTTCTGCTATTCACCATTACTTTGGGTTTCTTGGAGCTGACCTCTATTCCATATGCTCCTGCTCTTTCAAAAACTTTGTTGGTCAAGTCCTGAAGCCTACTGTTACTACCTGCTATGAGGTCAATGTCATCGGCAAAACGTAAGTTACAGATGGATCTTCCACCAATAGAGACTGAAGAATCATGGTTTCTTGCATGATTCTCTCTAGAAAAATGTTGAACAATGTGGATGAAGGTAGGCATCCCTGTCCCACACTGACAGTTGTTCAGAAGAATCCTCCTATTTGTTTTCCCAGAAGAACTGCACTGATGGCATCTTTATATATATGGCCTGGATGATTTGGATAATTCCTTTATCTACATTGAATTCCCTAGGGATTTGCCAAAGACTGTCCTACCATATATGATCAAAAGCTTTCTTGAAATCAACAAAGTTGTGGGACACATCCTTCTGCTGTTGTAGTATCCTACAATTGAAGACCTGTTCTATTGTACTCCATCCGGTTCTAAAACTTGTTTGTTCCTGTGATAGCTGTTCTTCAGCCTTGGATTTCAAATGATTCAAAATTATACAGAGTAGGACTTTACTAGGATGACTAATCAGTCTTATTGTCCTATAATTTCGGCACTACCTGAGGCTTCCTTTCTTTTTTAAGGGTTTTACCAATGACTGAGTCCACTTGTTAGGTCACTATTTTTGTTCGCAAATCTTCTGGCATAAGTATTGTTATGACTTTGATTGTTTCTTCACCTTCATGTTTTATCAACTCACAGGGAATATTATCGACTCCGGGTGACTTGTCAGGTTTCAAGCTCCTTACTGCCAACTCAACCTCTTCTTTCAGTATTGACAGACTGGTCTTGTCATCTTCTGTGGAATGCTGATCAGTTTGCAATATGGAGACATCTGCGTAGAGCTGTTGATTGTATAAACTGTCACAGTATTGAGCCCATCTATAGAAGACCTCCTCACTATCTGTCAGCAGTCTACAATTCTCATCCTCTGTGACTGTTGCTCTCTGTTGGCTGGTCTTAGTGAGGGATTTGAGATTATTGTAGGCCTGTTTTTTTATCACCAGTAAACATGTCCTTCTCAATGGTTTTGCACTTATTTTGTATCCCCCTTTCTTTAGCTGCCATTTTATCTTTCCATTTCTATAATACAGATGATTAAAGTCATCAAGTCCTGATCTGAATCCAATCGAAAATCTATGGTCAATTGTGAAGATGAGCTTATATGAAGGTGGCAAACAATATAACAACAAAACAGACCTATGGGAAGCAATTAAAACTACCATGTCAGATATTGAGCCAGCTGAAGTAAAAAAAATAACAAAATCAGTGGATAATAGATAACTGACTCTTACTGAGAAGAAGAGTCACTATATTTAAATGTAAAGGAATGATGAATAAGTTTAAAAAAGAGGGAACAGTAGAAAGGAAAACTGGATCAGGATGTCACAACAGGAAAAGGGATCATCCTTTCAACTTAGAGGTAAATGCATTCTTACTGTTCAAAGTAGAGTCTAATAGTGTTATAAAAACCTTGGAGAATTCCAGTAAGATATCTTTAATCATTTCTAAGGTACAACAGTTCAAAGCTTAATCTAACAATTAACTAATTTTGCTGTTACACAATTTGGACAATTTTGCTGTTACACCCAAGATATATGTGTGTGTGTGTGTGTGTGTAGAGCAGTGGTAGGCAAACTTTTCAGAGCAAGGGCTGTATTAGTTGGCCATGAAAAGAAAAGTCTGTACCTTTTAAAATCGGGCAGTGTGCTCTAAGATAATACACCATATAGACATCATGGTTAATAAAAACAAATAAATTCATAATCCAGTACAATCAATTTAATGGGGAAAATATTTCTGGTCACAATTCTGCTTTACAATTCTTTTAAAGTCTGGCACAAGGTTGCTGGTAGAAACTGTCATCACTGCATCTAAGTTTGTCTCTGACACCATGGACCTGTTCTTGGACTTATGTATCTTAATGCAAGAAAAACTCTGCTCACAGATGTAAGTGGAACCAAAAATAGAGAATAACCTGGCAGCAAAATTTCTTAAACATGGAAGGCATTGAACAGAGAGTGACTTGTAAAATTCTACTAATAGTAGGGAGTGAAACATTTCCTTCAATGAATGATCAGATTGAATGTCTATCAGGTACTGCATCAACATCAGCAGAGAATGGAGAAATTAATAAGTTGAATTTAAGCTCAATCTGTCTGAAATCTTCAAACCTTGTTTCAAGCTCTTCAGTCAAACTTCTCAACTGATCCTTGTTTCTAGGGCACACATTTGCAGACAGTTTCTCCTTTCCCAACAATGAAAAATAGGTGAACTTGTCTTCACTTGATGCCTTGAAAACAAAGATAATTTTGCTTGAAAAGATTTTATTAGGTTGGTGCAAAAATAATTTCGTTTTCTCACATAGTAACATATGTTAGAAAACGAAATTATTTTTGCACCAACCTAATACATTCTTATGCATTCCATGAGCAAAATGTTCCTTTCCTTGTAATTTCACATTTAGCTCATTCAAATTTTCAAAAACATCAGCTGCTAACATAAGTTCATATTTCCACTCATCACAGTCCATTTTTGTAACAAATTCACAAGCAATCCCTTTCATATTAAGAAAGAGCAAAATTTCTTTTCCTAAGTCCCACAATGATTTCTGCACTTTGCCAAGACTGAGTGATTGTATATTGTGACAAAGAACATCACTATGCTCAGTCTTTATATTCTCCAGTAGATATTTGAATAATCTGTGATTGTTCTTTCTCTGATGGTGTTTACTAAACACACCACTGGCTCCAACACATGCTTCTGGTTAAGTGCAGATTTACACAGATTTTCTTATTGCAAAGTGCAGTGGAAAGACAAGAAAGCTTGCTAAGAATTGTCTTTTCTAATCCTGTTTTCCAAGAGTTTAACCATGCCCATGTTTTCCTATCTAATGCCCGGGTACTCTCTGTTGTTTTGCTTTAATTACATTCACTACACATTCATGCAAATTCTCACCAGTTATATTTTTCATTGATTCTACTGACAGCAATTTTTCAGCGATACAGAAATTCTCATCCACTTCATGTAAAAATTTAGTAACTCTTGGATGTTGCTACTCTCATCTAGTGCTAATGAATAACAGGTGACAGGTGAAAACCAAGGCTAAAATCAAATGTAGTCATTCAGAGCTATTTAATGTTTAAACAATCTAAAAAGCAATACCTGGGCAACAAGTAACACCTGTCAGTCACATATTCCAGTAGTTTTGCTCACTTGAAAAATAGGTGGGTTCATAAGGTTGATTTGTCAAGGGGACTTCTTAATAACATCAGCCTGGGGAATCAATACCAGCATAGAACACCATTGAGAAATGTCCAAAAACCATACTACTGGCTGATGAAAGTCTTGTGAGTGACATTGGGTATCTCAATGTATCTTGTATATTATTTTTGAAAGCTGTCTATACTTGTTCTAACATGTCATCATGGCTGAGGATTTGCACATATTGTCCTTGTTCAAACTGGTGATAATGCCAGATTATGCGTCCCCTCTTCAAATAATAGGTTGGCTCTGTAAAACACACAAAATCTTTACTGGCATCCCTCAGCTGTTGAGTCAACTCCTCACTGATTATTTCTATGCGTCACATAACAGTCCTCCTTGATAATGAAATGTTTGCAAATTTACCTTTCATTTCTGAGTATACTACACTTGCACAATCCATCATGTATTGTTTTATTAACTCACCATCTGAGAATGGTTTTGTTACGTCTTGAAATTCAGTATGCCACCATAAAACTTGTCTTGAATACAATATTGTGAATGGATGATTGCTTCTTAAATAGTTTGTTGCTTGCTCAATTTTACAACATATTCCACAGCCAATTTCTTCTTTTCTGCATCGGTCATGTTGCGACCAAAATCCTCGTATCTTGTTTGGTAGTACTCATTTAACACAAAAATCATCCTCCTGGCACAGTAAATGCACTGTTTTATTTTTAGAACTGGTGAAGAAATACTTCACTAAATGCTATACACTGTGTTTTGTATCTTGTGGTATGGTCTCTATATTTCTGCTTTCAAAGTCTTTTTCAAATGGTGGATTATGAAATATTCACCTTTACACTGTAGAGGTTATTGGTGATGTTTCTGACTAGTGTTTTTCCTGACAGCTTTCACAATGTTTCTGTCATCAACTGCTGTTGTTTTCCTGGACTGACTTGTTTTATGTCTTTTGCTCAGTACACCAGGAGTTTCTTTTTCAGAACATTCCAAATTGTTGCATTGGCTGTGCCCAATGTTTCTCCAATGGCTCTGATTGATTTTCATTATTTTGTCAGCTTCAAAATCGCTTGCTTTTCTCCCATGGACAGCACTCTTGTCTTCATGTTGGTTTATTGTTTTTAACAAGAAATACAATCTTTACAGGTGAAACCCAACGCTAAAACCAAATGTAGTCATTCAGAGCTATTTAATGTTTAAACAAGCAATCTAAAAGGCAATACCTGGGCAACAAGTAACACCTGTCAGTCACATATTCCAGTAGTTTTGCTCACTTGAAAAATGGGTGGGTTCGAACAAAAGGTGATATGCCCTAAGTTGTTTAATACATCTAAATGTAATTACCAAGACATAAAAGCTGAAACTCTGAGCTCTTGTCTCATATTCATCTTTTGATCTTAAACCCAAATGTCTTCAGTGAACAAGAAAAACAAAGAAATTGCCTTGCCATTCCAATATTTTTGGTGGGTACTGTATATATATGGCTGAATGGTTAGAAGGTTTGCTTTCCAACCATAAGATCTGTATTTGATTTGTCAAGGTGACTTCTTAATAATATCAGCTTGGGGAATCGATACCAGCATAGAAGACCATTGAGAAATGCCCAAAAACCATAGTACTGCTTGATGAAAGCCTTGTAAGTGAAATTGAGTAGACTAAAGTTTTTGAAAGCTGTCTATACTTGTTCTAACATGAAGTTACATGTCATCATGGCTGAGGATTTGCATGTATTGTCCTTGTTCAAAATGGTGATAATGCCAGATTATGCACCTCCCCCTGTACATGTTGAAAAACACAAATGTGCCTGAGCTGGCATCTAAAATAGTAATTAGCTCACCACCCTAACAGACAAGCGTACGTGTGTCTGGTCTTACTATAGAGGATAGTGAAAACTGATGCAACCTGTTCAAAATAGATTTTTGTTGTATATTGCATGAGAATGAGTTGCTTTACAAGAAAGAAAAGAGAAAAAATATTGTGAAAGATTACTTTTTTCATGATTTATTTATCTGCTTATTGTCAGAGATTTGGTTGTCTTTGTTCTTTACTAATTTGAATTCTCTGAACTCCTATCCTCTTGGCTATAAAACAAGGATATGCTCCATATATATATATATAAAATATATGTTAAAAATGACAGACATGTGTTAAAGGAGTACTACCAAACAAGCGACAGATACTTAAGCTTTTTATTTAATTTTTCTTGTCTTCAAACAAGAGCTTTCTTTTTTGGACATAGAATGTGTAGAAACTGTCCAAATGTTCTATAGTTCTGAGTACTTTTGGCTATACTTTTAGTTATTATCAAGGATGATTTTATTTTTTTCATTTTAATTGAGTTTGTATGTTATGTGTATGTTTCTAATATGTTATAAAGATGTTTTATTTTCCAAACATGGTTAGCACATTGTGGCCTAGTTCATAGTTAATATTGTTAAGAGTTTTTTTTTCTTTTTTATTATTAGGGCTTTCATTATTTTTATTCTTCTTTTACAGGTGGATGAGGTTATTATGTTTGTGTTTTCTACTAGTATGTTTTGAATGGAGTCTGGTAGGTTCATGGCTGTGTTTAAATAGAGCTCTGTTCAGATAGGTGTAATGTAAGGCATCTGGATAGGCATGTAGTTGTGTGATCAATGCAATTATTTATGAGTTCGGTTTTATCAGGAGCACAGTTCTTTAAGAGGCATTTGAACTCATAATAATGTTTGTTCATTGTAACTTTGACTTAACTGGTGTGTTGTTATTTTTGAGGATAAGGTTAGCTGTCTTAAATTTTTTATAATAGATAATTTGATTTGATTTTTTTTTTTATTCAGGTCAATTGGGGTAATGTATTTCTTTATATTATTTCTAAGTGAAGATTCATTTTGTTTGTAGTTGATGTGCATTTGGTTTTTGTAGAAAATATTTAGGTTATTTTTGACTATGTGTTCCCTATCGTTGTTATGTACTTTGTGGAGAAATAGTCTAATTTGGTGGTCTATAAGGTGGTTAGGGAAGCCATTGTTAATTAGTGTCTGTTTTACATTCTTGAGTTCTTTAAGGAAGAATAGTCGAGAGGATAAATTCTGGAGTGCACTTTTTAGGAAGTTTTTTTTATTACTGCTATTATGTATCTGAGTCATTCATTCGTTGTAATTCTGACTTAGCTGGTGTGTTATTTTTGACACACACTCAATTAAACACTCAATTAAACTGAAAAAATAAAATCATCCTTGGTAATGGCTAAAATTATAACCAAAAGCGCTTGGAACTAAAGAACATCTGAACAGTTTCTACACACTCTGTGTCCAAAAAAGAAAACTCTAACATAACATAAAACTAAAAAACACCTTGACCAAACTGGAATATAATGAAGCACTGTACCACCTCAATGTTAGCATCAATGAACATCGGCACAGAGAAATAATCACCAAAAAACTCTGTAAATTATACCAAGGAAACATTCTACTGTTTTTTTATGAGTATACGTATATATATATATATATATATATATATATATATATATAATATAATCGACTCTCCCGTTGAGATTCGACGTATGAGGGTCAAGCAGATCAGTTTCCAGGAAACCGATAGCCCGACACTGGCACATGAGATTTGATTATAGTGGTGAATGCCTCGTGCAGGACCATCCACACTTTTTGGAGGGACGAATACAGAGACCTGGTGCACCGAATGCCACAAGGTTCCCAAACGACCCTCCGCAGGTTTTAATTTAGAGTTGTCCTTCTCCTAGACCAGTTGCCATCCAAGGCTATATAACCTAGTCTGTCCTGCTATTTTACCCATAGCTGGATGAGGAGGAAGAGGATTCATACCTTTCCCAAGAGTATTAGCACGTAAGTGAATGTAATGGATTCGACTGGAATTCGAACTCGGCTCTCCGATTATTCAATCTGAGCCACTATCCATTACTCCTCCGGGAAAATCTAGAAGAGGATTCATACCTTTACGAAGGATATTAGCACGTAAGTGAATGTAGAATGTAATATATTCAACTGGAATTCAAACTCAGCTCTCCGATTCCTCAATCCAAGCCGATATCCATTACTCCACCGTGCTTCCTATATATATATATATATATATATATTAATGGATTTTTATTCATCATTATTTCTTATGACTGTAAATGTTATTTTTTATTGGGTATGCATATTTGAGTTGTTACCCATTGCTGCTACATCATTTGGCTGTGTTCTTCTCTCTTGGTCGTCTTCTCTCAGTTGGGGGGGTCGAAATGTTTTTGGTAGCAAAATGTTTTTGGTTCAGAATTAAAACAGACATCAGTAAAAGGGATTTTAAACTTACCTATTTCATTAAACATGCCAGCATATACATTTTTTAACTGGCCAGTGGGGGTCACTCTGTCACCCACACTGGGAAGAAAATTCCCCAAAACACAACATAACCATGTCTACTGTGTATGACGTGTAAAACTTAACTCCTGAAAACACTTTCTAACTCTGCAATTCCCATGTTAGGCTCAGCCAATCAAAATCGACATCCCTATTTAGTCTACCATCTGACCTTAAAAGTCTGCCTCAGAAGGTCTGAGCCAAAACACACTGCCACTAAAAAAATAATAGTCTGAAACTATTATTTAACAATTGGAAATATGTCTAAAAGAGGATTTGTTTGTTGGTACTTAAATAAGGGTCCAAGAAGTGTATATGTGAAACTTTAACAATAATGTATAATTAGCCTGATGATTAGAGAATCCTATATATGCGTAGTATATATCCCAGTTCAGATCATGCCAGATTAGTGTTTACACTCAATGTCACATTGTCTAATGTCATCCAAAAACTTTCAGTTTATGTAAGCCATTATGTAAGCGCTAGTAGTACTGGCAAAATGTTCACACTTTTCCTATCTTAATTTTCTGATGATTCATATTTTTTATTTAACGGTTGAACAAGTTCCTTGTGTTAATCTAAGACATGTTTCTTTGGTCAATATATTTTGGATTTATTTATAAATAAAAAAATTAATGTTGTGTTTTATTTAATAAAACCTGACACACCTAAAGCAATTTACTATCAATCTTTTTAAGAACGATAGACAAGCTGAACTAACATCATTTAAGGGCAAGTCAAATGTTATCCACACTTTTGTCATAATATATCTTTAGATTTGTTACAAACACCGTAGAAAATTCCCTTTAACATTGTTAAATATTACAATAATAATCCTAAGTATGAATGCAGGTCATTATTTAAAGAAGTAAGGGGGTAGAAATTATAAAGATTTGAAATTTGACAAGTTTTCCCATTTTGCTGAAGCAGACATTAAACACATGAGAGCATTATCACTCCCTCTTTCTTTTTCTCACTGAAACCAAACAGCGTCTCTGATATGTCTTTTCCATTTTTCCTCGCAATCAAAACAGAATAGTCCATTATTATGTGGTACTGACGGAGTGTAACATATACAATAATTAACTAAGAAATAAATATAATTATAATGTGATTTTTTTTTATCTTCAAACTTTGCTTAGAAACCAGGAAAATTATCAGAACTAAAATAAAAAGAAATAAAGTAAAATTTTAAACACAGAACAGCATACACTATTTACATTATTCGGACTATTGTCCTCATCTTTGTCTCCATGTTTATTACAATGTTTCGGCCGTTGTATGCTCCAGCCTTCTTTACGTGGTTGGAATGTCGAACTGAACCCTTTATTTCACTCGCTGGGGTAGACTGTTCTAGTTCCACGTGCCATGTCTAATGGATGTCAGTTAATCCTTTTAATTCCCCTCTCAAAGTTATCCACTTCCTCAACCAGGTATTGAACTCACACTCTTTGGGTCCTGTTACTGGATCAAAGACACATGGCACAGTGGATAAAAGCATTAGTTAGGTCTAGTGACAAAAATACTCTTCTCTCAAATATATATATATATATATGTGTGTGTGTGTGTGTGATGACTTAAAATGACTAGACAGTTTCAATGTATCTATTTTGTATATGATCACTCCCTTCCCCCCACACTATTTTTTAATTTGATTTTCTATTTGTGAAAAGGTATTTTTTCATATTTTTTGGGCCATTTAGAGATGTGGTCTGAAACCCCTGTGAAAAATGAAGTGTTCTGTGATCCTCTTTGTTTGAATAAAATAATTCTCATGAGCAGTTTGTTTGTTTGAGTTTTATAGCATATCAACCACTGTGAGTTATTTAATGCCAAATCCAGTTTATATGAATTTTAAATGCCTATTTTGTATGGAATAAAAAATATATAGCTGGCAACATTATTGTTTCAAAAAAAAACAACGTATAGCTGGCAACACTATTCCTTTACAAAAAACGTATAGCTGGTAACACTATTCCTTCACAAAAAACGTATAGCTGGCAACACTATTCCTTTACAAAAAACGTATAGCTGGCAACATTACTTCTTTACAAAAAAACGTATAGCTGGCAACATTACTTCTTTACAAAAAAACGTATAGCTGGCAACATTACTTCTTTACAAAAAAACGTATAGCTGGCAACATTATTGTTTCAAAAACTTTCAGCTGGCAACATTATTTTTCTGAAAACATTATCTGAGATCTTGCTGTTGGATGCAGTTTATCACCGTACCCAGGACATGGATGTAGTTTATCATCATACCCAGGACGTGGATGTAGTTTACCGTCATACCCAGGACGTGAGTAAAACTTGGAAAACTAGGGGTTCACTATTTGCCCATAGCTGGAACCCTAACAGGTGCTACCACCCCGGGTCAAGGTGGACCTGGGAACACCAGCAATTAAGAGGTGGTTCCACGCTCCTCAAAACCACCTGATCAGAGGCCTTGCTGTTGGATGCAATTTAATGTCATACCCAGGACACCTCATTGGGGGGGTCTTACCCCTCTACAGAGGTGCAGTCGGCGTATTCTAAAGCCCCAGCAGACAGGGCCATCTCATGAGCAGATAACTTCAGAAGTTACTTTGGCATCATAAAGAAAGTATCTAGACATCAAGGCATTCAGAAAAGAAAGCATTTTGACATCACAGTGAAAATATGAAGACATCATGAATGTGTTCAGATGAGAAGGCATTTTGATATCACGGTGAAAATATTAAGACATCATGAATGTGTTCAGATGAGAAGGCATTTTGACATCACAGTGAAAATATTAAGACATCATGAATGTGTTCAGATGAGAAGGCATTTTGACATCACAGTGAAAATATTAAGACATCATGAATGTGTTCAGATGAGAAGGCATTTTGACATCACAGTGAAAATATTAAGACATCATGAATGTGTTCAGATGAGAAGGCATTTTGACATCACAGTGAAAATATTAAGACATCATGAATGTGTTCAGATGAGAAGGCATTTTGACATCACAGTGAAAATATTAAGACATCATGAATGTGTTCAGATGAGAAGGCATTTTGACATCACAGTGAAAATATTAAGACATCATGAATGTGTTCAGATGAGAAGGCATTTTGACATCACAGTGAAAATATTAAGACATCATGAATGTGTTCAGATGAGAAGGCATTTTGACATCACAGTGAAAATATTAAGACATCATGAATGTGTTCAGATGAGAAGGCATTTTGATATCATGGTGAAAATATTAAGACATCATGAATGTGTTCAGATGAGAAGGCATTTTGACATCACAGTGAAAATATTAAGACATCATGAATGTGTTCAGATGAGAAGGCATTTTGACATCACAGTGAAAATATTAAGACATCATGAATGTGTTCAGATGAGAAGGCATTTTGACATCACAGTGAAAATATTAAGACATCATGAATGTGTTCAGATGAGAAGGCATTTTGACATCATGGTGAAAATATTAAGACATCATGAATGTGTTCAGATGAGAAGGCATTTTGACATCACAGTGAAAATATTAAAACATCATGAATGTGCTCAGATGAGAAGGCATTTAGATATCATGGTGAAAATATTAAGACATCATGAATGTGTTCAGATGAGAAGGCATTTTGACATCACGGTGAAAATATTAAGACATCATGAATGTGTTCAGATGAGAAGGCATTTTGACATCACAGTGAAAATATTAAGACATCATGAATGTGTTCAGATGAGAAGGCATTTTGATATCATGGTGAAAATATTAAGACATCATGAATGTGTTCAGATGAGAAGGCATTTTGACATCACAGTGAAAATATTAAGACATCATGAATGTGTTCAGATGAGAAGGCATTTTGATATCATGGTGAAAATATTAAGACATCATGAATGTGTTCAGATGAGAAGGCATTTTGACATCATGGTGAAAATATTAAGACATCATGAATGTGTTCAGATGAGAAGGCATTTTGACATCACAGTGAAAATATTAAAACATCATGAATGTGCTCAGATGAGAAGGCATTTAGATATCATGGTGAAAATATTAAGACATCATGAATGTGTTCAGATGAGAAGGCATTTTGATATCATGGTGAAAATATTAAGACATCATGAATGTGTTCAGATGAGAAGGCATTTTGACATCACAGTGAAAATATTAAGACATCATGAATGTGTTCAGATGAGAAGGCATTTTGACATCACAGTGAAAATATTAAGACATCATGAATGTGTTCAGATGAGAAGGCATTTTGACATCACAGTGAAAATATTAAGACATCATGAATGTGTTCAGATGAGAAGGCATTTTGACATCACGGTGAAAATATTAAGACATCATGAATGTGTTCAGATGAGAAGGCATTTTGACATCACAGTGAAAATATTAAAACATCATGAATGTGCTCAGATGAGAAGGCATTTAGATATCATGGTGAAAATATTAAGACATCTTGAATGTGCTCAGATGAGAAGGCATTTAGATATCATGGTGAAAATATTAAGACATCATGAATGTGCTCAGATGAGAAGGCATTTTGATATCACAGTGAAAATATTAAAACATCATGAATGTGCTCAGATGAGAAGGCATTTAGATATCATGGTGAAAATATTAAGACATCATGAATGTGCTCAGATGAGAAGGCATTTTGATATCATGGTGAAAATATTAAGACATCATGAATGTGTTCAGATGAGAAGGCATTTTGACATCACAGTGAAAATATTAAGACATCATGAATGTGTTCAGATGAGAAGGCATTTTGACATCATGGTGAAAATATTAAGACATCATGAATGTGTTCAGATGAGAAGGCATTTTGACATCACAGTGAAAATATTAAAACATCATGAATGTGCTCAGATGAGAAGGCATTTAGATATCATGGTGAAAATATTAAGACATCATGAATGTGCTCAGATGAGAAGGCATTTTGACATCACAGTGAAAATATTAAGACATCATGAATGTGCTCAGATGAGAAGGCATTTTGATATCATGGTGAAAATATTAAGACATCATGAATGTGTTCAGATGAGAAGGCATTTTGACATCACAGTGAAAATATTAAGACATCATGAATGTGTTCAGATGAGAAGGCATTTTGACATCATGGTGAAAATATTAAGACATCATGAATGTGTTCAGATGAGAAGGCATTTTGACATCACAGTGAAAATATTAAAACATCATGAATGTGCTCAGATGAGAAGGCATTTTGATATCATGGTGAAAATATTAAGACATCATGAATGTGTTCAGATGAGAAGGCATTTTGACATCACAGTGAAAATATTAAGACATCATGAATGTGTTCAGATGAGAAGGCATTTTGACATCATGGTGAAAATATTAAGACATCATGAATGTGTTCAGATGAGAAGGCATTTTGACATCACAGTGAAAATATTAAAACATCATGAATGTGTTCAGATGAGAAGGCATTTTGACATCACAGTGAAAATATTAAGACATCATGAATGTGTTCAGATGAGAAGGCATTTTGACATCATGGTGAAAATATTAAGACATCATGAATGTGTTCAGATGAGAAGGCATTTTGACATCACAGTGAAAATATTAAGACATCATGAATGTGCTCAGATGAGAAGGCATTTTGACATCACAGTGAAAATATTAAGACATCATGAATGTGTTCAGATGAGAACGCATTTTGACATCATGGTGAAAATATTAAGACATCATGAATGTGTTCAGATGAGAAGGCATTTTGACATCACAGTGAAAATATTAAAACATCATGAATGTGCTCAGATGAGAAGGCATTTTGACATCACAGTGAAAATATTAAGACATCATGAATGTGCTCAGATGAGAAGGCATTTTGACATCACAGTGAAAATATTAAGACATCATGAATGTGTTCAGATGAGAAGGCATTTTGATATCATGGTGAAAATATTAAGACATCATGAATGTGCTCAGATGAGAAGGCATTTTGACATCACAGTGAAAATATTAAGACATCATGAATGTGCTCAGATGAGAAGGCATTTTGACATCACAGTGAAAATATTAAGACATCATGAATGTGTTCAGATGAGAAGGCATTTTGATATCATGGTGAAAATATTAAGACATCATGAATGTGCTCAGATGAGAAGGCATTTTGACATCACAGTGAAAATATTAAGACATCATGAATGTGCTCAGATGAGAAGGCATTTTGACATCTCAGTGAAAATATTAAGACATCATGAATGTGTTCAGATGAGAAGGCATTTTGATATCATGGTGAAAATATTAAGACATCATGAATGTGCTCAGATGAGAAGGCATTTTGACATCACAGTGAAAATATTAAGACATCATGAATGTGCTCAGATGAGAAGGCATTTTGACATCACAGTGAAAATATTAAGACATCATGAATGTGTTCAGATGAGAAGGCATTTTGATATCATGGTGAAAATATTAAGACATCATGAATGTGCTCAGATGAGAAGGCATTTTGACATCACAGTGAAAATATTAAGACATCATGAATGTGCTCAGATGAGAAGGCATTTTGACATCACAGTGAAAATATTAAGACATCATGAATGTGTTCAGATGAGAAGGCATTTTGATATCATGGTGAAAATATTAAGACATCATGAATGTGCTCAGATGAGAAGGCATTTTGACATCACAGTGAAAATATTAAGACATCATGAATGTGCTCAGATGAGAAGGCATTTTGACATCACAGTGAAAATATTAAGACATCATGAATGTGCTCAGATGAGAAGGCATTTTGATATCATGGTGAAAATATTAAGACATCATGAATGTGCTCAGATGAGAAGGCATTTTGACATCACAGTGAAAATATTAAGACATCATGAATGTGCTCAGATGAGAAGGCATTTAGACATCATGGTGAAAATATTAAGACATCATGAATGTGCTCAGATGAGAAGGCATTTTGACATCACAGTGAAAATATTAAGACATCATGAATGTGCTCAGATGAGAAGGCATTTTGATATCATGGTGAAAATATTAAGACATCATGAATGTGTTCAGATGAGAAGGCATTTTGATATCATGGTGAAAATATTAAGACATCATGAATGTGTTCAGATGAGAAGGCATTTTGATATCATGGTGAAAATATTAAGACATCATGAATGTGTTCAGATGAGAAGGCATTTTGACATCACAGTGAAAATATTAAGACATCATGAATGTGTTCAGATGAGAAGGCATTTTGACATCACAGTGAAAATATTAAGACATCATGAATGTGTTCAGATGAGAAGGCATTTAGATATCATGGTGAAAATATTAAGACATCATGAATGTGCTCAGATGAGAAGGCATTTAGATATCATGGTGAAAATATTAAGACATCATGAATGTGTTCAGATGAGAAGGCATTTTGATATCATGGTGAAAATATTAAGACATCATGAATGTGTTCAGATGAGAAGGCATTTTGACATCACGGTGAAAATATTAAGACATCATGAATGTGTTCAGATGAGAAGGCATTTTGACATCACGGTGAAAATATTAAGACATCATGAATGTGTTCAGATGAGAAGGCATTTTGACATCACGGTGAAAATATTAAGACATCATGAATGTTCTCAGATGAGAAGGCATTTAGATATCATGGTGAAAATATTAAGACATCATGAATGTGTTCAGATGAGAAGGCATTTTGATATCACGGTGAAAATATTAAGACATCATGAATGTGTTCAGATGAGAAGGCATTTTGACATCACAGTGAAAATATTAAGACATCATGAATGTGTTCAGATGAGAAGGCATTTTGATATCATGGTGAAAATATTAAGACATCATGAATGTGCTCAGATGAGAAGGCATTTTGACATCACAGTGAAAATATTAAGACATCATGAATGTGCTCAGATGAGAAGGCATTTTGACATCACATTGAAAATATTAAGACATCATGAATGTGCTCAGATGAGAAGGCATTTTGATATCATGGTGAAAATATTAAGACATCATGAATGTGCTCAGATGAGAAGGCATTTTGACATCACAGTGAAAATATTAAGACATCATGAATGTGCTCAGATGAGAAGGCATTTAGACATCATGGTGAAAATATTAAGACATCATGAATGTGTTCAGATGAGAAGGCATTTTGACATCATGGTGAAAATATTAAGACATCATGAATGTGTTCAGATGAGAAGGCATTTTGACATCACAGTGAAAATATTAAAACATCATGAATGTGCTCAGATGAGAAGGCATTTAGATATCATGGTGAAAATATTAAGACATCATGAATGTGCTCAGATGAGAAGGCATTTTGATATCATGGTGAAAATATTAAGACATCATGAATGTGTTCAGATGAGAAGGCATTTTGTCATCACAGTGAAAATATTAAGACATCATGAATGTGTTCAGATGAGAAGGCATTTTGACATCATGGTGAAAATATTAAGACATCATGAATGTGTTCAGATGAGAAGGCATTTTGACATCACAGTGAAAATATTAAGACATCATGAATGTGTTCAGATGAGAAGGCATTTTGACATCATGGTGAAAATATTAAGACATCATGAATGTGTTCAGATGAGAAGGCATTTTGACATCACAGTGAAAATATTAAGACATCATGAATGTGCTCAGATGAGAAGGCATTTTGACATCACAGTGAAAATATTAAGACATCATGAATGTGTTCAGATGAGAACGCATTTTGACATCATGGTGAAAATATTAAGACATCATGAATGTGTTCAGATGAGAAGGCATTTTGACATCACAGTGAAAATATTAAAACATCATGAATGTGCTCAGATGAGAAGGCATTTTGACATCACAGTGAAAATATTAAGACATCATGAATGTGCTCAGATGAGAAGGCATTTTGACATCACAGTGAAAATATTAAGACATCATGAATGTGTTCAGATGAGAAGGCATTTTGATATCATGGTGAAAATATTAAGACATCATGAATGTGCTCAGATAAGAAGGCATTTTGACATCACAGTGAAAATATTAAGACATCATGAATGTGCTCAGATGAGAAGGCATTTTGACATCACAGTGAAAATATTAAGACATCATGAATGTGTTCAGATGAGAAGGCATTTTGATATCATGGTGAAAATATTAAGACATCATGAATGTGCTCAGATGAGAAGGCATTTTGACATCACAGTGAAAATATTAAGACATCATGAATGTGCTCAGATGAGAAGGCATTTTGACATCACAGTGAAAATATTAAGACATCATGAATGTGTTCAGATGAGAAGGCATTTTGATATCATGGTGAAAATATTAAGACATCATGAATGTGCTCAGATGAGAAGGCATTTTGACATCACAGTGAAAATATTAAGACATCATGAATGTGCTCAGATGAGAAGGCATTTTGACATCACAGTGAAAATATTAAGACATCATGAATGTGTTCAGATGAGAAGGCATTTTGATATCATGGTGAAAATATTAAGACATCATGAATGTGCTCAGATGAGAAGGCATTTTGACATCACAGTGAAAATATTAAGACATCATGAATGTGCTCAGATGAGAAGGCATTTTGACATCACAGTGAAAATATTAAGACATCATGAATGTGTTCAGATGAGAAGGCATTTTGATATCATGGTGAAAATATTAAGACATCATGAATGTGCTCAGATGAGAAGGCATTTTGACATCACAGTGAAAATATTAAGACATCATGAATGTGCTCAGATGAGAAGGCATTTTGACATCACAGTGAAAATATTAAGACATCATGAATGTGCTCAGATGAGAAGGCATTTTGATATCATGGTGAAAATATTAAGACATCATGAATGTGCTCAGATGAGAAGGCATTTTGACATCACAGTGAAAATATTAAGACATCATGAATGTGCTCAGATGAGAAGGCATTTAGACATCATGGTGAAAATATTAAGACATCATGAATGTGCTCAGATGAGAAGGCATTTTGACATCACAGTGAAAATATTAAGACATCATGAATGTGCTCAGATGAGAAGGCATTTTGATATCATGGTGAAAATATTAAGACATCATGAATGTGTTCAGATGAGAAGGCATTTTGATATCATGGTGAAAATATTAAGACATCATGAATGTGTTCAGATGAGAAGGCATTTTGATATCATGGTGAAAATATTAAGACATCATGAATGTGTTCAGATGAGAAGGCATTTTGACATCACAGTGAAAATATTAAGACATCATGAATGTGTTCAGATGAGAAGGCATTTTGACATCACAGTGAAAATATTAAGACATCATGAATGTGTTCAGATGAGAAGGCATTTAGATATCATGGTGAAAATATTAAGACATCATGAATGTGCTCAGATGAGAAGGCATTTAGATATCATGGTGAAAATATTAAGACATCATGAATGTGTTCAGATGAGAAGGCATTTTGATATCATGGTGAAAATATTAAGACATCATGAATGTGTTCAGATGAGAAGGCATTTTGACATCACGGTGAAAATATTAAGACATCATGAATGTGTTCAGATGAGAAGGCATTTTGACATCACGGTGAAAATATTAAGACATCATGAATGTTCTCAGATGAGAAGGCATTTAGATATCATGGTGAAAATATTAAGACATCATGAATGTGTTCAGATGAGAAGGCATTTTGATATCACGGTGAAAATATTAAGACATCATGAATGTGTTCAGATGAGAAGGCATTTTGACATCACAGTGAAAATATTAAGACATCATGAATGTGTTCAGATGAGAAGGCATTTTGATATCATGGTGAAAATATTAAGACATCATGAATGTGCTCAGATGAGAAGGCATTTTGACATCACAGTGAAAATATTAAGACATCATGAATGTGCTCAGATGAGAAGGCATTTTGACATCACAGTGAAAATATTAAGACATCATGAATGTGCTCAGATGAGAAGGCATTTTGATATCATGGTGAAAATATTAAGACATCATGAATGTGCTCAGATGAGAAGGCATTTTGACATCACAGTGAAAATATTAAGACATCATGAATGTGCTCAGATGAGAAGGCATTTAGACATCATGGTGAAATTATTAAGACATCATGAATGTGCTCAGATGAGAAGGCATTTTGACATCACAGTGAAAATATTAAGACATCATGAATGTGCTCAGATGAGAAGGCATTTTGATATCATGGTGAAAATATTAAGACATCATGAATGTGCTCAGATGAGAAGGCATTTTGACATCACAGTGAAAATATTAAGACATCATGAATGTGTTCAGATGAGAAGGCATTTTGACATCACAGTGAAAATATTAAGACATCATGAATGTGTTCAGATGAGAAGGCATTTAGATATCATGGTGAAAATATTAAGACATCATGAATGTGCTCAGATGAGAAGGCATTTAGATATCATGGTGAAAATATTAAGACATCATGAATGTGTTCAGATGAGAAGGCATTTTGATATCATGGTGAAAATATTAAGACATCATGAATGTGTTCAGATGAGAAGGCATTTTGATATCATGGTGAAAATATTAAGACATCATGAATGTGTTCAGATGAGAAGGCATTTTGACATCACAGTGAAAATATTAAGACATCATGAATGTGTTCAGATGAGAAGGCATTTTGACATCACAGTGAAAATATTAAGACATCATGAATGTGTTCAGATGAGAAGGCATTTAGATATCATGGTGAAAATATTAAGACATCATGAATGTGCTCAGATGAGAAGGCATTTAGATATCATGGTGAAAATATTAAGACATCATGAATGTGCTCAGATGAGAAGGCATTTAGATATCATGGTGAAAATATTAAGACATCATGAATGTGTTCAGATGAGAAGGCATTTTGATATCACGGTGAAAATATTAAGACATCATGAATGTGTTCAGATGAGAAGGCATTTTGATATCACGGTGAAAATATTAAGACATCATGAATGTGTTCAGATGAGAAGGCATTTTGACATCACAGTGAAAATATTAAGACATCATGAATGTGTTCAGATGAGAAGGCATTTTGACATCACAGTGAAAATATTAAGACATCATGAATGTGTTCAGATGAGAAGGCATTTTGACATCACGGTGAAAATATTAAGACATCATGAATGTGCTCAGATGAGAAGGCATTTAGATATCATGGTGAAAATATTAAGACATCATGAATGTGTTCAGATGAGAAGGCATTTTGATATCACGGTGAAAATATTAAGACATCATGAATGTGTTCAGATGAGAAGGCATTTTGACATCACAGTGAAAATATTAAGACATCATGAATGTGTTCAGATGAGAAGGCATTTTGACATCACGGTGAAAATATTAAGACATCATGAATGTGTTCAGATGAGAAGGCATTTTGATATCACGGTGAAAATATTAAGACATCTTGAATGTGTTCAGATGAGAAGGCATTTTGACATCACAGTGAAAATATTAAGACATCATGAATGTGTTCAGATGAGAAGGCATTTTGATATCACGGTGAAAATATTAAGACATCATGAATGTGTTCAGATGAGAAGGCATTTTGACATCACAGTGAAAATATTAAGACATCATGAATGTGTTCAGATGAGAAGGCATTTTGATATCACGGTGAAAATATTAAGACATCATGAATGTGTTCAGATGAGAAGGCATTTTGACATCACAGTGAAAATATTAAGACATCATGAATGTGTTCAGATGAGAAGGCATTTTGATATCACGGTGAAAATATTAAGACATCATGAATGTGTTCAGATGAGAAGGCATTTTGATATCACGGTGATAATATTAAGACATCATGAATGTGTTCAGATGAGAAGGCATTTTGACATCACAGTGAAAATATTAAGACATCATGAATGTGTTCAGATGAGAAGGCATTTAGATATCACATTTATTTTTTAGATTTTATTCTTATTTATTTATTTTATGTTAAATAGTGTTCGTATAAAATTAATTTACAATGATGATAATAATAATAGTAATTTATTTTTTATATTTTATTTTTATTTTATATTATTTATAAGTTTGTCTTTACGTTTGTTTATTTTATTTACTTATTTTTTATATTTTATTTTTATTTATTTTATATAAAATAATATACATATTAAATTAATTTACAATAATAATAATACTAATAATAATTCAGTGATAAAGGAAGCCAACAAATTCAAAAGGGAATCTCAATTGGATGAGGAAGCACAAGTGAAAGATAATACATCTGCAGTGGTAAAGAACATAAAAAGAAGCCAAAAGCAAATTCAATTGGATCAAATACAGAAACAAAGGCAACATATACAATAGAAATTAAAGGAAACAGTAATAAGAATGATAATAATGGTTTTCCTATTTGAATTTTCTCATAAATCTTAATTCTTCAGTTAATGATTGAATAAGCTCATGGCAAGTTCTACGACAGTAAAATATCCATAGAAATTCCCCTATCGCGTTGTTATTTGAGCAATAACAATCATAAATACGAATGCTGGTAATTATTTTAAAGAAGTAAGAGGGTACAAATAAAAAGATTGGAAATCGACCACTTCTTCCATTTCACTGAAACAGCCATTAAACACTTTTATCTTCCCTTTTTTCGTTCATTTTCACATTGGAATCAACTAGTGTCTTTGATATGCCTTTTGTCTTCTCGAGTGGCCAAAACAGAATGATCCATTATTTATGATATATTGGCAGGAGGTGTTAAACACTTCTATCTTTCTTCCTTTTTTTTTTTCACTGAAACCAAGTAACATCTCTGATATCTTTTTTGTCTTTCATGTCTCAGTTACTTTTCCACCACTGTAATATAGCTTCCTTTTGCCTTTTCTATAAATACTTTTACAATCATTGTTTTAACGAACTCTTTACTATGGTATCTAGACTCTATGAATTTAAATGCAGTACTTGGTTGGCGGCAAGGTCTCATCATTTTAGGCTGAACTGGCTAGATACTAGATACTGTCAATGATAAAATTATTCATACACCCATCAATTTTGAATATTTTTATCCATTTCTCAAAATCTAATGCTCATATAATGCCAGGTTTCTTTATATGTTATTAAGCACAAAAAAAGGAATATAAAACTCAATTTTTAGAACAATAGGTTAAATAAAACAAATTTGACAGATGAATTATGAAAAATAGGAAATGACAAAATTATTCGTACAGTATAAAAAATAGAAAAAAATTGAACAATTTTCACAATATTAACAGTCAATAGCCTGGCCCCTAATCTTGTCAGTCATATTTAATGAAACTTGTATAAAAGAGGGGTTGCTGCCCGAATACACAATTATTAAATTACTTTCATTGTTGGCTGCCAGGTCATGTAACACTACAACATTCAGAAAACAAAAAAAAAAAAAACTTGTTTTATGAGATATATAAGTGTGAACATAAACTAAATAACGAGATATACTATATATACAGGTGAGCAAATAAATATTTATTTAATTTAAGGTGTAAACAAAACAGTGCTCAGTGTAATTAAACTGATCTATAATGTATATATTAATAAATACATATATACAGTCAACAAGGAAATTATTCATACACCCATCAATTTTTAATATTTTTATCCATTTCTCAGAATCTAATGCCCGTATAATACCAGGTTTTTAAATATTATTAAGCACAAAAAAAGGAATATAAAACTCACCTTTTCAGAACAATAGGTTAAATATAACAAATTTGGCAGGTGAATTATGCAAAATAAGAAAAGACAGAATTATTCATACAGTGTGAAAAATAGAAAAAATTGAACAATTGTCACAATATTAACAATCAATAGCCTGGCCTCTCATCTTTATAAGTTGCTGCAATCGTTTTCTAAAGTTTTTGATGAGATTTGAACAAGTCTTTTCTGGGATTTTCTTCTATACTTCCATCATTACACGTTCTAATTCCTGAAGGTTTTTTTTGTGACCAACGATTTATTCAAACTTTCAATTCTTGCCATAGATTTTCAATAGGATTCAAGTCAGGACTCAATGAAGGCCATGGCAGAACTGTAATCTTCTTTTTCTAACACCATGCAGTCACTGATTTAGACATATGTTTGGAATCATTGCCTTGTGGAAAGTAAATCGCTGACCCAGATGAAGATTTTGTTCTGATAGTTGTAGGTTTTCATCCAGAATTTTGATATAGCCTGCAGATTTCATTATTCTTCTCATTGCAATTGCTCAATCCCCCTTGAGCTAAAATATCATCGAGTCACCTCCATGTTTTAACGTCACCACTGTGTTCTTTGGGAAGAAAACCTCACCTTTCTTGTGCCAAATCTTCTGTACATCATTATGTCCAAAAAGCTCAATTTTTGTTTCATCACTCCATAGTACTTGTTCCCAAAAGCAATTTTCTTTGTCCAAGAATGATTTGGTAAAATTAAACTGAGCAACAATGTGACATGATTTGTGAAGAGGGGTTCATCGTAGTCGGTTTCCATACAACCCATTTCTATTTAAACAACGTTGTATTATGTGAGTTCTTACTCTGATACTTATCCTATCCAAACTTTTGGTGATGTCTTTCAAAACAACAACTCTTGGGTTTATATTAACCTCACAACACAGTTCTCAGTGACAATTTCAGTTTTCTTTCAGGCCCAGGCAAATTCTCTGTCATGCCAAACTGTTTAAACTTCTTTATAATGGACTATATTGTAGATCTAGGAATAGCCAACTGGTTTAAAATAGTGCTGTAACTATTTCCCCGACTTGTTGAATTTAATAATTCTCTGTCTCAAGTCAACACTAAGCTCCTTTGTCTTCCCTATCATCTTTACTGGAATTATCTCAAATATTCTACTGAATAAATAGTCTAGAAGGCTTTACCAATAAAATAATTATGTAAATTATTTATACTAACACGAATCAATCAATTTCAAACAATATTTTCTACTGTATGAATAATTTTGTCTTTTCCTGTTTTGGATAATTTGCCTGTCAAATTTGCTGTAGTTAACTTATTGTTCTGATAATTAAGTTTTATATTCCTATTTTGTGCTTATTAATCATATAAAAAAAACCTGGCTTCATACAGGCATTAGCTTCTCAGATCTGGATAAAGATATTCAAAATTGATGGGTGTACAAATAATTTTGTTGTTGACTCTACAACCATAAGTTCTATACTAACAGTTTCTATTCTCATACTTCTCGATTGTGGAACTGTTTTCTGGCTCCATACATTCCAGCCAACTTAGATCTTCAAAAATTTAAATGCAATGTCAGTCATTATCTACTGTCTTCTTGATTCCTCTTCTTATATTGTTCTTGCTCCTTAATAATGTTTCTCTTTTTTATTGTTATTCTTTAACACTCAGTAAGTACTTGTGTCTTATTGGCTTTATTGCCTTGCTTGGGGTGATATAATTTAAAAAAAAAAAGAGGAATTAAATGGTTTGTTGGACTCTCTTTTAATTATGTATTCAGAATTTTCACTTTATTGGATCTCAACACTTCTGCTTCATTGGAACTCAATATTAAAACTTTCTGAAATTTCTGTCATTTTTATAGCAACGGTACACTAGTAATACTAGTAGCACTAGTAATAATATATAGTGTGTGCATGAATATACATATATGTGTTGTTTGGATTCATGGCCAAACATAAAGCATCAGTAAATAAAAAGTATATTTTATATCCATTTAATTCATGGTGAAAGTGTGTTAATAATTCCAGAGGATTGTGACTGTTTACCAAAACTGTTCATTCTTGATTTACAGATGACAGATAAATATTGGATGATGTAATCACAGGTATGTATTATTCTGTGATACGAATAGTTTAAGGCTTTTGCTGGACGCTAAAAAGAAAGATTTCATGCCCTCATAAACATAGTACGCATGAGAAATGCTGATGAAATTAACACTTTGTGGTTGGAGGTTATTGCTTGTCCTTTGTTAAGCTCTCAATATAACAAGTTTACACCCAGTTTTCAGTTTTGTTAATATACAAGCTGAAAAAGTAAAGTAAAGCAAAGTATTATATATATATATATATTAAACATCTCTATCTATCTATATATATATATATATATATATTAAACATATATATATATATATATATATATATATTAAACATCTCTCTCTATCTATATATATATATTAAACATCTCTCTCTCTCTCTCTCTCTCTATATATATATATATATATATATATATATATATATATATATCTTTATATATATTAAACATCTCTCCCCTCTCTCTCTCTCTATATATATATATATATATATATATATTAAACATCTCTCTCCTCTCTCTCTATATATATATATTAAACATCTCTCTCCTCTCTCTCTCTCTCTCTCTATATATATATATATATATATATATATATATATATATTAAACATCTCTCTCCTCTCTCTCTCTCTCTCTATATATATATATATATATATATATATATATATTAAACATCTCTCTCCCATTATCAACCTCACTTTATTTAACAGTGGGAATGGTGCTTTGAATGTTTTTAAAAAATAGAAAGGCATTCACTCAAATTCCAGCTCAGAAGTACAACTGCTACTGGTATTCAAAATAACACAGTCAAATATAAAGAACGATTAACAACACCTAAAAGCAACCCCCACTTCAAAATAGCTAAAGAAGTGGTTAAAAATGCTTGTGACACTAGACAATATGGACAATTTTTGCACTCCCTTACTCCCACCTGAAAAAATGTAAGAACGCTAGAAAAACTAAATAAAAAATGAATAAAATTTTCCTTGTCTATCATATTTAATGAAAGATGTTTAAAAGAAAGTTTGCTGCCCAAATATACATTAATATACATAAATATATATATATATATATATATATATATATATATATAGGTAAAAAAATCCGTGGGTAAGTAATAGAAGTAGATCCTAGTAATATAAAATATTAAAACTGATCCACAAAAGACAGCTCAATATAATTTTTATTATAGAGCATATAAGTGAATTGCAATTAATGAAACCCAAACAAAATTTGTTTGGGATTCATTGATTGTAATTCACATTTATTTATATATATATATATATATATATATATATATATATATTGTGTATTTCGACAGCAATCCTTCTTTTATACAAGTTTCATTAAAGTCAACTGACAAGGTACTGCAATTAAGCTTTTTATTCAATTTTTCTTTTGTTTGTATAAATTTTTCCTTTTCTGGAAAAAATGTATGCAAAAGTTTTCCAAATGTTCTATGTCTGAGCACTTTTGGCTATTCTATTAGCCATTATCAAGGATGTTTTATAACAGAAAATGTAGATTTTTTTTCATATATGTGTATCTATAGTGAAGGGAATGTTTTTTATTATTTTCCAAACACTGTCAGCACATTGTGACTATGTTCATAGTTGATATGATTAAGTGTTTAGCTTTTTCTCTTTTATTATTAATACTCCCATCATTTTTTTCGCCCTTTTTTTACATGTGGATGAGGCTATTATAGTATTTTCTATGAGTATGTTGCAAACAGCATTTGATAGGGTTCCATGTGTATTTAAATGGATCCTAAATGAGTTATGGTTAGAAAGATGTAATGTGAGTCTTCTTGATAGATGTGTAGTCGTATGCCCAATATAATTATTCAAGAATTTAGTTTGATTAGGATATATATATATATATATATATATATATAGCTGGCCACTCATATTTGAGGATAGCTGTCTAGGGTGGCGAGCCAATCCCTATTGCAGATGCCTGCTCTGTGGTTTATACTGTAACTATGCTGAACAGACCTTAGTTTCTGGGAGAGAACGTGTTATCTGGCGTGATCAACAATGTGAACAAGGCCAGAACACTCAGGTCCTCGGTTATGATGACTTGTGATTTTATGCTAGCTCAGATATTGACGGCCCCCAAGGGTTCTGTCTACCCAATTTCACTCATAAGGTTTGGGTCAACCCATGGTATGGTTTTCAGGCACTTTCCAAAGGTGCTGCACACTAGAATTGACCCCTCCAATCAGATACCATCAGGAAATCTCCTTCCTGACAAATTGACCATGGTGAGATTCGAACCTGGATCTTATGGTTAGAATGCGAACATTCTAACCACTTAGCCATATGTCCATATATATATATATATATATATATATATATATATATATATATATATATATCTTGTTGTATCCTTAAAGAGGTTACAAACAGACAAAGGTGGTACTCAAGTGAAAGAACAGCAACACGCAGGTAGATGAAAGAAAGAGAGGTTTATTGTAAAAGAGAATATACTGCTGAAAAACAGAGCATCGATTAGCAAGATAGTAATTCCCGAAGCAAGTCCTCCAGGTATATCTTGTACTTACTATATATATCTACCAATATAGTCAGTCAGTTGATGATTGTTGTAGAACAAGTCACAAGTCATCATGACCAAGGGATTGAGGGTATGTACATCATATTTATATATAATGTATTCATCCAATACAAGGACCAAGAGCCATTCAAACTAGAGGGTTACCGAATGAGGCAAGGCATAAAGGTAAAATCCTTTTTGACCGGAGTAAATTCAGAAGTGAATCAGAACTGAACCCTTTATTCAATCTACAGGGCTAGACTCCTCATTCCACTACGTCTAAGGATTTCTCAATTTCTTTTTTTTTAATTGCTAGTTCTGTTCACTGAGTCTGACTCTTTACTACGCAGCCCAACGATTGAACTCCCATTTTAATCTGCCACCAAATTCATGAACCAATGTTTGCCTGTGGGACAATCCTAAGTCTAGAACTGGGGGATTTTCAGATAATGTTATTATTGATTCCACTACTACCACAAGATTTGCTGTCAAGCTTTGTCTCCTTACTAGTTCCTATGTGACATTTAAATCTATGCTAGGTTTATTGAGGAGATTGTTATACCCTAGTATAACAAGTGACTCTTGAAGTCAAGATTGAAATGTTCAGAGAAGCACCCAGGTGGAATTGTTTTTTTAAATACTGCTCACCTAATACAAGGCTTGAGAGCCACTCAGGGTAGATGGTTACTATTAATGATGAATGAAGTGTGTGATAAGAAGAAAAAAGGAGGGCTTAGGAAGTAAAGATTAATAGGCTAACATAGTGACTGACCATTGTTTTGAAGAAATCAAGATTCGGAGAAGCACCCCCGTGGGAGTAGAAATTTTTTTTATATTTATAATATAGGGGAAATAAGGGTGATTTGACTGTTTGGAAGTAGCATGGTGTATCCTTACAGTGATGGAATGAACTGATGGAATAAATGAATGAAGTCTACCTGAACATTTGACATAAAAATAGTGATAGAGTAGTAATAGGATTGTAATGTTGCATCTGTGGAAAATGGTTGTAGAATACAACCCCCCCCCCCCACATAGACACACTTTTTATTTGTAAAATTATAAAAATGTCTGCAAATAAGAGAACAAGGAAATTTAAACAGACACATCAGGATGAGTCACTGTAATTATAAATTTTGAAAAAATGCATTTTTCCAGTTATATCTTTCATTTCATTGAAATAATTTGAGAGTATCTCTTCCTCTTAAATATTTTGATAATTTTGTAATTTTTTTTATAAATTTTTTAATAAAAAGATTTCTTTTCACATTAATTTCTTTATGAAATTTGGTAAATAATGAATCTTTATAAAAAGCAAAAACAAAAGAAGAGAAAAAAATAAGCAGGAGGAGTACAATAATAGTAAAGTTTAACATTTGTACTTGCAAAAAAGACCTTGTGTCAAAAAAGTTTTTTTTTTTCTTTTGACTACACTATTACTCTATGCTCTCTCAGCAAATTTTAATGTTTTAAAAAACTATATTTAGAATTTTAATTTCCAAAAATTGAAAGAAAATTTTTAAAAAAATGGAAGTCGAAATCAAATGTTCTCAGATTACTGGGCATTTGAGAAGATTACTGACTAATTCCATAAAAAATCCTGATTTACAAAAAGAAATTCTTAATTTTTTAAGACTAGAATTTTTTTGTAACAATATGCTGACACATGTTGAAATCCTCATGGTCTTTAGTATTGTTAAAGTTATCGCTAACATTTATTGTCAAGATTTACAAACTCTACATTTCATTCTGTTTTGCAAATCAATCAATGAAATTTGAATGAATTCCCTAAAATAGTTTGCAAGCACCCAGATTTATACTTTTTTTTTCTCAATAAATGATGACAATGTTAAACACTTTATTCTGCATCCTTGTGGGTGATGAATTATTTTCAACGCTACAACTTCTTTCCCCACAAACAAAATATATCCACGGAAAGATCAATAGTGTGAGGCTGAAGCCTCACACTATTGATCTTTTCGTGGATATATTTACTACATTCAATTTGTTCTAACCTTCATGGTTAAGACCCATGATGCCATGTACATTGTAAGGAATCACCTTCATGTTCCATTGGTGAGATGTAAGTTCCACTCAAGCAGCTTCTTCCAACAAACCATTGCTTTGTGGAACTGACTTCCAAGATGATTGATTCCCGGATCACTACAATCGTAACTTATTCACATTTAACTGTTATCTTCCCCTCGTATTGGTATAAACTGTACCTCTTACTCTGTCACCCTCGACTTTGAGTGGCTCTTGTGCCTTGTACAAATTTGGAAAAAAAGTGTTTAACATTTTTGATGTCAATTCTGGAAAAAGAACTTTAAAAAAAGACAACAAAGGTAGTATACAGGAAGAGCAATGTCAATCAATTTTTTTTTTAATTTTTTTATTTTGTGTTACATTCGCTTAACTTTGCCCAACTTTGAAATCTATCATGGCTAGAAAGTGAAGATTGTATACCTCCAGCTCAGATATAGCAAAAGTGTGTGAAGCTGCAAGGTACCATTATGCTAGGTAGAGAACATCCCACCACCTCTCTCTCTCTCTCAAATTAAATGACTGGATAGTTTCTGGAGAAATCGCTTCTAGAAGAAAATTCTATAAATTGATGACATTTTTTTTTTTATTTTCATTTCAGGTTTTCAAACGGAACAAGAAATGGTGAACTACTCCTTAGGACCTCACACCGGTGGAAAGTACATTGGTGGTATTGTGTTTGTGGCTAACTCATCATCTAACGACTGGACATTCAAAATAAGACTGAAAGCAACAAATGAAAGTCAGGCAAGGTTTTTCCGGTCAGAAACTTGGTACACAGACCGGATGTTCCCATTATTCCAGGTTCAAGGACCTCGAAAGAAAGATTCTCCTTGTGGAGCAAACCCAAGTAATTTATTTTCCAAATTTTCAATCATGCAAATGATAACGTTTTTTTTTAATCATTTCAACCAAGGGAATAATATCCCTAAGACACCGAGTGTGTTTCGGAATGTGAGAGAATATGAGGAAAAATAATTATTAAGGAGAGAAGACAATAAGAGAACAGAAATTAAGAAGACAAAAGTTAATGATTGACATTGCATTTCTAAAGTATATATATATATATATATATATATATATATTTGAAAATTATAACGTAAATATGTTATAAAATCCTTACAAAAATAGCCATTTTGTTTAAACACTTCTTTTGTCTTATCAAGTGATGGTGTTGAATGTAGAATAAAGAGTTTTAAAAGGTTCTGACGATCGCAAAAGCATGAAACCCAGAACAAACTCGCATCAATCCAACCAAATATGTTAGCTCTATCTCTGATATTGAGCGCTTTCTAATAAGTACCGCGCATATAATATATAAACAATTATATCTATATATATATATATATATATATATATATATATATATATATATATATATTTATTTATATTTATATGCACACACTTTTCACACACACACATATATATGAGTTACTTTTCCACTGCCATAATGTAGCTTCCCTGTGCTTTGTTCTGATGCACTTTCGTCTTTCATACATAGACTTTACAAATTTAAATGCAGTACTAAATTGGTGGCAAGGTCTCATCAGTTTGCAGTTGAAATTGCTAGATATAACTGCAAGTTCTATGCTAACAGTTTCTTCTCTTGCACTTATCCCTTGTCGAACTCTCTTCTGGCTTCTTGCTTCCCAATCAACTTTGATCTTCAACAATTTAAATGCAGTATCAAATTTCTAAAGACAGTAGACTCCAGCTCCTCAGCTTAATGGATGTGTTCTTAAGCGGTAGTAGTAACAGGCTTGTCTCCCTTCCTTCCATAGTGGATTTAACCATTAGGCATTATTTCTCCTCCATGAATATCCATGTGTTTTCATTTAGTTTATTGAGCAAACTCCTGTTTTAACATCTGGTAGCAGAACATAGTTCATAAAAAAGGACAAATGGCTACAAATATGAAGTTATTGTACGAGAAGTTGGACTTTCTGTTCAAGATGGTAGGTGTTAAATCAGAGACTTTAATGAGTACTTCCTCTCCAGCAATCTATCAAATAAATTCCAAACCAACTTAGCTCAATCTTTGTCAGTCATTCGTTGTCATCAATAAGCAACTGTTAACTATGCTGACTCTTGTGGTCCTATCAAGGATTGAACTCTCCACCCTTGGCTAACTAATTTCTAAAGATATTAGACTCCAGCTCCCCAGCTTAATGGATGTGTTCTTAAGCAGTGGTAGTAACAGGCTTCCTGCCAAAATAGATTTAATCTTTAGGCATTATTTCTCCTCAGTGAATATCTGTCTGTTGTTCAGTGAAGTGTTTTCACTCAGTTTATTGAGCAAGATCCTGTTTTATCATTTGAACTTAAAGAAATAAAGTGACTAAAGCAGAGATGCCAGGTCAGGACCATTACCAATAACAATGCTTTTATACCAAAGAGCTGGAAGAAGCAAGAAGGGATTGTTAGCATAGAACTTATGGTTACATCTCGCCTTTTCAGCTGTAAAATGATGAGATCTAGCTGATAATGTAGAATTGCACTTAAATTCATAAAGTCTAGGTACCAGTTCATCTGAACAATTACTATGAAAATATTTATAGAAAAGGCACAGGGAAGCTATGTTACAGTGGTGGGAAAGTGACTTAAACCAAGTTGCCAGGTCAGGACCAATAACATTGCAAAAAGAAAGCACTTTAGTATATCTAAATTGTTATCAGTAATATAACCCTATTATATTCTGTGCTAATGGAATAAATACTTAACACCAGGTGGATACTAGAAGAAAGGTTTATTGGACACAACCAGTACAATATGAAATATGGTACAGTTATACACACAGGTCAATCTAGTAGTGAGTACCACTAATTTGAAGGTCGGACACGCTTGCGTCTTCTCTCTCACTCTTCCTGAAGTCTCTCGTAGACAGTTGATATGTATAGGTACTTACTACCCACAGTGTAATCACTCAGGGAGTGACTGGTTATTCCATTACATCAGACGCTTGCACTTTAGGATCATTTTAAATGATTTATTGATGTATTCAATGGCAACCAACTGAGACTATGGAAAGTAAACCTGTTGACAATGAAGGTTAGTTGTATACATTAATCTATGAATTGGCACACAGCGAAATCATTTGCAGTGATATTAAGGAGAGAGTTTATTGATTACTCACTGAGTAATATTGATTAGTTTAATTTTGTTGACAGTATTCTTCATGTCATTAATAATGTATCATAATTCATGGCCCATGTGATAGAAGACGTTTTTTTTACCTGTCTATACATTATTCAGACCATTATCCTCATCTTCATTGCCATATTCACAACGTTTCGGCCATTGTACACTCCAGCCTTCTTCAGGTGATTGGATCTCTGAGATGAAGTATTATGATTATTTACATTATTCAGACCGTTATCCTCATCTTCATTGCCATATTCACAACGTTTCGGCCATTGTACGCTCCAGCCTTCTTCAGGTGATTGGATCTCTGAGATAAAGTATTATGATTATTTACATTATTCAGACCGTTATCCTCATCTTCATTGCCATATTCACAACGTTTTGGCCATTGTACGCTCCAGCCTTCTTCAGGTGATTGGATCTCTGAGATGAAGTATTATGATTATTTACATTATTCGGACCGTTATCCTCATCTTCATTGCCATATTCACAATATTTTGGCCATTGTATGCTCCAGCCTTCTTCAGATGATTGGAATTTCAAACTGAACCCTTTATTTCATCTACCAGGGTAGATTGTTCTAGTTCCACGTACCATGTCTCTTCTGGATGTCTCAGTTATTTTCCTTTAGCTTAACCAAGTTTTTTGGTCCACCACTGCTAAAAACATTGGTTAGATCCAGTGACTTGACCCAAAGTGTTGTGAGTTCAGCATCAGGCCACAGCAGGTGAACCCAAAAACTTGGAGGGCTGTGTTAAAGGGAAATAACTGAGACATCTGGAAGAGGCATAGCACGTGGAACTAGAACAATCTACCCCGGTGGACAAAATAAAGGGTTCGGTTCAAAATTCCAATCACCTGAAGAAGGCCAGAGCGTACAACAGCCGAAATATTATGAACACGGCAATGAAGATGAGGGTAGCAATCTGAATAATGATTTTTTTTTTTGTTTTTTTTAAATCATTTCACCCTAAGCCAGGTGGGAATGCCAATAGTAAGCAGGGAGTTTACAGGGAGAATGAAAGTGAAAGAGAAAAACTGTGTATACGTAGGGTTAAGGAATGAACGAAAGGACCAAACAGGATTTAAGAAAATAGGAGATGGTGATTGACATTGCATTTGAATTTTTGAAGATTGTAGTTATGAGGCAGCAAGTAAACAGAAGGCAGGATGTGCAAGAAAAGAAACTGTTGGTGTAGAAGTGGTGGTTGCATCTATAGCTAGTTCAACAGTATGGCAATCTAGTAGCACACTTAAATTTATGTAGTCAGGGCATTAGAGAAACTCATCAGAGCAGTTGCCATGATTTGTAGCAGAGGGAGGCCATGTCCCATTGCTGAGAAAGTGACCAAAGTCAAGGTGCCAGGTTAGGATTGATAACATAACAGACCCTTCTTTGGATTTTTTCCAAGAATCTCAGATGTAGGAGCACCAGACCAGATATGACGACAGTATTCAGTGCACGGAAGAATGGTAGAGTTATAAATGTGCAAAATGGCATCTGATAACAATTTTTTTTTTCTAGCACTTAAGATCCAATAAGAAAAATCTTGCATGGCTGTGAGAAGATACATTCTCATGCAGGGAACAAAATGCAACCATGAAGTGTTTAATATTTTTGTTGTCAATTCTCAAGAACAAAAGAAAAAAATGTATAAATTGACTTCCATTATGTTTTTAGGTTTTATTCCGATTCTAATCGTTGCTTTTTAAAACAATAAACATTGGTGAAGAGTGAAGGTAGTTAAACAAGTAGTGTCATGGGAAAAAAGCTCCTTTTGACACTGTGTTTTATTTTGGGCACGTCCATGTTTGTCAATTTTTCTTTACTGTTATTTTTTCTGATTCTTTTCCTTTCAGTTTTTGCTGACATTTTTCAATTTATTTTCATCTGATTTTTTCACTTTTTATCCTCCTCAGATCTTTTTATTTTTTTATTTTCATTTTCCAAATGTTTAATTTTGACCATTTTTCCAGACTACTATGAGAGGGGATTCTACACATTGCAATTTGCCCTAATGAAAAGTCTTCTGGAATACCTGGAGCCAAAAAGTGTTGATTTCTTTAACCAAACACAGATTGCACTACAGCGCCATCCATATCCACCATTTAATGATGACAAAATGGTAATGGTTCTTCAGAACCAATTACCATTTATTCTGATTATCAGCTTTGAGCTGCTTGCTTTAAATATCGTGAAAGACATCGTGGAAGAAAAAGAAAAACGACTAAAGGTAAACATCACTTTGTAATACTGATTTTTAAGATAGACTCACCCTCCACCTGAAAGATTGATACAACATGATCTTTCTACCTTCATTTGGTTTTGTGCTATACTAAACTTAGCCTAGTAAATACTGAGCCCAGGTAAAATCCAGGATTAAGAAGGATAATTTTCAAGTAAGGCAGGCCCTCCTCACTTGGAAGATTGTCACAACACAATCTTCCTACATCCATTTGGCTTTGTGATAAACTAAAATAAGTATAGTAAATGTTGAGTCCATGTATAAGCCAAGATTAAGAAAGCTGATTTTCAAGGCAGACCCTCTCCACTAGGATGATTGGTACAACACGATCTTCCTTTCTCTATTTAGCCTTGTGATATTGTTGTATCCTTAAAGAGGTTACAAAAAGACAAAGGTGTTACTCAAGTGAAAGAAACAGCAATACACACAGAAATGAAAGAAGAGAGGTTTATTGTAAAAGAGAATACACTACTGAAAGACAGGGAATTGGGTGACAGGCTAGTAATTCCCAAAGCAAGGATATCTACTAACAGCTCCATGTGGTCAGATGTGGCACAAGGATTTAATGTGGTCAAAAATTCCCTGTATAAAACAGGGTCAGGTAGCTGTTTTCTAAGAAGAGACTCTGCCCTTCAATATAGTCTCATCTGGGGATCCTCTCTGCCCGGAAGCAGAGAGTTTGACCAGCACAGCTGGAGACAAATCTCCAACTAATTTCCAAAGCAAAGATATCTACCAACTGTGCCACATGGCAAGATGTGGCACAAGGCCAAATTTAATGTGGGGTATCCAAGCCCATAGGCTTGGCAAAAAATTCCCCGTATAAAATGGTGTTGGATAACTGTTTCCCGAGAAGAGACTCTGTCCTTCAAAATAGCTATGTCTGGGGATCCTCTCTGCCCAGAGGAAGAGAGCTTGACCAGCACTGCTGGAGACAAATCTCCTACTAATTCCCAAAGCAAGGTTATTTACCTTGCTTTGCCACAAGGCAGGATGTGGCATTAGGCCACTTTTTAATGCTGGACAAAACCGAGCCCATACGCTCAGGCAAAAATTTGCCATAGACCCTATATACATGGGGTCGGGTAGCTGTCTACCACCTCAGATGAGACTCTTCCCATCAGCATAGCCTTGCCTGGGTTCCTCTCTGCCCTCGAGCAGAGTCCAGCCAGCACAGCTGGAGACAAATCTCCAACTAATTGCCAAAGCAGGCCCCGAAGTATATCTTGTGCTCACTATATATATCTACTGATATAGTCAGTCCCCATAGGGAGTGTGGGACATTCCATTACAACACCTCCCCCAAGTTAATTTTCCCATGAAATTTTACTCAATACCTCTTCTTTTTGGGATCAGGACATAATTGCTGGACTATTTTCCTCTTCCTAGTACTTTTCCATCTCACCAGTACAAAGGATATACTAAACTAAGCTTAGTAAATCGTTAGACACAATAAAAACTAGTACTAAGGAGGAGGATTTTCAAGGCAAGTAGCCACTGACCTCTGACTTGGACAATTGGCACAACACGATCTTAAGTACATTCTTCTAGGATTAAATAAGTTTTGAGAAAATAAATTGTTTCTGGCTTTTAATTTAATAACTTCTTTCGTATTTTTTTTCTTTAGGAAGCCATGAAGATGATGGGAATGAGTAACTGGATTCATTGGTTTGCCTGGTTTATAAAGTATCTTTGTTTCACACTCGTTACCACCTGCATAATGACTGTGCTCTTATGCGTACCTGTCGGGCCAAAGGGCAGTGTCCTCAGATTCACTAACCCTCTCATTCTTTTACTTTTCCTTATGATTTATTCACTGGCTACAATTTCCTTCTGCTTCATGCTGAGTACTTTCTTTTCAAGAGGTAAGTTTCATGTCAAAACACGAGTTTTCACAAAATTGAAATTAAACTAATAAATAAAATAATAATAAAGATTTAAAAAGAAAAAAGAAATTCATTTTCCTGCAATGCAAGTAATAAATAAACTGGAAAGGGTTTCTGGTTGTCTACTTAATTTTATGACCCCTACTTCCAGAAAGAGCAGGATCTTTCTTTTTCCACCTTCTGACTACATCGTCTGGATGTGTCTTGCAACTCTACTCAGGAAATGAGTAATTTGTTGTTCCAACTTAACACAAAGCTGACTTGAGCTCACCTTTTTTAACCATTATTAGTGTTATGGTCCGGTTCCTTGTACCACGGTGATAGTCCAAGGCAGAACCAATAAAGAAGAACTTGAACACAGGTATGGAATAACACAGATATATTACAAACAGGAATATATACAGAGAAGTAGAAGTGTTAGTATGAACAATCAGGTTTAGTAGAGTGAACAATGTAGTCTCGACCAGTATCACTATTCCAATGTCTTACAGTAATTGTCTGAACACGACTCTGTTTCAGACTGCCTCTGACTCGACTCTTGACTCGACTTGAACTACTGATGATATTCAGTCACCCCCCCTCACTGGGGTGTCATGTGGCACAAGGCCGTTTTTAATGTGGGATTTCCAAGCCCGTGGGCTTGGCCCAAAAATATGCCCATTGAACCTGTATAAACAGGTTCAGGGTTGGGTTACCTCCCCGAAAGAGAATCCGCCCTTTGACGTAGCCTCATTCGGGTTCCTCCTTGCTCAAAGGGAGAGAGTTCAACCGATCTGTCGTTCAAGAGTTGTGCGACTGACTCTCTGTCTACTCCCGAGGTGCAGTATTTATTAAGAAATGGAATAGTCCATTATTATTATTATGGGTAACATCCCATAATAATTAGCATAATTCACTTTTGGACCAAAAAAGAAGACGGATATACACAAGAGGCATCGAAACCTTTGTTTTACTATAGTCACCATAAAAGGAATAAATGTTTGTAGTGGAAACTCAAGTTTTCTGAAACAATTTAATCTATTAGAGGCATATGGTCATTATTATGTTCCCGGTTTGGGTGAAATGTGGTTGTGTGAAGAAAGATAAGAAGATAGAATGAAAGGATAAGAAAACAAATTTTATTAAATGAGATACAGTTTGGATGGTGAATGGAGCCACTGAATGCATAATGATAAGATGTAGGCCTTGGAGATGTCCAACTCACCTTGGTGTCATGGCTGAACTCACTACCCAGAATGCCCTGTGCCTTAAAACAGAAGTCACGACCTCCCCCTGGTTTAAGGGGGATAACTTTGCTTAAAGATTTTCGTCAGGCCAACTGTGCCCTAACAGCCATATCATGTTGAAACACAAGATCTCATACAATCACTGAAGTTAAGCAACTTCGAACCTGTTCAATATCTTGATGGGTGACTGCTTGGGAATACCAGGTGCTTTAAGGAGATAAGGAAATTGAACACAGAATAGGAGCAGTTTTGCACAATACCTCAAGTTGGTACAAAATCAAAACATTAACCTGAGAAATCAAATCCTGTTCTTAAATAGCCTCATCAGATTGAGACTTTCATATGGATGCCATGCATGGCACCAGGTTCATTGAAAACATCTAAACTTTTTTGAACCTTGTGAACTGGTGCTACAGAATGACAAAGAATTGTACCAAATAACAGAAACCACATCACTTGAGGACTTTCAACAGCAGCAACAGCTAAAATGGATAGCACATGTAACTTGAAGAGAAACTAATGACATAATCAAGATGTTGACATTCACACGACTTCAAACAAAAGATTAGGAAGAACGTCACCATTAATTCTGGATCAAGCAATAACAGTTTGGGGTAAATGCACATCAATACAGACGCAAAAAAGGCTCAGAGTCACATACAGGCATATCTGTTAAAACTAGTTACATCCAAGTTTTCTCCCATTAGCAGCAGAACAGTTTGGTATGTTCAGACCTGGACCTCTCTGCAAATTTCCCAGTCTTTGTCAACTGTCTCATATCAATAAAAGCAATGGGAAAACCAGCAGTCAGCAAATGGTGAGACTTGGTGTCTTGTGAAGACAATCCCTTGGCATGGTTTCTGAGGCAGTGTTACTTTTGTTTCTTCCCATGGCTTTACCTGCCTATGACCCGATAATTCTTAGGAGAACAATCTGTTAAGCGTTTCCCTCAGACCTCAACAGACCCATGTGTTATTTTGCAAAAAGCTACTGGACTTGAGAAACTTATTTTCCTGAAAATTATTTTAAAAGAAAGCCCGAGCTGCTCAGTCAATGAATGACAAATGTTTCCTTATAAAGAAACAGCTAATATTAACATTATCATAACTGTGGGATGAGTCATTAACAGGTCTACCATTGTTCAAGTGTTCAATGGAGTTACTGTTGTTAACAATATTACTTTGAGAAGAGATATTAACATGTCCAGCCTTATTTTAATTCTCTTTTTCTTTTTGTATATTTGATATTATTAACACTATAACATGAGGGGGACACAGTCCAACATTGTTCAGACACTTAGATATCTACTTTGTAGAATTGTTTCTTTTTACACAATGTTACAGCCAATACATTCTCTAGCCATCATCAGGAATAATTTGTGAGAAAACGGAAACTTTCAGGGCATTACAATTACAACGTCATAATAATGAAACTGATACTTGCAAATTTCACATTTAATGGATAAATTGTTCTCTAAATTATGCAAAGATGAAAATAACACGGACATCTCATTTTAACAGTTATTTGGTACATTTCTTTGCCATTCTGTAGCACCAGTTCACAAGGTTCAAAAAAGTTTAGATGTTTTTCAATGAACGTGGTGCCA
>OZ010612.1:6281994-6369494 GCA_963932145.1 Acanthosepion lycidas
TGCACAAGATAGCTTGATGGCCTCCCAACCCTCTGAAGGCTAGTTTGAATTCAGGCTTTTCCTTCTCCTAGACTGGCTACCAACCAAGGCCATATAATCCAATCTGTCCTGCTATTTAACCATAGCTGGAAGGAAAAGAGATGGATGTATACTTTTCCCAAGGGTATTAGCACATAAGTGTATGTAATGTATTCAAATAGAATTTGAACTTGAATTTCTCAATCCGAGTCACAATCAATTACTCCATTGTGTCTCTGATATAGAGATATATTATTAAATCCCAATTGTGCCTTGTTGCCATATGACAAAACACTGGTTCTCATACAGTAACCAAAGTGAAGTAATGTCGAACCTGGTCAGTACCTAGATGGGTGACCACTTGGGAATATCTGGTGCTGTAAGCTTCGATCTGCAGGTGCTGTAATAGATAATGATTCAGAATTAAAAATGTGAAAGCTGAGTTCCAACTCCTTTTATCTTTATTTTTCACTTAGGTGCAAAAAATACCTTTGAGAAAGTTATGAATCAACCTCTTTTTCCCTCAGCTATGGGTTAATTAATAGGACTTGTAGAAGTAAATCAGGTTTATGGCCACATCACACTGAAACACCAGTTCCTGTATGATCACCAAAGTTAAGCAATGTCGAACCTGATCAGTACCTAGATGGGTGACCACTTATGAATACCAGCTGCTGTAAGCTTTGATGTGTGGATGGTATAATAGATAATGACTTGGAATTGTTAATCAGTGAGCTAATTTCCATTCCACATTGGGTTTGTTATATCCATTTACATGCAAATACCGTTGGTAAAGGTATTAATCTACCTCTTCTCCCCACAGATATAAGTTTATTATTAAGAATTGACCCTCCACTTTATATCCACATTATAATTTCTTGAAGGCATGTCTTTTAGATTTATTTACATTCTCTGGAATATAAATGTATAAAAACTACCATGGCTACAAAATGAAGGATTAGTTTATATATTGATTTCAATATAGAATTGATCCCTCACTTTGTATCCACATTATAATTTCTTGTATGTTTATCAAATTCTTATATTGTATGAAACCACCTCTTCCCCTCCAGCTATGTCTTAATTAATAAGACTAATATCACTAAACTATTATTATCTTCGCACTGCCCAAATTCTTACAATCTAAAAGTATTTTCTGGCTTTAAATAACCTGTAAAGGGTTGATACACCATAAAAAACAACCCAGTGAAAATAAATCTAAGTTGTAATTTGATTGATATGCCCTTTTGTCTGACCCAGTGTTTGTGTATCTCTAATTTTATTTTCCGTTTCTTTTCAGCAAATTCTGGTGCAGCTGCAAGTGGCGTCATTTTTTTCCTGATGTATATTCCATACATGTTTATCAGTCCGCGTTACGATAGTCTTAGCTTGAATGCTAAAATAGCTACTTGTATCATTTCAAATGTTGCCCTCTCGTATGGTGGGCAAGTGCTAGGAATGCTTGAAGGTCAAGGTAAGAACGGCGATCATTTTTCTTAGCCAAGTGTAAACACTGAATATCAACTCATTAAAGAGAAATTTCAACTTCTTCTTCCTGATGTTCAGTAGGTTTCCATTTTCTCTAAAACTTTATCATTGCTCAAATGTTCAGTCCATGATATTCTCAGTATCTAATGGGCATCCTGGCAGGTAAGATGGAGGAACCCCAAAAAATTATTCACAAAGTTAGTGGACTGGCATTCTAATGCTTTTATCACAGTTTTAGATATAAAGTATTATCTTCACTTTTTTATTAGATGAAACATTGTCAGCCATTATTATTCATTTTTGATGAGGATCTACTTTCATCTTCATTTCTAATTACATGAAAAATTGTCAGCCATTATTATTAATTTTTGACAAGGATCTACTTTCATTTTCATTTCTTATTAGATGAAACATTGTCAGCCATTATTATTCATTTTTGACTAGGATCTACTTTCATCTTCATTTCTTATTAGATGAAGCATTGTCAGCCATTATTATTAATTTCTGACTAGGATTTATGTTCATCTTCATTTCTAATTACATGAAAAATTGTCAGCCATTATTATTAATTTTTGACGAGGATCTACTTTCATCTTCATTTCTTATTAGGTGAAACATTGTCAGCCATTATTATTCATTTTTGACTAGGATTTACATTCATCTTCATTTTTTATTAGATGAAGCATTGTCAGCCGTTATTATTCATTTTTGACTAGGATATACTTTCATCTTCATTTCTTATTAGATGAAGCATTGTCAGCCATTATTATTAATTTTTGACTTGGATTTATTTTCATCTTCATTTCTTATTAGATGAAGCATTGTCAGCCATTATTATTAATTTTTGTCATCATTTCATTTTTTGTAAGCTTTGTTCTGCTTTTGATACCAGAGCAACATATTTGAAATTATCTTGCAAGAACAATAGTGATCATATATTTCCAAAGCTGTGTCCTTTAGGTACACTCCCTGTTCTCTAGCCTTTTAAGTGGTCAGGCATGTCCCATTGTGGCTGGATTAATTTGTAAAACCTGTAATATATTCACGGCTCTCCACAGCTTCCTTTTCTTTATTATCTATGAATTGCTATGTATTCTTGGAAAATTTTTGAAAGTAGCTTCACATTACTTTTTCCATGATTTGGAATTTATTGTTTTCCGTCTCTTAGAATGGTTCACACCTGAGCCTAGAGAGCCTAGTCTACCCTGCTATTTAATTCATAACTGGAGGGGTGTTGAAAAGAAATAGATCCATGCCTTTCCAAAGGACTGTTTCAGAAGTAAGCACTAAGTTAGTAATGGATGAGGACCACTATTAGACTTGAAGTCTGTCTAATTCTTCATTGACTTGATCCTGTTGCAGATGAGAAGGTGAAATAAGTTTGAAATGTGATCAGAAGGCTTTTTAGTTACATAAGGTCGGTTGCATGTGTAAAATCACTCCTCCACAAGCATTTAAATTTTTGATGTATGGCACAAGGCAATCAAAAGATGGCAACTTATGTAAAACAATAACAAAATATTTATATACAAATAATACAATTATTAAGAATAACTGCTCAGAGATTTTTATCTGAGCTGAGCTAAGTTTCAAAGTTCAGTAATGTTAATTGAATGAATAAAAATATTTAAAATGTTCTTTCTAAACAGTGTCTTTTAGTACAGAAATTTTATGATACAAAAATAAGAGTTGTTTGCCCTTAACTAGAATATTAATTATTTGCAAACTGTTCTTTGAAAGAAAGAATTTTTTTATCAAGTCTCACAATGAAAAAGTGTTTGTTTTTTTAGAAGAAATGTTCTTTGTGAATTAGTTAAATGTTTTGTGTAATATGAATATTTTGAGAATGTGTTCGATAAAGTAGAACTTTGAATATTTATTTGATCTTTCAAGAAATTTCTGTTTGGTACTAAATAAAATTTAGTTTTTGTATTTCTGTAAAGAATTAAAATTAATCTTGCCGCTAAAAGAAAGTGTTCACCAAAATCAAATCTTGTTAAGTAGAACTGAGTAAGAATGTTTCTTGAATTATGTCATGAAGAGCTGAAAATATGTTTGGGAAAACTTGTAGCTTCAGGAAAATCCTTTTTCTTTAAATTAATTTCTTGCTGGTGAAGAATTGGGAAAAACTGTAATATCCAAGTTAAATTTCTTTAGCGTGGCAGCGATGTGTCTGGTTGACTTTTCTTTTATCTCACTGTGAAAGAGTGAATATTCTGCAATGTTTGTAATTAAGTTTCTGTTACTTGTAGTTGAATATTCATAATATGTTAGTTTATGTTCTGTTATAATTTTTATACTCATTTATTTCTTGCTGGTGAAGAATTGGAAAAAAAACATAATATCCACGCTAAATTTCTTTAGCATGGGAATAATGTGTCTGGTTGACTTTTCTTTTATCTCCTTTTATGTCTGTCAATGGTAGGCTCTGTGCTGCCATTTCAAAATATTGGTGGCAAAACCTGATTGCATAGGTGTCTTTCATATTTATTGTTATTCAGCCAATCAGCAATTAGAAAAATAGCAAGGTCTGTATGATCCACTTTTTGCACATAATTTTCACTTTTTTAAGAAGACATAGTAATTGCATTGCATTATTTTTTAACCAATGATTTGTTAAGAAGAACACTAAAATCCAATGCTGCAAATGGTACACTACATTTCAGGTTAAACACTAGTATTCACCCTTTTTTAACTTGAAATTTGGTTTTGATTTTGGAACCCAACTCATCTCATAGAACATCTGGAAAACATTTTTTCAATTTTTCTTTTAAATTTTCACATTTTTTTAACTGGTAGTTTGTCCACTTATCTTTTTGCTATAAATATTTATAGGTAAATCCCACAACTCAAATAATTTCATCCAGTCAGTGCCGAATAAGTTTGTAGTATTTGTTAATACATAAGTCTTAGCTTTTACACACTAGTTACAAAATGAAATATTACAAATCATTTCATCAATAAAAAGTAATTTCTTACCCAACATGCCACATGTGATTTTCAAAGTTCTTTTTAATGTAGCTTTTCCATTTGCTTTCCATGTGGCTTCATTGATTATTGTGATATCACTACCAGTTTCTAGTTGCATTTTTACATCCACATTTATTAATTTTTCTGTAATTATTTTTCTGTCACAATGCTGTGTATGAAATTTTTTCTATGAGAACTTTTCCGTGCTTCAGTTTTACAGTGTAACTTTTTAATGTTAATCATTATCTTCTGTCTTCTTAATTCCTGTTCTTTCTTTTTCTCTTATATTCTCTAACACCCAGTAACCCCTAGTGTCCTAGTGGCTTTATTGCTTTGCTTGGGGTGGGATGATTAAAAAAAAAAAAGACCTGTACTTTTTAAATTTCATACTTTAAATGTTATTTATAGTGGATATGCATATTTGAGTAGATATCTCCATATGTTTATTTATTTTCATCTGGCGGCCTGAAAATTCAAAATATTAAAGGAAAATATGCGCCCTCCAGCAGGATACAAACCAGTGTCCCCTAGGGCAGGGGTAACCATCATTACATACATCATTGTCTAGACCCACAGATACAAAAAGCTTTTGCCAATCAGGCAAGGCTAAATAATGCCTTGAAGAAAAAACACTCTCTCATCAGAGACTCAAAATTTCATATTTTCTCAGTTTCCTATCTAAACATAACAAACTTTTCAAAAGAATAATGGATTTTTTATTTATTATTCTGACATATTTTATGACTTTCACAATTATTTTTTAGTGAATACCCATATTTGAGTAGATTTCCTGTTTCTTTATTAAACAATATATTTTATTTATTTTCATCTACCGGCCTGAATATTTGAGAAATTAAAAATATGAGCTCTACATCAGTATTGAAACCTGCATCCCTCCCTAAGCAGAGGGAAACCATCATTAGTTCCAATGTGCCAAGGTCTAAACGATGACTTTAAGCAAAGTTCTTCTCATCATAGATTCCTCAAAATGATCATATCTGCTTATAAGAAAATATAGGATTCAACAATAACATTTACTCACTTTCATTTATTTGACATTAAATTACATTGTTTAATATTCTCTATAGTTTACCTTGACTTTCACAGCTTTAAGAATATTTTTGAGCATTCTTAAATTTTAAAAATTTGAAAACCTTAATAGTTTTTATTTCTGTTTATAAATACATGCTGCAAGACACAGATTTTTCCAATTCTCAAAACATACATATCTGGCCAGTTTTGTATCATAATATAAACAAAGCAATTTTAGGCATTGATTTTTCGTTTCTTAATCTGACATATTTTATTACTTGGATGTTATTTTATTTTTAATAGATGCCCATATTTGAGTAGACACTCTGTTTATTTAATAAACAGTATATTTTATTTATTTTCATCTGCCAGCCTGAATATTTTAGAAATCTTATTAAATAAAAATATGTGGTCTACAGCAATCTGACAGATTAATAAATAAAAAAAAATCAATTATGTCTTTATAAAATTTCATACTTAAAATGCATACATATATATATATATATATAGAGAGAGAGAGAGAGAGAGATACACAGACAAACCTCTCATCTACAAACCCTGCCATCAAATGGACTTCAGCTGCAATGGTCAAAATTTGCAGGCAAAATAAAAAAAAATCTGCCAGCAAAAAAACTTTTTGTTATTTTGATTAATATATGTATATTAAGTATATATTAGGTTGGTGCAAAAATAATGACGTAATAATGTCGTTTTTTTACGTTAAAAATACGTCAAAAAACGACATTAATACGTCATTATTTTTGCAACAACCTAATATTTATTTATGCCATATATACATGTTTATAGTATTTACATTATGATCATAAGTACTGGTAGCTACTATAATATTCTCTTCCCATCTATGGACAATTGGTTTTAATGGACTACCCCTCCCTTCCCTCTATTAGTCCATTGATGAGAGGTCTCTCTCTCTCTATATATATCTATATATATATATATATATATATATATATATATATATATATATATAATGATAATATTAGTAATCGGTATGGACATTCCAAAAGGATATAGATCCAAGGAGAGCTCTATGTCAAAAATAACGCAATAATAATTATTATTATAAAGAAAATGAACCCTTAAAAGGCTAAGAAGTGATATTTATTTCATTAAGGTCAGAAAATTCGACCCCAACTCTTCAGACCACATTACACGATATTTGTGTAATAAGGTCTGAAGAGTTGGGGCTGAATTTTCCGATCTTAATGAAATAAATATCACCTTGTGGTCTTTTTAAAGAGTTTGTTTTCTTTATAATAATGATATTTATATATATATATATATATATATATATATATATATATATATACAGTGTAACCCGGATATAAGAGAGATTTTCTCTGGCCCAAATTAGAGCCATACTTACCTAAAAAAATATAGACCAAACCCGGATATAAGAGACTTCTTATCCGGTCCCAACAACTCTCTTATATCCGGGTTACACTGTATGTATATATATTTGCATCTATCTTCTTTTTTTGCAGGTGCTGGTGCCCAGTGGAATAATATTGCAAGTGGTTCATCAATTGACGACCCATTTGCTATGGTGCATATCATGGTGATGTTATTAATTGATACTGTTTTTTATGCCATCCTTACATGGTACATTGAGGTTGTCTTCCCCGGTCAATATGGCATTCCTTTGCCTTGGTATTTTCCGTTCACTGTAAGTTACAACAGACTTTTATGTCCTTAAAAAAAGAAAAATCATATAAAACATAGATAAGCATTTTTATTGAGACCACAATTCTGCTATAGATTACCAACTAAGACTGAAAATTTTATATCTGTCACCCCTTAACAAGACTGTGTAAATGATTTTGAATGCTACCAAAGTTGGAAAGTTAGAATTACACATTACTAGCCCCAGGGCCAGTGTATATTACCTCTCAACCCAACCACCTGAAGAAGGCCAGAGCATACAACGGCCGAAACATTGTAATAAATATGGCGACAAAGATGAGGACAATAGTCCAAATAATCTAAATAGTGTACATAATACCACATTTCAGAAATATAGACCGATCATTTTTTATCCATAATGTTGAATTTGTTAAAATTCTTCATCTTTTTAACAAGAAAAATCTCAAATAATGTTAAAAATTGCTGCAAAACATTGTTGATTTATTTAAGATGGAATGATCTATTATGACATGTCTTTAATTTAGATACATTGTATTTATTTTCAAATTTCCTAGTTGAATTGTTCACCAATATAGCATATGATCCATTGTACATAATAATTCTTCTTCTTCTTTTGCCCTTAACCCCAGAAGGAGTTGTTGGGACCTTGAAGTGCTGAGCTATCCACCATTCTCTATCTGTCGTGGTCATATGCCAGAGTCTGGATCTCTGTCAATGGTTTCTTGGTGTGCTCATCATGTGGCATGTCTTGTGCATTTTAACCTGGCAGATACCATCCCTCTCTAGATCAGGTTACAATCAAATTTGTATTTTATATGAATACTACCTTATGAAGATTGAGATGTCGTGGACTTTGGGGCCACCATATCATAAATTGGAGAGGTATATCATAGATTTTGGGTGGGGACACACAAGACCCTTGCACTGACTGTGACCAGCCCAATATGGATGTACGGCCATAACACCTCGAAACACTGGACCTCATACATCACCAATGTTAAGCAATGATGAGCCTGGCAAGTACCTAGATGGTGGACTGCTTGAGAATGCCAGGTGCTCTAAGCTTGAATGTGTGGGTGATATAATGGGTAATGTCTCAGAATTAGAAACTGGAGAGCTAAGTCTTGATTCAAGTCAGGTTCGTTAAATTCACTTATGTACAAATTTCCTTAGGAAAGGTATGAATCTACCTCTTCTCCTCCATCTATGGGTTAATTAGTAGGATTTTCATCAGTATATCATTATTATTGCCAAAATATTCTAACAATCTAAAAATATTTTCTGACATTAAATAACTGGCAACGGGTTGATAATCCATAAAAAACAAATTACTCGATCTGCTCTAACATGTTAGTAATACTTCATTTTTGGTTTAATCTGATTCCTGTGAAGTTAAAACATGACAGAAGTAAGTTTTTTTTTTCATTTCACCACAAGCAAGGTAATAAAGTCTCTAACATGCAAGGTTATTTAGTGTGAAAGAATATGAAAAAAAGAAAAGCTTTATTAAGGGAAGAGAACAATAAAAGAACAGGAATTAAGAAGACAGAAGATAATGATTGACATTACATTTAAATTTTTGAAGATCAAAATTGACTGAGGTGGGGGAAAGAAACTGGAAAAGAGTTCCACAAATGAGCAGTGGGATAGAAGAAACTGTTAGCATAGAACTTATTGTTACATCTAGCCATTTCAACTATATAATGTGAGACCTAGCTGCCAATCTAGTAAATTCGTAAAGTCTAGGTACCAAAGTGGAAAGCTCATCTTACCATGAAAATATTTATAGAAAAGGTACATGAAAGCTATTATGGTGGTGGAAAAGTGACTGACGCCAAGATGCCAGGTCCGGACCAATGACATTGCAGATTCTTCATTAGATTTTATCAAGAATCTCTAAATATATAGCCAGAGTGCCAGACCAAATTTGGCAGCAATATTCAATGCATCGGTGAATGGTAGATTTATAAATGTAAAATGTCCTACTGAAGGTAGCAACAGAGAGCAAGAAGAAGGGACTAAGCATAAACTACAAAAAAACAGAATGCATGGTCATCAGTAAAAAGATGAGCCTGAAATGTAATTTGCAAGTCGGGAACACTAGAATCAAGCAAACATAGAAGTTTAAATATCTGGGAAGCATTTTGACAGAGGATGGTAAGTGCGACACTGAGATCCATAGATATATTGGGATGGCCAAGGACACATTCCAAAATTTGGGTAGAATACTGAAAGACGGGAGGATTTCTTTGGTAACAAAGAAAAGAATACTGAGCTGTTACGTGACATCTGTCCTTCTTTACGGCAGCGAATGTTGGATGATTTCCTCACGGATGAAGAAGAGACTCGAGGTGACAGAGATGTGGTTCTACAGAAGGATGCTAAGGATATCATGGACCGAGCGTGTGAGCAATGATGAGGTCTTAGAGAGGATGCAGACAAGGGGGAGGCTTATACTTAACATCAGGAAGAGGCAGCGGAAGTTTCTGGGACACATAACGAGGAAGGAGGGCCTGGAGAATCTGATACTCACAGGTTGAATAAAGGGAAAGAGAGACAAGGGAAAACAATGCATTACATAACTAGCGGCCTTAGCAAGTGGATGACAGAATGTGGTCTGGGGGCGGTAGCAGAGGTAAGGAACTTGTTGAGAGCTGCAAGGATAGAAAGAGGTGGAGAGCCATGATCGCCTCCGTCCTGAAAGAACATTGCACATAAAAAGAAAGAAGATAGATTTTGGTGAGAAAATTGTCTAGCATGACAGTATAACAATATATGAGTTTGATTTGAACTTGAGATCAGTTAACATACAAATCTTATAGCTTCATTGAGAATACAATTGTTTATTATGACTGGAAAAAAACCTACTCCTGAATGGCGCTGATGAAACTAGATTGGTTTTTCAAAGTATTGAATGCAAAAAGCCAGTTTTTATATCATTTAGCAGTTTGAGCTCAATCAAAAGTTAGATCTGACAATACAAGTTGAATTAGAATTTCTTGGTTGTGTAGTCATATCCTATGGCAACACCTAAAACTCTCTTGATTGAAATTAAGAGCCAAGCTACTGCGACTTCAAATATATAGAACTAATATATAAAACACTATATTTTGAGAGGATTCCATATACAGTAAAAGGGGAGGATGCAGAGTGTTAAATGTTAATTGACACATTTATAAGTCTACTATTCATCCATGCATTGAATATTACAGCCACATCTGGTCTGGTTTTTCATTATTTATGTTAACCTTTAGCACACTGCAGGATATCTACACACTGCCCCACATGGTCAGATGTGGCATAAGGCCAAATTTAATGTGGGGTATCTGAGCCCATAGGCTCAGCCAAAAATTTTCTGTAGATCCCAAATAAAACAGCATCAGGTAGCTGTTTCCTGAGACAAGACTCTGCCCTTCAACATAGCTTTGTCTGGGGATCCTCTCTGCCTGGAGGGAGAGAGTTTGACCAGCACAGCTGGAGATAAATCTCCAACTGTAGGTGAGTATTTTCACCAAGCAAAATATTAGTCCTGTCAATGAATTTCTAGGTTGTGTAGTCATGTCCTTCTATGGCAACACCTAAAATAATCTTGATTGAAATTGAGAGCCAGGTTATTGCAATTTCAAATAAATACAACTAATATATAAAACACTATATTTTGAGGGGATTCCATATACAGTAAAATGGGAAATAATATTTATAAATGATGCACAGTGCTAAATGTTAATATTTTGATTGAATAAATATTTTTTTATAGACTTTTTAAGGTGGTTGGAATGTCGAACTGAACCCTTTATTTCACTCGCTCAGATAGACTGTTCTAGTTCTACGTGCAATGTCTAATGGATGTCAGTTATCAGTTATCTCCTGTTAATTTCCCTCTCCAAGTTCTCCACCACCTTAACCAGGTATTGAACTCACACTCTTTGGGTCCTGTCACTGGATCTAACCAATGCCTTTATCCACTGTGCCATGTGTCTTTGAGGACACATGGGACAGTGGAATGGAACTAGAACAGTCTACCCCAGCGAGCAAAATAAAGGGTTCAGTTCGACATTTCAACCACCTGAAGAAGGACGGAGTGTACAACGGGCAAAACGTTATGGCAACAAAGAGGGGGATGATAGTCTGAATAATGTAAATAGTGTACATAATACCTCAGCTCAGAAATATAGACAGATACTTTTTAAAATTATTTACATTTATCTTAGCAGTTTCATATTAATTGAATATTTTTCAACGTAGGATATAAAATTATTTTTGAGATGAAAAAAATTGTACTTTTTTTCATTCCCCTTTCATCTTTGCAGAAATCCTATGCAAAATATAATCAGATGCTCACTTTTCATACTCAACCTCTTAAACAAAGAAAGAGCAATAATAGTTAGAGAGCTTGAGAAACCTATTTTTCTTGAAAACTGTTTTAAGAAACTGATTTTATAAATTTCAACCGACAATAACACTAACTGTCCAGTCAAAGAATTCCAAATGTTTCCCAAATGGAGGAGGGTTGTCCTCAACTTTGCCATCATATTATTGACATTGTTCTTCTATGTGCCATGTCCTTTCAGGACGTTGACAATCATGGCTCTCCACAGTTTCCTGTCCTTTGTAGCTCTTAATAAATTTTGTCTTTTTGTTATCTCTCTTAAAGCCTGTTCTGCCAACCGTTTACACAAGCTCATTCTTCTTTTTCTATATGTTGTGTCTCTTCAGGACGTTACTGATCATGACTCTCCACAGTTTCCTGTCCTTCGTAGCTCTTAATAAATTTTGTCTTTTTGTTATCTCTCTTAAAGCCTGTTCTGCCAACCGTTTACACAAGCTCATTCTTCTTTTTCTATATGTTGTGTCTCTTCAGGACGTCACTGATCATGACTCTCCACAGTTTCCTGTCCTTCGTAGCTCTTAATAAATTTTGTTGTCTCTCCTAAAATATATTTTTGCCATCCATTTACACAAACTCATTCTTCTTCTATGTGTCATGTGCCTTCAGGACATTGGCGATCATAGCTCTCCATAGTTTCCTGTCCTTTGTAGCTATTATTAATTTTAGTTGTTTTGTTATCAACCCTAAACCCTGTTCTGCCATCTATTTATACAAGCTCATTATTCTTCTCTTATGTGCCATTTTTCTTCAGAATGTTGGCAATCATGGCTCTCCACAATTTTCTATCCTTTGTAGCTCTTAATAAATTTTGTCTTTTTGTTATCTCTCCTAAACCCTGTTCTGCCATCCATTTATGCAAACTCATTCTTGTACTGTCTCTTCAGGACATTGGCGATCATGGCTCTCCACAGTTTCCTTTCTTTTGCAGCTCTTAGTATATTTTGTTTTTTGTTATCTCTTCTAAACCCAGTTCTGCCATCCATTCTTCTTCTATTCTTCTCATTCTTCTTCTATGTGGCATGTCTCTTCAGGACCTTGGCGATCATGGCTCTCCACATTTTCCTGTCCTTAATAAATTTTTGTCTTTTTATTATTGCTTTCAAACTCTGTTCTACCATCCATTTACTCAAGCTCACTGAGTATGTTTTGAATTTTCCTCTGTTCTATTTAGCTTCAATCTGTCTTGTGAGCATCAGATTTTCTATGCCTTCTTTCCTCATTATATGCCTTAGGAATTTCAACTGTCTCTTTTTGACATTAAGTATGTTTCCTTTTCATTTCCATTTTCTTTGTTGTTGCTCACATATTCGGTCCATGATATTCTCAGCATCCTTCTGTAGTACCACATTTCAGTTGCTTCAAGTCTCTTCTTTATTGTCCTGCATTTACTGTCATATTGGAGGACTGATATTAAATAACAGTTCAGTACTCTTTTCTTTGTTGCTGATAAAATGTTTGCCATTTCATAATACTTTGCTTCACTTTTGGAAGGCATCTTTTGATATCCCAACGTGCCTTCTGATTTCAGTGTCGCTCACTTGTTTGGTCCTTGGAATATTTTTTTATAGAATTTTAAAAAATCTTTTACATTTAGATTGGCTGTTCCATACTGAATAGTCTGATATTTTTTAAAGCATGATATATCTATATTAAAATTATTTTTGAGATGAAAAAAATTTTTTTTTTCATTCATCTTTGCAGAAGTCCTATTGGTGTGGAACTGTCCCACAGAAATATTCAAAAGAAATTCAGCCTGGGGTGGAACAAGACGGGGAATTCTTTGAAAAAGAGCCGGTTAATCTAAAAGCCGGAGTCCAGATCAATTGCATGCGTAAAGTAAGTTTCAACCTTGAAAATATTGTTTCAAGAAACTTTCAATTTGATCATTTTTATCTCACAACAATAGCCAAAAATTGATCCATAAGACAATGAGGAATTTAAAAAAAGAAAAAAAATTCATACAGATATTTATGTTATCAACCATTAGAAAACTTTTAAGTCAAAAAGTTTTTATGAAGCTTTTGAAAACAGATTTTTAGGTGATCAGTATTTAATTAGCAAAATGTAACACCGAATTAATTAAAAATCAGCCATAAATTTCAATAATCTCTCATCTGATTTAAATATGGCTCTCTGTAGCTTCCTTTTTTTTTCTTTAATATCTACAAACGGCTATTTATTTAATATTTCCTATTTTTTCTCCTGAATAGGAGTAGATATGTTCACCTATCATCCAGTTTTCACTCCTCCCCAGTCATGGCTCTCCACAACTTCATTTTGTCTTTAATATGTAAAAATGGCCATGATTTCTTGTTATTTGCATGGTTTGCAATTGCCTTCTCCACATTTCTGAATTCAGAGTTTTCCTTTTAGATTGACTGCCAATCAAGGCTAGAGAGCCCAGTCTACCCTGATGTTTTACCCAAAATATATATATAACATATATATATATATATATATATGAAATTTGAGGAATAAAAAGCCAACAAAATGATAACAATATTAGCAATAAGATTAATGATATTTATTATATAAAGTCTTTTGCCTAAATTTAGGCTCAAAGAAAAAGATTTTAAAGTCAGAACTTTCAAACACGCTTGTGTCCTTTTTCAATGAGACAAGGAATAAACAAAGAAGTGGGACTTACTCTTCCACGGAATGTTATTGTTGTTGGTTAGACGGCTCCGTGTGGAAATTATATCCTCTGAGTAAACAAATCCATGTTTAATCCGCTAATATATAATTCTATTTTGAAAATGTATTTTAACTCCGATCTGCATCTCTCTTGTCAGCTCTTAAATGAAGATGTTAAAAGCATGCATCTGATGTCATCAATGCTATGGAAAGGTTGGTTGAAGTGTGCAGTGATAGGAAATTGTTATTGTTATCTTTCATGTCTTTTTTATGGTTATTTAACCAAAGATGGAATAATTCCATTTTTTACATTTGTAGCAGGAAAGTAAATATTATAAGATTAGACCTGTCTCAAGCCATAGCCAGTGGTTTGAATATTGTGTGAGTGACAGTGGGAGTGAAAATAAATATATATTATATACTAGTCTTTTGATTAAATTGAAGCTCAAAGAGAAAAATTTTAAAGTTGGAACTTTGGGACATGACTGTGTCCTTTTTCAATGAGACAAGGAATAAACAAACATGAGGAATGTTTTTGTTGTCGGTTAAAGGGATTCCTCTGGAAATTATATTCTCTGAGTAAACTAAAATCCCTGTTTAATCCTTCAATGTATGATTTTATTTTGAAAATATATTTGTTTATTTTATTTAGGAATTAGTATGAAGAAACTGTGATATGAAATTGTGGATCTGGTAGACAATGGGAACTTTTTGGACCAAATTCCTGAAATACCACATTTAAAATATAATTGAAAGGCAGTTGGGGTTCAATATAAAATTTCAGTTTCTTAATTATCATTTTCTATTTTCAGGAATTTTTTGGTGGCAAGAAAGTAGCTGTTGCTGGAATTACCATAAATATGTTTGAAGGGCAGATCACTGCTTTGCTTGGGCACAATGGTGCTGGAAAGACGACAACTATATCAATGCTGACAGGTAAGATACTCAACAATTTCACTTTTTACAAATCAGAAGGGATATGACACTATGGATTTTATCTGAGTTTTAATTGTCTACTTTTTTTGTTATGACCAGCAGTAAAGTCTGTGAAGTAAGATCTTCAACGTGGCCACCCACCTGACCAAAAGAGAAAAAAAAAAAATAAATAATTGAAAACTTTTGGTAACAAGTGTCATTTGGCTAGAAGTTAGAAAGTTCTGTTTGCAGGCTTATATTATAGGTTACCTCACTTTACTTTACTAAAAAGAACATCGATAGAGGATGCAATTTAAGCCTATAAATAAGCAATGATATTCTCACCCATTCTGTTTCATTATTTACATGATTCGGACTATTGTTCTCACCTTTGTCGCCACATTATGATAAATTTATTAATAATAATAAAAACATTCTTACCTACATAGAGTTTTTTAATTTTTAATCCTCATGACATGGCCAGCCCAGCTTAATCCTGGGTTGTTCTCATGCTAGTCTGCACTGCCACCGGTCAACTGATGCCCTACCCACATTGTGTTCTTTGATCACAGAGCAATGAAAATCAAATTTTTGTCCATCAAGTGCTGAATCAAGTTGACGGAATTGTATTATGAAAAATGACAAAGAATGTTCCACTGGTGAATATACAAATATCATAAAAAAAACAAAGACAGTTGCTGGTCTAATTTTCAATTGATTTATATAATCATTGATATGACAAAATTAACCATTCACATTAAACTCTCTATTGTGACACTATCTCTTGCTCATAAAATTTGGAACAGGTTAAACATTAACACAAAATGTTAGGTCATCGAGAATTCTGTCATCAAGGCTCAAGACCAGTAATTCTCTCGGCAGCAGGTCACATGGCTTCTTTCGGTCACCACCAGCAACTGGCATCCTCTGCTGATGCCCTCTGCTGGCCTCTTGTAGCATCTGGTCACCTCTTGCTTCAACTGCTTGCTTCAACTAAGCACTCAGTTTATATGTATTTTGCCCAACTCTTACTGTCCCTTAGAGCTCATTATGTATTCATCAATTAATTATTTTTTCCAACCCCAGAGACATGATACCAACTCTCAAACAAAGCAGTCAGCTATTTCAAAACAATAAAATTTGTTTTAACATTCCTTTTTTATAATTGGCTGTGTCATAATTGAATTTTTCCCGTTAACAAAATTCTGTGTTTAAAAATTTATTGCAATTTCACAAAGAATTCTCAAATACCAAAACAGTCAACTTTTCAATACAAAGATTTTTCTGGTAGCTTTTTTTGCTTTGAAATTTATTTCAAATGGCGAGAATTTTCTTTGCTTGTTTTAGTTTATATTTTCTCTAAGCCACATTCCATTTCACATTTATATTTCTCAGAAAGGAAAAAAATAAACATTTCTCTTGTTTTTTTTCCTTGCTTCATATTTCAATTTTTGTTTTCACCTTAACATTTTCAACCCCTGCAATCCTCCAATTCTTTACAAGGTTTTCACACAGGCCCTTTTAATCCTAATTTCATACTACCAGTGTCACTGTCTGTCAAAAGGCCATATTGTAGGAATAAAATGATTATCATTTATTTTAATTTTTGTATACCTTTTCTTCAGCTTTATTTCCATTCAGCATTGTGTCCGTTCGGGTTCTTGTCCTTCAGCAAAAGTGCATTCGGCATCCTGTCCATGTACCATTGCTGACAGAATTCCTGTTTTCCATTTCTTGCTGTGGGATTATTTTCACCTTTCATTTGATTGTGAATGTACACAGAAACATTACCAGCTTTTCTGCACACCAACATGAATGAAAATTAGACAACATGGACTGATTTATTCAGTCGGTGAAAGTTTGAAAATCTTAAGCTGAACTTGTTTGAAGTTTTATTTATGCATGAAAGTTTCTACCAGCAAAAGGTTTATCCTAAAAGATCAAGAAAAAATGCTAATTAAAGCAGGGTGGTTAAAATACAGAAAGTCCTGGGTATGACAATAAACTACATCCAGCAGCAAGGCCTTTGATTGGGAGATAGGAAATTTTCAGGTGATTGAAACCACCACTTAATTACTGTTATTCCCAGGTTCATCCTGATCTGGGGTGGTAGTATGTGTTCGGGGCCCAGCTGAGGGCAAACACCCAAAATAAAACAAAGCACTATGAAAGTATAAAAATACATTTTTATAGTAAAATTACCAACTAAACATTATATATATAAAAAAATGAACAACATTACATATTTTATAGTAGAATTACCAACAATATATTTTATAAAAGAATTATCAATTATACATTTTATTGTAGAATTGCCAACAATGCATTTTACAGAAGAATTAGGAACAATCTATTTTATATTAAAATTAACAACAATACATTTTATAGATAATTACCAACAATACATTTTATAATAGAATTACTAATACATTTTATAGTAGAATTACCAACAATACATTTTATAACAGAATTACCAACTACACATTTTATAGAAGAATTACAAACATTTTATAGTAGAATGACATGTAATACATTTTATAGAAAAATTACCAACAATACATTTTATAAAAGAATTATCAATTATAAATTTTATTGTAGAATTGACAACAATGCATTTTACAGAAGAATTATCAACAATACATTTTATAAAAGAATTACCAACAATACATTTTACAGTAGAATTACCAACAATACATTTTATAGTAGAATTACCAACAATACATTTTATAGTAAAATTACCAACAATACATTTTATAGTAAAATTACCAACAATACATTTTATAGTAAAATTACCCACAATACATTTTATAATTGAATTACCAACAATAATAAAAGAATTATCAACTACACATTTTATAGAGAATTACTAACAATGCATTTTATAGAAGAATTAGCAACAATGTATTTTATGGTAGAATTACCAACAATAATGCTATAAAAGAATTACCAGCAATACATTTTATAGTAGAATTACCAACGATACATTTTATAGCAAAATGACCAACAATATATTTTATAGTTGAATTACTAACAATACATTTTATAGTAGAATGACTTGTAAAACATTTTATAGTAGAATTACCAACAATACATTTTATGGAAGACCTGTACTACATTTTATAGAAGAACTACCAACAATACTTTTTATAGCACAATGACTAACAATGCATTTTATCTGTAGTTGAAGCCATAAAACTGTGTGAAAAAAAATATTTAGATTTTGGTAGTAAATAACCCATAGAGGTTTTGATATGCCTCTAAACAAAATCATCGAAACCATTAAAATAAAAAAAAAGAACAGTTTAAAAATATTAATTTTAACCAAAGCTTGTGGACATCATTGGTGTGGCTTGAAATGGAGATTATAAATTTCCATCACTGGGAAAATAACTTTTGAGTAAACCGAAGGTCACACATTCACAGCCACCCACTAAAAAAAAAAAAAAAAAAAAAAAAAAAAAAAAGGAATAAAATAAATAGACAAATAAATGACAATTTTTTTTCTCGTGCCACTTCTTGCTCATTTTTCCAGCTGAACAATTTTTCAGTAATGTTGTAACAAGGTGACAACATTTTTAGAAGTTTTATTTGTACACAAACGGTTTATTATTTACAATATTTACATTGTTCAGACTTTTGTTGCTATATTTATAACATTTCAGTCATTCTACATTCTGGTCTTCTTCAAGTGATTGGAACTTTGAGCTGAACCCTTTATTTCTTCCACCGGAGTAGAGTCTCCTAATTCCACATGCCATGCCTCTTCCGGATGTCTCAGCATGAGTTATTGCCCTTTAACTCAACTCTCCAATTTTTTATTCACCTGAAGAAGGCTGGAGAGTACAACAGCCGAAACTTTGTGAATATCGCAACAAAGATGAGGACAACAATCTGAACAATGTAAATAGTGTAAATAATTACAATACCTCATCTCAGAAATATAAACATATATTGAAGGTTTATTACGTTCTAATGTTCTGCAAGTCTGCCTTGTTTCTTAGAAATCTTTGTTGTCTTACTATTTTTTCCAGGATTCATTCCTCCAACAAGTGGTACTGCTTATGTGAATGGTTTTGACATTTGCAAGGATATCGGAAGTGTACGAGACAGCCTCGGCATTTGTCCCCAGTATGACATCCTTTTTGAAAAACTGACCGTCGAAGAACATTTACAGTTCTTTGCAATGGTAAGCACAGACATTTCATTGGGTCAGAATTTTCTTCATCATTTTTAACATGTTCTATACCAAAGAATTTCTTACATTTACCTGAAAATACCAAATTTTATTAATTATGTAATGACCCCTTTTTGAAATTTAAACCATGACATCATTTTATCCTCTACACACAGTTCTGACTAATAGCTGTTTTCCTATGATTTTCTTTCATCTCTGGGGGAATTCCCATTATACCATTCAGGCCAACAGACAGCAAGACAATAAAGAGGAAACATTGATAATGAGAAGTATTAATCTAGCAAAGGTATTTACTGCCTATTAAGTAAGGATAGTAAATATTTAGTTTACTTTCAAACATTAAATTTATGGATACACACTTACAATGAAACAATTTAAATTAAGAATAGAACAGGGCATCGCTTTCTATTGTAAAAAAAATATGACTGAGAATTAAAAAAAGTTTTTAAAAAAGCCATGGATTTTTTACTTATTTTTCCAACACATCTGAAGAGGATCATCAAAACATGATGAAAGATATGAAAAATTGACTCTTCATAAAAGATATTGTTAGATTTTGAGACGGAGCAACAAATCCATTTTTTTTTTTAAATTAACATGAATATTTTATACTCAGAGTAAGAATGACTTTAATTACATAGTGTCAGCTTTTTGAAATTCATGGCTTGTGTTCATTTTATTCTCTTCAGACTGAAGCATTAGGTAGAAATTATTGAAGTAGTTGGTTACAGAGAATTTGCGATTCTTTTTTAATGGAGGAAGATAAGATTTCCCCATTCTGGTTATTCAGGAAAATTAGTGATGACCAATTTCAATAAGACATGAGAACTGGAAGACATTAATGAATAAAGAAAGAAGATATTTCAGATTTGTGAAAGAGCTGGAGAAAATCCATGCATATAGAAATATATGAACAAACCTTACAATGAAATGACTCTTCTCAAAATGATAGAAGGTATCTTAAACAAAAAGAATGAGATCAATAGTCTGAAGAACTCTTGCAATGATAATGACTCTTCTCAAAATGATAGAAGGTATCTTAAACAAAAAGAATGAGATCAATAGTCTGAAGAACTCTTGCAATGATAATGACTCTTCTCAAAATGATAGAAGGTATCTTAAACAAAAAGAATGAGATCAATAGTCTGAAGAACTCTTGGAATAATAATGACTCTTCTCAAAATGATAGAAGGTATCTTAAACAAAAAGAATGAGATCAATAGTCTGAAGAACTCTTGGAATAATAATGACTCTTCTCAAAATGATAGAAGGTATCTTAAACAAAAAGAATGAGATCAATAGTCTGAAGAACTCTTGGAATGATAATGACTCTTTTCAAAATGATAGAAGGTATCTTAAACAAAAAGAATGAGATCAATAGTCTGAAGAACTCTTGGAATGATAATGACTCTTCTCAAAATGATAGAAGGTATCTTAAACAAAAAGAATTATATCAATAGTCTGAACTCTTGGAATGATAATGACTCTTCTTAAAATGATAGAAGCTATCTTAAACAAAAAGAATGAGATCAATAGTCTGAACAACTCTTGGACTGATAATGTCTCTCCTCAAAATGATAGAAGGTATCTTAAACAAAAAGAATGAGATCAATAGTCTGAACTCTTGGAATGATAATGACTCTTCTCAAAATTATGGAAGGTATCTTAAACAAAAAAAAAAGAGATCAATAGTCTGAACAACTCTTGCAATGATAATGACTCTTCTCAAAATGATAGAAACTATCTTAAACAAAATGAATATGGTCAATATTACATTTATGATTTTTATTCTGCTTTTATTTTTATTTTGTGTTTTGTTTTTCCTCTTTCCAGTTAAAAGGTTTTCCTAGTGAAGGCATCAAGGAAGAATGTGACAAAATGCTGGAATCAATTGGCTTAACAGAAAAAAGGAATAATTTATCTGGAGAGTTATCTGGTGGAATGAAACGAAAATTATCTCTTGGTATGGCACTGATTGGCGGTTCAAAGGTGAGTATTTAAAACATAAGTACTTTTATTCAGAACATAAATTTTTTTATTCCATATATACAGGGTGTGATGAGTAAATTCTTGCCATTTTATAAATTTTAATTTTACGCATGCATGTTGTTTGTTTTTGATTTTGTTGACTGCACAGTATAGTAGGTCAGTTGGGCACTGTCTGAGAGAATAATTTGGAAATGGCATGCTGAACTGCTTGGCATTCTCACCAGAAGCTCAAATACAAACATTTTAGAGTATTTAAGTGTCAATCTGAGACAGTGTAGAGGATTCGGAAAGAGTTGGATGTGTCTAAAGGTGCTTACGAAGGTACATCAGCTTGGAAAACTGACTCTGATCGTTTTGATAAAAGAACTCCCAAATTTGTTGGTGAGGGCCTCAAACTCAACACAGAGGCCTACATCAAGTGCTTTGAGGAGGTAGTGCTGCCCAGGGTCAAGAGAGTGGCTGCTGGAAGACTCTGTCTGGCAACAGCACTCTGCACCATACCACACACAGGAGCACTCAGTCATGGCTGTCAGACTATTTCTGTTACCATAACCCTTACATCTGGCCACTTAACTTCCCAAACTGCAAACCCCTTGATTATTATGTGTTGGGTGCAGTTGAACAAGAGACCAACAAAACTCCTTGTAACATCAAAGATGAATTGAAAGCAAGGATTATGGCAGCATTTACCATAAAATAAGTAGACCGTCTAGAAGAGTTGCAGGAGATTCTGAAGTTGTCTGGAGGCTGTGGTTGAAGCCAATGGTGATTTTATTGAATAAATTTACTCTTTTGTATTTCAAGATTATAGCGAAGAAAACGGCTACTTACCTTGTCAAACCAAGCAATAGTGTGTCGCGTGTATTCTACGACGGAAAAAGTGGCGAAAAAGAAAATTACTTACCAAACAGAAGAGCACGTATTCCACATAACATGCTGAAAATGGAATAATTGAATTAAAGAAAAAAAAACAAGTCAGTTGCAGGAGTCGCTATAAAAGTATTTTGATATGTAAATTACGGAACATCCTATCCCAGCTGTCGACGAATGAAAAAAATAGGTTCTGCCATTAAAAGCAGTTGGTGTTCTCGATTCAGGAGAGAAAAATTCGGGCACTTGGTTTCGCGTTTGTTAGAGAGAGTTATTTTTCTGACTGGTTACATGCATTGTGATTTGAAATAGTACCGGCGAATCGAGTTTTCAGCATTTCTTTCTGCCCCCGATATTCGAGTCTGGACTTACAGTGATTTTTCTTTGTCTTGTGGAAGTAATCTGCGACAAATACTTCCTTTGCTTTCAGAACGCTTACAAAGATTTTTTTGTGTAATTTTCATAAATATATATGTTAAAATGAGATGTCAGTGTTATTTTCATTTTTGCTTAATTTAGACGACAATTTATCCATTGCAAAATGTATATACCTTTATTGAGTAAGTTCTTTTCTTTTTCCATAATATTCTTACCTAGATGTACCATTATTCAAAATATATGTACTTCTCTTTCCAATAGCTTTATTCATAGTTAAATACTTTTTATTCATTGATAATATAATTATCATTATCAAAATTATAAGGACCTTTATTCAAAATATAAGGGCCTTTATTCATTGCTAAGTACTTTTCATTCATTGATAATATAATTATAATTAAAAACTAGCAGCATGGCCCGGCATTGCCCATGCTTGATTCAAAAATCGTACGACTCATACAGCAATCGCTATCACTTGACTTAAAATATTTTTGCTCTTCCTTGCCTTTAAAGGAGTGCCCTTTGCCGTGCTGATGTTGCTACATGCCTTACTTCTTGCCTATCTCACACTGCAAATTTTTTCTAAGCTCTATAGTAAACATTAAATCTATTATGAAAAAAGAACTAAAGAAAATTAACACAAAATGATCAGCTTTAAAAAAGGACTCGTAAGTGGAAAATCCAAATGAAAAAAGAATGTTAACAAATACTTATTCACACCCAACCCAGTTCTGCAGAATCAGAATCAATGTTGAATTTAAGCAAGCGAATGAGCCAATTGGAGTAAAGTGCCATGCAGATTTAAATTTTTCCCACTTGTGACGAATGCAGCTATCGATTTTTTTTTTACATGCTAGTTAACATTCATGTCAATCAGTTGTTAGCTCGCACACTGGCCAATAGAATCTTCCTGCCTATTCGTGGCAGCCAGCTATTGGCTCTCACTCTGGCCAGTACAAAATGGCCGCAAACTACATGAAAACTGCCGTAGAAGGATGAAAATATCAATTATTTCCACTATTGATGGGAGTTGGGAAATGCAAAGTCAATCTTGGACTTCTCACTAAGTTGGAGCATGTGCATGTAAATTTTGGTGCAAATCCGTCGAAAATTGCGGCCGTGCATTTGTTACACACACACGCACATCCTGCCTTTTATAGATAGATATATATATATAACTTATTCAAAATATAAGGACTTTTATTTAAATCAAAGTATCTTTCATACTTTTAAAATATATGTACTTTCAAGCATTTTTAGAAGAAATGATGCTATTTTTAAGTTTTGTTTTGTTTGTTTTTCATTGGTTAAGCAACCAATGAAAAGCAAACAAAATAAAAATACACTCATGTGTATAATTCATGTGTGTATGTGTATCATAATTCTAGTTTGTCAATGTGGGATTCAGAATATAATGTGTATTCATTTGTGCACACATGTGTGCATGTGTGTGTACATCTAGTCAGCATTTTTACCCATATTTGGCGATTACGTGTTGATTTGGGAATGTTTTGCATGAGGGTAAAAGAATTTAAGTTACACTGGTAGACATATTCTAGATTCTTTAAATATGGATTTTATAAAAATTTGTGATATAATAAAGTGTATTTAACATGTGTTTATAGATGGTAAAATATTTAGCAGAATTCCCACAAAGTATTATCTGTATAAAGAATTATGTATGTTTCTAATTAGGGTGGCATTTATAAAATCAAAGTTATGGCCTATTCTGCTTCTCTGTATTATTAGCAAGTTTAAAGGGTTGTCGCAATATAGGTCTCACTTATGTTCATTGATGCTGGCTTTTAGATTCCTAGATGTTTCAACATCAGGCGAGAGCTTCACCACAAAAGGCATTGCTGCAGTGCTTCCTGTAGCAAGCAGGGATTTTACAAGGTGGATACTGCATTTCATATCATCTCTGCCTTCAATTCTTCAGATTTCAATGACATGTCATAAACTGCATCAACAATGGACAGCATTCTTTTTTACCTAGCTATATTTTATAAGAGACAGTTGTCCTGGAATCCTTTCTTGGAGAAAGCAATAAGGAGGAGGAGGTGATGTTTGACAAGATGCATGTGAACAGGTCTTTTCATCACATGTTCATGTGTCTCACTAAGGAATCTGAGTACTGGAGGCATCTTGACTATTTTAATTCTTGCAGCTGTCTCCATTTCTTCTTGATTTTTGAATTTATCAAAACTTAAACAAAGGCAATTCATCACTATCAGAATTCTAAATTTAATTTTATTAGTCAATGTCCACTTAGATATAAAATAGGCATTATAAAAAAATTTCCTCATGAGAGTGCACAATATTTCATCCTCTCATCCATATTTCTTTAAAGAACTTAACAATGTGAAACAAGCACTAGTTAATAATGGTTTTTCAAATTACCACATAGATCACCAAATTAGACTTTTTCTTTCTAAGCTAACCAATAGCAATACTGAACATAGAAATAAAAACAATAACATTAACATTTTCCATAAAAAATAAAATGCATGCAACTATAAGCAGGATGAAGTTTCCATTAAGAATGTTATAAAGAAAAATACAACTCCAGTCGACAAAAACAAGAAAATTTAATTATCTACTATAAAAAATTTAATACTGCAAGCCTCATCGTCAACAATAATAACTCACTTGCAAGTTCCAGATCACAGAGAACCAATGTTACTTACAAATTTGCATGTCCCTTAAGTAATTGTGTTCCTGATCAAACCAAATTCATAATTTTTATATTGAATATACTGCAATATGCTTAACAAGAAGACTCACGTTACATCTCTCTGACCATAGCTCGTTTAAATACACATGGAGACATACCAAACTCCATCCACAACATACTTGTTGATAATACAAATATGATAGTCTCATCCACATGAAAGAAAATGGCTAAAAATAATGGAAGCTTGATTAATAAAAAAGAAAACACCAACACTCACTAACATCAACAATGAACATGGCTACAATCTGCTGACAGTGTTTGGAAAATAAAACATTCCTGTAACTCTAGATATATACATAAAAAAATCCATACATTCAGTTAAAAGTAAAAGAAAATCATCATTGAAAATGGCTAAAAGTATATCTGAATGTGTTTGGACATACAGAACATTCTGGCAATATCTATATAATTTATGCCCCAAAAAGAAGTAAATTATAAGAACACACGAAAAATTAATTAAAAAAACTTAACCACAGTCAGTACCTTGACAGCCATTTTTACTGAGGCTTATATATATATATATATATATATATATATAACAGCCGAAAATGTTGTGATAAATATGGTGACAAAGATGAGGACAATAGTCCGAATAATGTAAATAATATATATATATATATATATATATATATATATATATATATATATATATATATATATATTGTTGAGGAGTGGATAGCAGTTCAGATTGAGAAATCAGTAGAGCAGAGTTCAAATTCCAGTCGAATCCATTACATTCACTTACGTGCTAATACCCTTAGGAAAGGTATTAATCCTCTTCTTCTTCTTCCAGCTACGGCTAAATAGCAGGACAGACTGGGTCCTATAGCCTTGGATGGCAACTGGTCTAGGAGAAGGACAACTCTGAATTCAAAACCTGCAGAGTGTTGTTTGGGGATCTTGTGGCATGTAGTGCACCAGGTCTCTGTGTTTGGCTCTTCAAAAAGTGTGGTTGGTTCTGCACAAAACCTTCATCTCTATAATCAAATCATAAATGCTGGTGTTTGGCTGTCAGTTCCTAGAAACTGAGCTGCTCAACCCTCATACGTCAAATACAATGCCACTACCATATTGTTACCAAGTATTGGGGTGTCCATAGACATTTCCTTCTGTATGAAGTGAGTCCTATGTTAAATCTGAAGAGATGTCTTCAGCCACAGTAGGGTAAGAGAGTTCAAAGGATAGAGAACTCTGTCTTTTCTTTGGGCTCTCTTTGTCTCTTCTATTTGTCTTCTGGTAATTTCAGATTATTTTCTTTTTCCATGGACTCCTCTTTTCCAATTGTTTGTTTTTTTTTCTGCAGCTTCTGTCCCCCAATTGATTTCTGTCCTCAGTAAGGTATTTTTGAGCTGATCCTTGAATTGATGACATGGGGCCTCATGTGGTCTCTTGCCAGACACAAGCACCAAGAAGAGGATTTGTTTAAGTAGGCGACTGTCTAGCATTTGCGCAAGGTGTCTGGCCCATCAAAGTTGATGGCTAGTCATGATGGTTTCTTTCTAGGCTCTCAATCTTTGTATGAAGGAGAACTTGGTTCTCCATGATCTGGTCCTGCGATGTGTTCCACAGGATATGACAAAGTCTCATTTGACAAATCTTTCAAGTTTGAAGATGTCTCTTTGTAGAGTACCCAGGCCTCACTTATATATATATATTTGGTTAGATTGATGTGAGTTTGTGACCCTGGGTTTCACGCTTTTGTGATCGTGTCTAATGATCGCAAAAGCGTGAAACCCAGGGTCACAAACTCACATCCATCCAACCAAATATGTTAGCTCTATCTCTGATATTGAGCGCTTTCTAATAAGTACCACGCATATAATATATAAATAATTATATATATATATATATATATATATATATATATATATATATATATATATATATATATATGTAATAAAGAATAAATAATACAAAATGAAAAACAACTAAAATAACTTAACCCAAACAAACAAATAAATAAATAAACAAGCCACTCCCACAAAAAAAGACTCAGAGGCAACCGGCTGTTTTTTACTAGACACAAATGTCAGGCCTGACGATTTCATCTAGCATGAAACAGCCTGTCGCCTCTGAGTGTTGGCTTCAATGTTTTATATTTACATACACTCTATCTCTGATATTGAGCACTTTATCCCATAAATATAGCACACCTTAAAACTATACTTCTTCATATATAATTATTTATTCGAAAATTATAACATAAAAATGTTATAAAATCACTACAAAAATAACCATTTTGTTTCAATACTTCTAGTGTCTTTATTCCATATACACCAATCCTATATTTGGTTTCTTCATATATATATATATGTATATATAGTTTACTTTATATTATTTTTGCCCTGTTCTTTTCTTCTTTTTGTTATGGTTTATTGCAAAAGTTGCCAATTCTTTTTGCTGGGCAATTCTTCCAATTACATTTAACCATGGAAAATTACAATTCCACCCAGTCTGAACTTATTAAGCAAATCATATAAACTTCAATAATTCAAATTGGTTTTGGAAAAAAATTATCAAATTCAAAACAATCAATTTAGATGTCAAAACAAAACCTGAGTTAAAATTTAGGTAGTATCAATATGTGTTATCGCAGTTACTGAAGTTATTTGATGTATTCTAAAAAAAAACCTGACATCTGAAGTTATTAGGCAAAACCAAATAATCACATTTTACTTCAATAGAAAAGTAATAAAATCATCAAAACTTAAACAACACTTATAATAGAACAAATAACAAATACATACAATAAGTCTTTGAATCTTTTACATTTTAATCTAGTGACATTTCTCTCAATACCAGCCAGTAATCTATCATCCACTGATTTTGTTAATTTTTTTACATCAGCTGGTTCAGTTTCTGACAGGGTAGTTTTAATTGCTTCCCATAGGTCTGTTTTGCTGTTATATTGTTTGCCACCTTCATATAATTTCATCTTCACAATTGACCATAGATTTTCGATTGGATTCAGATCAGGACTTGATGATAACCATTCTATTATCTTTTCTCCTGTAAATCTTTTATGATCAAATAATTCACAGGTAATCTTAGATACATAAGGAGGAGCATTGTTATACATGAATATTCACTTCACTTTGAAACTGCAAGACTGGGACATGTACCATGCAAAGAAAGTTTTGTTCATAAAATCACAATAATTAGCCGTGTTCAGTTTAACTGCTTCATTGGCTTTGAATGGTCCTATAATGTTTTGGTCAGCAATTCCAGCCCATTCATTCTTTTAGCCAAAGGCACTACTGAATTGGATAAAATCCATTCTTTGGCCCATCTATCAGGTTCATCTAATATCACTTGAGATTCGTCCATAGAAATTACTTTAAAAAAGTCAATTTTCATGTATTTCTTGGCTCAATTTTGACGCTTTAAAATATTTGCTTTAGTGAGAGTAGGTTGCCTTGGACATTTTCTTTTACAGATCCCAATTCACAAAATATTCACGTTTCGTCATCCTTGACTCCCTCAATTCCAGCCTTTTCAAAGATCAGAGTGCTGGTCAAAAGTGTTTGTTTTGCTATAACTCGCTTTAGTTTACATTCATCTCAAGGAAGCAAGTTCTTAAAGACTTTTCCCTTGCTTCGAGTTCTCAACTTATATTTTCAACAGCCTTCTTTATCGTTCAATGATTTCTGCAAAGTTCCTTTCATATTTCCAATGTAGACATTTCTTCACTCAATAACTTTATTTTCTGTTTTTCAGCAATTGTTAGATCCTTCCCTTTTTACCCATATTTCAACATATATTATGTACAAAAAGAAAAATAGTTTTTATTAGATTTCAGATGTCTTTAGGTAATATTAGTTTAATCTGCATAATAACTTCAGTCAGTTTCATAAATGCCAAATATCTCAAAAACTAACCATTAAAAATGTCAGAAAATTTAATTAAATATTTTACTAAGATTATTTATTTTGTGAAAAATACAAAATTGTGGCACAAAGCCAATGGGTCAATGGGGAGAGGCTGGTCTTCATTAGCTAATCCTAATCCTAGTTAATCAGAATCACGACCCATTCATTCGTTACAATTTGCCCATTGACCACAAGAACTCATCCATCCATACTCAATCCAGCATATACCATAATACCGCATATTCACAGGGGACCCACAGAACATCCCATGATCAGGTTATTGACAACTAAACTAGTTCCTCCACCAGCCTTTGGAGAAAGAAAACTCTGATGTAACACCCACAGCTTGACAGCATGCAGGTATATTTACCTAGCTTTCCCACCAAGGCTGGATGTGACACAAGGTCATTTTAACATGTGAAGCACAATCACTGTCACCAGTATTACACAGACTCCACCTCTCTTAATGCAATGAGGAAGGCCTTCCTGCAGAGTTGGAATCCCTGGGACTGAGCAACTTCTTCCATCTAAAATGAGGAGAAACATAGCTCCACTTATAGCACAGTGCAGGAGATAACCTTGGTAAACCCTTATTGGCAATGAGTAACTCCTGTGCCAAGTAAGATTATCTATTTTGTAAAAATACAAAATTTTGGCACAAAGCCAACAGGGAAATGGGGAGAGGCTGGTCTTCATTAGCTATCCTAGTCCTAGTTAATCACAATCACAACCCATTCATTCATTACAATTTGCCCATTCACCACAAGAACTCATCCATCACCACTCAATCCTGCATATACCATAATACCACCATATTCACAGGGGGCCTACAGAACATCCCATGTAAAAATTTAATTTCATTGTCCATAAAGTTCATTTATATGAAAATTTCATGATTTATTAAATGATGAGGTGGGAGGATGAAACCAAAAAATAAACTAAAAATAAAGCACAAAAATAAAACTAAAACAAAACAATGTTAGTAAGACTTGTCCATCCCTCAAAATAATAAGAGTGGCCGCTGTATTCTGTCGATAGACAAAAATCAAGAAGCACACTCACTAGGGGAAATAGAAAGGGTAAAAATAAATGACGGAAAAGAGAAAATCAAAGGCTGACCCAGTCGAGATGAAAAGTGGTGGACAAAAACAAACAAGGGGGGGGGGGTTGGGAATCACAACATGGGTCATAACAAAAGAGAATGCCAAGAACAACACTTATTCACATTAACTAGGAAAACACAACAGTGTCTAATTTAACCAGGGGAGGGTTCGCAGGAAACCAACCCGTTGCATTAAGGGGACTTAAAAGAGAAAATCAAAGGTTGACCCAGTGGGGATTAAAAGTGGTGGACAAAAACAAACTAGGGGAGGTTGGGAATCTCCAAATATCTCAAAAACTAATTGTTATAAATGTCAGAAAATTTCCTTAAATATTTTACTAAGGGTGGAAATGGATGAGTTTAAATTTGACAAATATTCAGAACTTTTTGAATATGCAAAACAATTCAAAAACTTAAATCCTTTTATTTTTTACATTTAGATTGTTATTCTTGACGAACCGTCATCCGGATTGGATCCAAATGCCCGTCGTCAAATCTGGTCCGTGATTCAAAATAACCGAGCTGGACGGACAATGCTTCTTACCACACATTTCATGGATGAAGCCGATATTCTTGGAGATAGAATTGCCATCATGTCTGAGGGAGTGTTGAGGTGCTGTGGCAGCACCCTCTTCTTAAAATCCAAATATGGTAAGTACTGACCAACTGAAGCAAGATTTACCAATTTCTACTTCATACAAAATCATTCCCCATGCATAATATTTCTTTAATCAATTCTGAACTTCTTTAATTACAGTCAGCAAGTGAGTATATGTGGCTTTGGAGTTTCCTCGGAATGTGGATTCTACATACTCATGAGTGTTGTGTATTCCGAGATAAAATTCAGTCTCCAATGAATGACAAACACAAGAAATAAAGATAAGAAATTAAATGTATTTACACAATAATACAATGGGTATATTTTAGTAAATCCAGGAACACAGTCATAATAATAATAATAATATATATATATATATATATATATATATATATATATATATATACACAGTCTCGAAGTAGGACTTCCTTAGAGTCTACGTGCTTGTAACTGTGATTTCTACAAGCGGTTACCTCACACTATTACTCTACCTCCAACTCAATCACAATCTCTGCTCACTCCCACTCTGTCTATATTCTGACTGACTCTGGGTATTTAACGGCAGCAGTCCAAGTAACACTCTGGTTGAGTCCACTTATATGAAAAAGGGGAGGACCCCATAACAATGAGGATATATGATACTCTAAACTTCTTCCCTATTGAGTGGGGGCTTATATCTAGCTGTTATCTTGTTTATCCCACATGTGCACATCCCAAATTCAACTGAATTAACCACTTGTTCACATATCAGGTGAAGTGCGGATATGAACTAGGTGACTAGGAGGTCATCTTACAGGTCAACCAACTGATGCACCTGAATTCTCTAAACCTGTGGCATCATACTGAATGCTGGGGTGAGTCAAGTAGTACATTACATTGCCATAAAGAAAATATTTATCATCACTTATAGATAGCAACTTCTGAGCTGAGTTTATGTCTGATGTAATTCCAAGGCCTTTCAGTTTTGTAGGAGGAACCCCACCACAACTGACCATGTCATCAGTTGGGGTATAGCTGCACTCAACATGCTTGGACAATTTTAAGGCTATTTAACCCATAGTTGGAGGATTAGAATTCAGAGTTGTCCTTCTGCTAGAACAGTTGCTACTCAAGGCTAAAAGACCCAGTCTTTTCTATCATTTACTCATAGCTGAGTTAAGAAGTGGTGGATTCATCCCTTTCCCAAGGGTGTTAGTTCTTAAGTGAATGCAATGAACTCAATTGGAATTCGAACTTGACTCTCTGATTCCTCAATCCGAGCCACAATCCATTAACTCTTCCATGACACCTAATAAGCACGCATAATAACAAGAAAGAAAAAAGACATGGTTTCATACCTTTCCCAAGGATATTAGCACATAAGATAATCTGGTGCACCAGGTACCACAAAGGTCCCCAAACAACTGCAATGGTATAGCAATTTTACATTTTTCAGCGTAATATCATATAAGAAAAAGAAGTTGAACATACAACTGGAGTCTTTAAGAATATTTATTTACAGTAACTTTACCAGTTTTATGATTTTCAAAAGTTAAATTGAGATGGAGAGATGCATGGCTATGCCATATGTTCCACATCTAACAGGCATTCAAGAATTCTTTTTTTTATGCAAAAGATGGCTCAGGTTGCTATCTGTTTAAAATATCATCTGATGGGTTGATTATAATCACATGATCAGGCATAATAATTTTTGTAACAAAAATTGATGATCATAAAATTTTGTCAAAAATTAAGAGAGTCATATTTCAGTGAGCATGACTAATGACAGCAAAGTCTTAAGTAATTCAAGTGTCAGGAATTCTATTTTATGGGACCTTAGTGGCAATTCCAAAAAGCTCAATATATAAGAATTTTATTTTTGTGTGTGTGCGTGTGTGTGTTAGAAATAGTTATAGTGTTTCCTACTATGTTGGTATGTGGAGGATAATGTGAAAAGTAAAAAATGATAGAAGTAATAATAATAATGATGATGATGCCAAAATACTTCTGACCCCAGCTATAGGTTAAATAGCAGGAAAGATTTGGCCCTTTAGTTTTGGTAGGCAACCAGACTACCAAAGGCATTAATGGCAACATCCTGCAGGAATTATACTGTCATGTTAACCATGAATAAAAAAGATATGATCACCCAAGCATGCATGACACATGGCACCCAGGGAAGAAAGGAAGGCAAGGAAGGAAGGGAAGAAAGGAAGGAAGAGAGGAAGGGAAGAGAGGAAGGGAAGAGAGGAAGGGAAGGAATGAAGAGAGGAAGGGAAGGAAAGAAAGGAAGAGAGGAAAGGATGGAAGGAAGAGAGGAAAGGAAGGGAAGGAAGAGAGGAAAGGAAGGGAAGGAAGGAAGCAAGGAAAGGATGGAAGGAAGAAAGGAACGGAAGGAAGGAAGAGAGGGAAGGAAAGAAGAGAGGAAAGGATGGAAGGAAGAAAGGGAAGGAAGGAAGAGAGGAAAGGATGGAAGAAAGGAAGGAGAGGAAGTGAAGAAAGAACGGGAAGGAAGGAAGAGAGGGAAGTAAGGAAGGAAGAGAGGAGGGGAAGGAAGAGAGGAAAGGATGGAAGGAAGAAAAGAAGGGACGGAAGGAAGAGAGGAAAGGAAGATAGGAAGGGAAGAAAGAAAGGAAGAGAGGACGGTAAGAAACCTTTCCCAAGAGTATTAGCACATAAGTGAATTAATGGATTCAACTGGAATTCAAACTTGGCTCTCTGATTCCTCAATCCAAGAATCTATCCATTACTCCACTGTGCGTTTTATATATATATATATATATATATATATATATATATATATATATATGGTGGGTAAAAAATCAGGCTGCAATTTGAAAAGAATGCACCTTTGCAAAATGGGAGCTGAAAACAATTTCTATGACATCATCTTCTATAATTAGGCCACAAAATTTCTAAATTATGTATTGTCATATAAGGAAACATAACTTAGTAAATAAAATTAAAAGTTGAACTGTTTTTCAGTGGTGGTGACATTTTGGAAATTCTTTATATATATATATATATATATATATATATTAGGTTGGTGCAAAAATAATGACGTAATAATGTCGTTTTTTGACGTTAAAAAATACGTCAAAAAATGACATTATTAGGTCATTATTTTTGCACCAACCTAATAACATCCATTACCCCCACTTCTACCAATGTTTTCAATCTTGGCAAGAACCATTTCAATTCTTTATGCCATATTTCCTTATCTATAAGACACTTCTTAGTAGTAGTGGCCCGAGAGCCACTCTAGGTAGAGAGAAACAGAGTATGAGACTCAGTTTAGGCAAATATGGGAGGAAGATAATAGCTAACCCTAGACTTGAACAGGTCAATTGCACAGAATGTTGGTTCACAAGAAGAAACTGCTTAAGTGGAACTTCTTTCTCATCAATGGAATATGAAATGGAATGATGGTTGTTCGCTACAATGTCCGTAGCATGGGAGGCCTTAGCTATGAAAGTTAGAACTGGTGAAACTAAGGAATGTAGTTCATCTGAGCACTTTCCACAGCAAGAGGTTGACAATGTTTCATTTGTAAAAGAGGGGGTTGTAAAGCAGAAAATAATTTGTCACCCACAAAGATACTGCATTCAGTTCATTGGTATTATAGATAGGTTTAAACTAAAGATGGTATGGTTAAGTGGAATTGGAATCAAGAATTGAAAATATCAGAACTTTTTGGGGTATTGGAAAATTTTTAACCTAATTTCCAATTCCAAAATCAATTCTTTGGTTTTTTTTATTTGTTTAAATCTTAATTTTCCATTACTGTTAGTAATGATAAAAAGATAGAAATATCTATTGATTTTAAACTACTAGTAAAACTAAAATCTATAGATCATAATAACACCTAAGTTGATGTAAATTTATTTTAATTCCCCCATTTAAATTATTAATTTAATAATTATAATTAAAATTAAATTATGTAATATAAACACAAAATGAATTCCTGTTGTTCTGTCGACTCTCTTTTAAGACAAATTTTATTATTTCTTTTTAATTTATAAAAAAGTAAAAAAATGAATGTATGGAATTCCTGCCAATGTCACATTTGATTTCTTCACATAAAAAATTAACCTTGTGTCGCAAATTGTCCTTGTGTTGATGCAGTTAAGTTACAATAATTTGTTTTCATAATAGTTTTAATCAATAAAGCCATTTTTAGTATCAGTTATTGAAAAGAAATTGTTGTGAAATTGAAGTTAGCACTAATCAGCCGCTAAGCTTGTACTTCTGCCTCGTTATTCCCAGTGACCACTTATATGAGTGTTCACTTATGCTTATGCAAATTATGCAGACTAATTTGCTAGTATCACGACAGATTTATTTTTGTCTATGTAGCATACTATGTAAACTGAAACAAAAATAAATCTTCTTTTCAATAACCAAGACTTAAAAATACTAAACATTCTTTTTAAATTTAAATTTGTTTCTATGAAATTCATGTATTTCTTAAAATTTTATAGCTTTCGAAAAATATTTTCATCTTTATTCATTTAAAAAATAAACAAGCTTTTATTTAAATTTTCCTGAAAAAAAAAAAAGCTTTTTCACAGAAAAGTTTGTATTAAAAAACCTAAAATTTAATTTCCATCAAAAATTGTATTTAATTTTATTTTACTAATATTTTTCTTTGACATAATTGAACATTCCTGTGTTACGGCGTTTAAAATGTTTAGAACTTTTTTCTCATTTATTCCTCATTGGAGCCAAACAAAATACAAGTTTTATAAGTAGAAGTGTATAAAAAAGAAAGTTAAAAACAAGTATTTTTATCCCATTTTTATCTGGCGTGCTTAAGCTATAGTTTTTTTCCATTTTTATCATGATTTGTTTTCATATTTTTGAAATAATACTAATAAAATTTCATCTTCTAATAATGTAATAAATAGCTGAAAAAATCGATCCCGTGTGGCAGACTTCACCACATTAATTGAACCTTAGATTAGGAAACAAAGTTCACGCAAAAAATAGGATAACGAAAAGACATTATTACACATAAAATATGTAATTAACAAGATGTACAATATCAAACAACGATATGAGAGAAAGCATGCATTTAAGTAAAGAAAAGGTTGAATAAAACAAGAGTTGTCTCTCTTTAACTGTTATTTTAGTATTTCAATGAGAAATAGTCATTTGGTTCAAAGTTCACTGGAAGAATGTTCATGAGAGTCTCTTGTAATGATTGTTCTTGAAAGATATTGATATGTAAGAAGAGTTTATGTGAGTGTGTACAAGGTATATTCAACATGTGAGTGGGAAGGTTGGTGCATGGTTCCAACTGTCATGGATTCATTTGGCAGTTGAATTCTCACTAATTGGGCAAAGAGAAATCTTGGCTTAAATAAGCGACCAAATCATTGCGTGGTAAGAATTATTCTTCATATGCAAACAATCAGATTGGTTGGCATCGATCAATCAGCTAGCGAGCTTTGGGGAGACTTAAGAAAGCTTCTGTGATTCGCTTCTCCCAAAAGTGCGCAAAATTGACTCCATGAAAATAGAGTGATTGCAAAATTGTTGCATTACTGCGATTTGTAAATTGCCTGTAGAATTCTTGCCCAATGAATGCTTGTCGTTGTATGTGATTTGTATTTCTGTATGTATGTTTGTGTGTAATATGTCCTCACACATGCAAAAAATACACATTTACAGTTGTTCTCATCTTATGAAGATTTTAATCATTTTTAATTTTAATCTCCTACCTTATAAAATGATCAAATTGGATATCAGAATTATTTAGCTTTCAACTTTCTAATATTTTTAAAATTTATTGTAAATTTTGATAAAGTTTCTTATATCTTTATTGTTGTTGTTGCACTTTTACTCTTTTTTTCTTTTAACAAAAATAAAACATTTTTTATTCTTTTTAGAAATTATCAAATTCTTTAATCTTGACAAAATAAAATTTACTTTTTTTAGATAAGATTGAAAACCTTTTATTATTTATTTATTAAATTACTGTGATAAGTCATATATAATTCTTATTAAACACTGGTAAGCAAATTTAAAATTTGCTTTTATTTTTTTATTCACTGTCCTGCAAGATGAGGTATTTTTTGTACTTTATCAAAATATATGCATGAGTTAAACCATAATACATAGGATGATGCCTTTCTGCTTAGAGTATTATTGTTGCAATCTCTATCTATAAAAGGCAGGATGTGTGTGTGTGTGTGTATGTAACAAATGCATGGCCACAATTTTCACCAAAATTTACATGCTCATGCTCCAAGACTGACTTTGCATTTCCCAACTCCCATCAATAGTGGAAATAATCGATTTTTTCATGCTTCTACGGCAGTTTTTGTATAGTTTGCGGCCATTTTGTACTGGCCAGAGTGAGAGCCAATAGCTGGCTGCCACGAATAGGCAGGAACATTCTATTGGCCAGCATGAGAGCCAACAGCTGACTGTCACAAATGTTAACTAGCATGCTAGCATGAAAAAAAAATCAATAGCTGTCACAAGTGGGAAAAATTTAAATCTGCATGGCACTTTACTCCAATTGGCTCATTCACTTGCTTAAACTCAACGTTGATTCTGATTCCACAGAACTGGGTTGGGTGTGAAAAAGTATTTGCTGTTAACATTCTTTTTTCCTTCGGTTTTTCCAGTTACGAGTCCTTTTTTAAAGCTGATCGTTTTGTGCTCATTTTGTTTAGTTCTTTTTTCGTAACAGATTTAATGTTTAGTATAGAGCTTAGAAAAAATTCACAGTGTGAGATAGGCAAGAAGTAAGGCATGTAGCATCATCAGCATGATTTTTGAATCAAGCACAGGCAACGCCGGGCCATACTGCTAATATTATATAAATATTAGGATATCTCTTATTTTTGAAGTGTGTGCTGAAATTGAATTGTCACCCATAATTTTGTTTCATTCATTTAAAAATGCTGCATATAAAATTTTAAGGAGATTGCATAATATTTAGAGAGCGCCTTTGTTTTAACTTAAAAGGGGGACTATAAAATGGACCCTTTTTTATTTTACAATTAATAGCAAATTATTATTGGTTGAATCTTTACAAACTATACACATCAGAAAACTAGAAAGATGTTTTTATCTAACAGTGAACAATTTAAATGTTAATTGATGTTTATTATTTTCAGATTTCAATTATGGCAAGTGTGTCCAATGCCAAACAGAAAAGTGTAGATTGGAAGTTTTTCAAGATTTCTGTTGATAACCAAAGTAAAACAATATGTCAACTGTAGCTAAGTATTTAAGTGATTATGTAAAGAAATTGTTCTCTTTATTGTTTAAACTCTTACCCAATTTTTTTAAATAAAAAGGATATCTAACTTTCATAAGATTTTGTATTTATGTTTTACTAAATGTTTTATTAATAAATGTACTTTATTCATTAAGTTTCCCAAATCAACTGTAGGGCCTGAAAATAAGGAATTTCAATCATTGTAGGTATCAGAATCAGAATCAGAAATTTAGAACAGTATCAGGAATTGTATTAGAATCGGTCAAAATATTGGTATTGTCGCATCACTAGTTTAAACAGAATGTCTTATGTGGCTTTATTTATGCTATCGTTAATTGCAGTTTCTGTTTTCCGGAATTTGCTAAGTTTTACCATTTTTTACCAGGTGCCGGCTACCATCTTGTGATAGTGAAGAAACCCCAATGTAATGTGTGGGCTATTGATAATTTCCTGAAGATGTATATTCCACAAGCCAAAATGGAGAATAATGTTGGGTCTGAACTTAGCTACCTTCTGCCCCATGACAGCAGTTCCCGATTCCAGACTCTTTTTAACCTCATAGAATCAAAACAGAATGAATTTGGTATTTCCAGTTATGGAGTCACAGTGACAACAATGGAAGAAGTCTTCCTCAGGTCAGTAAAGATATTTTTATGAAACTCTGAGAGACCGAAAATAAGTCAGTGTTTTGTACAAGCATTTTTATGAAACTCTGAGAGACCGAAAATAGGTCAGTGTTTCTACAAGCATTTTTTTAAGCATTTCACCCCAAGCAAAGCAGAAGTGCCACTGGTTCACAGGGGGTTACATACAGGGAAGGTAAGAGGAAAAAAACGGTGTAGCGAGGTGGGGAATGAGGAAAGGATAAAAAGAAGAACAGGGACCAAGGCAAGAGAAGATGGCAATTGACATTGCATTTAAATTTTTGAAGATTGTAGTTATCAGGAAAGCAATTAAACAGAAGGGTATTCCACAGGTGGGAAGTGTGAGAAACAAAGCTGTTGGAGAAGAATTGGCAGCTACATTTAACTATTTCAACGATAAAAGGGTGGGACCTAGATGCCAGTCTAGTAGCACGCTTAAATTTATGAAGTTGGGGCAACCAGAAAAAAAATTGAGAGAACAGTTGCCATGAAAATATTTAGAAAAGACAGAGGGAAGCCACATAATGTCTGAAGTTGAAATGCTAAGTCAGGATCGATAACATTGTAGTTCCTTCAATGTTTGTCTATATTTCTGAGATGATGTATTATGTACACTATTTACATTATTCAGACTATTGTCTCATATTTATTACAACATTTTGGCCGTTGTATGCTCCGGCCTTCTTCAGGTAGCTGGAATGTCAAACTGAACCCTTTATTTCGCTCACTAAGGTAGACTGTTCTAGTTCCACGTGCAATGTTTAATGGATGTCAGTTATCAGTTATCTCCTGTTAATTCCCCTCTCCAAGTTCTCCACTGCCTTAACCAGATATTGAACTCACACTCTTTGGGTCCTGTCACTAGATCTAACCAATGGCTTTATCTACTGTGCCCTTCAAATGTGTCCTTGAGGACATTTGTGTATGAATTTCTAGGTATTATAAACTTAATGTTTCAGCAACCATTTTTTATCAGTGTTCATATTGCAATTTTTGTTGTTATTGTCACTTTTCTCTGGCACTCCTTATTACTGGTTTCCATATTGTATTCATTTCTATGCTTGATCAGCTCAGAAGATTTTTGTGGCCTAGCATATGTGCTGATTCCTTAAGTTTACAAATTTTCCAATGGTGTTCTTTGTCTATGATCTCAACCTGATCCCACAGAGGGCAGTAATCTCCCTTTTCTCTTCATATGTGGTCAGCCACACCTGATTTTTCCACTTCCGCTCATGTTACAGCTTTCTGGTGTTCTTGAACCTTTACATTAAGGGGGCGGATTGTCTACCCTTTATATTTCTTTCTTTGGATTTTGTTGACAACCTCAAGATGAACAGCTGGGGCACCAGACCAGATATGGCAACAGTATTCAATGCTCGGATGAATGGTAGATTTGTAGATATGTAAGATGGACTCTGACAAGAAAAACCTTCTGGTATGACACAGTGAGCCGACTTTCCTTGCAGTAGATGCAGCTATTGATTCAATGTAGTTTGTTCCACTTCAAGTCATTCAAAAGTGTCAGTTCAAGAAGGTGCAATGAGGCACTCTTCTTGAATCTGGCATCAATCATGAGGACTTCCAAAAAGCTGAAAAGCAGGAAGCATCAAGGCAATATTTATACCGTTAAATTACTAGATGCTATACACTGATTCATTCTGTCAGCAAACTGTAATTTGGCTTCATTGACGACACACTTGCATTCCTTATGAGCAGAGACAAAGAGATGTCTACTGCAATTGGACATGTCACTCTGGTATAGTCGGAAGAAGTGATTTCTATGAGCTATAGTGGCTGAGCAAGAAAGAGAGAACCAGGGTGACGAACGCAGTTTAACTTGGTATTTCCTAGGTGGAATGAAGGCATCAATGCCAGCTTTCACCAAGGAGGAAACCTCAGCCGTGTATTTCTGAATAAGGTGATGAAAAATCACATTCCAAGGGACATCTCGAAGAAAATCATGGAATGAATCCTAATCTGCTCCTTGATACCAGAAAGATATTCTGTTGGTAGGAGGATCATGGCTGGGGGAGGAGGGGAAGGAGATGTTTACAGATACTACAGCATGATCAGAGTTGCCAAGAGGGCAGAGTTTTGTAGTACAACAAGAGTCAGAGAGTGAGGTAAAACAGAGATTGAGAAGAGAGGTGTTTCTCTCAGGGATACTGAGGAAATGCATGGGGAAGTGAGAGATTGAGTGATTGAGAAGTTAAGGATTTGGATGCCAGTGAGGTCAGTGACTGAGTGTTTAAGCCACCTGATATGGTGGGCATTAAAGTCCCTGAACATGAATATGTTTGCAAATGGATGTAGGGAGATGACTTTGTCTATATTATTGGAAATGCTATCTAGCATGCAACAGTCTTGAGAGGAAGAGGAATGGCAGAGAAAGATGAGATTGCTGACTAAGTAGAGAGAGATGGAGGCACATGTAAGAATGGTCTGGAGATTCAAGTGGGACATTTTCATGGACATAAGCTCCAAGGCCATGCATGTGGACTTTAGAGTCCTTTTTAAAGAGAGGAAGGTAGTCATGAATTGAGAAATCAGAGAAAGAGACTACACTCCAAGGGACATCATGAAGGAAATGATGGAATGAGTCCCAATCTGCTCGTTGATAACAGAAGGATATTCTGTTGGTAGGAGGTTCTTCGCTGGTGAGGGAGCAGAAGGAGATGTTTACAGACACTACCACATGATTGGAGTTGCCAAGAGGGCAGAGCTGTATAGTATGATAATAGTTAGGGATAGAGGTAAAAAAGAGATTGAGAAGAGAAGCGTTTCTGTCAGGGTTACTGGGGAAACACATAAGGAAATCAACCACTTGTGTGAGAGATTGAGTGATTGAAAAGTTAAGGATTTGGATGCCAGTGAGATCAGTGACTGAGTGTTTAAGCCACTTGATATGGTGGGCATTAAAATTCACCGAACAGGAATATGTTTGGGTGTAGGGAGAAGGGGTTGTCTATATTATTGGTAATACTATCTAGCATGCAACAGTCTTGAGAGGAAGGGGAATGGTCAAGAAAGATGAAACAGCTGAGAGAGACAGAGACGCATGTAAGAATGGTCTGGAGATTTAAGTGGGACATTTTCATGAACATAAGCTCTAAGGCCATGCATGTAGACTTTAGATTCCTTTCTAAGTAGAGGAAGGTAACCAGGAATCGAGGAATCAAAGAAAGGGATATAAGAGTTAAGGTTAGTCTCGCAGAGAGCTAGAATGTCTGGAGACTTTTCAGAAAGGAATGATTCTACATTGCAGAGGTTGGTATGAGTACCACAAATGTTGGAGAAGGAAAAGAGGAAAAGGTTAAGGGGTTTGGGTGATTTTGATTTACCTGGTTTAGGTTTACATGTTTGGTTGTCTATAGTAATGATGTCTTATATTGGTAAGGAGAAGGTCAAGAGTAGTAGTAACAGTCAGTCATATGCAGAAGGGAAATGACTGCAACATAGTGTGGCCTTGGGGTTTCCCATCTATAGGTGCTTGCAGGGACACCCTTCCATGCACAACATGTCACAGCAAGAACCCCAATATTATGCAAATGTTGATCAGAGCAGCCTCTCAAAACACTACATAACACCAGTCATGAACAGCGGCCAGAAAAACTGCCAACCTGGTACACTCAGTATAAAGAGATGTTGCCGCCAACCACACACATCACAAGAAACTCATGAGAACACAACTATTAAGGCCTGAGAAGAAGAAAGAAGCTGGTAACCCATTTCTACACAGGAAACAGGGGGTGAGCCTCTACTCCTGTCCAAGAGAAGGGGGAGGATAGCCTATCTAATCCTATTAAAAAAAAACAACAAATCCGAGCTTGACTTCCACAGATATTATTAGAGAGAAAGTTGAATGAAGGCACACCTGTCTGCAGGTGGAGTAATGATAATAGTAAAAAAAAGTTGTAATTTGGAATAATTAAGTTTTAACTTACTTGATATCCAAATACTAACTTTTTAAGAGCATGTTAATGCTTCCCAGCCAGAGGATCAAAAACAAAAAAAATCAGTAACTTGTAAAAAAAACGGAGAAAAAATGAACAATGTCTTAGTACAAAATTAGCAAAAGCAAGTTAATTTTCAAAGTAGAGACGAAAAATGTTACAGGGAGAAAAATATATATACAAAATACAAAATATCAAGTAAACATTACTGATAGAATAGGGCTATTATATGTATAATGGAAATGCATTGCTAATGATTTTACTATAGGAATGCATTGAAAATGAGGAAGAAAGGGATTGTCAGTGGTCGGGAATGAAGGCAAGCATTACTGATAGAATAGGGCTATTATATGCATGATGGAAATTCATTGCTAATGATTTTACGATAGGAATGCATTGAAAATGAGGAAGAAAGGGATTGTCAGTGGTCAGGAATGAAGGGAAGCATTACTGATAGAATACGGCTATTATATGTATAATGGAAATGCATTGCAAATGATTTTACTATAGGAATGCATTGAAAATGAGGAAGAAAGGGATTGTCAGTGGTCGGGAATGAAGGCAAGCATTACTGATAGAATAGGGCTATTATATGTATAGTGAAATGCATTGCTAATGATTTTACTATAAAAACTACATTGAAAATGAGGAAGAAAGGGTTTGTCAGTGGTCAGGAATGTTGGCAAGCATTGCTGAGAGAATAGGGCTATTATATGCATAATTGAAATGCATTGCTAATGATTTTACTATAGGAATGCATTGAAAATGTGGAAGAAAGGGATTGTCAGTGGTCAGGAATGAAGGCAAGCATTACTGATAGAATAGGGCTATTATATGTATAATGGAAATCCATTGCCAATGATTTTGCTATAGGACTGCATTGAAAATGTAAAAAAATAATTGTCCTTTTCTGATAGAATGAATTTGTTAATCATTTTTTTTCTTTTCATTTTTCAGGGTCAGTGAGAATCAAATGGAAGATAACATTGTGTCTGAGTCAAGTAACGCATCATCACAAAGTACCCCTGTCAGCCATCACAGTGCAAGTTTTTTGAATTCACCTTCCTCCACTGTTTTTTTGAATAAAGTCTCACCTTCGAACGTCCACAGTAAGTTATTTACATTTCCTACTATGCAAATAGAATCAATATTAGATACGCATAATACTTAAAGATCAGTGTAGTATCTGTGTGTTTTACTTTGGCTCAAATTGCCACAAGCCCGTCTCTGCTAACCTTAAAATATCTGTCAGCTCTGCCAAGATTGAATTGTGAACCAGTATAGTACCTGTGTGAACTACCTTGGATCAAAATGTCTTATGTCATGCCCCCTGCTAATTTCAGTGTATCTGGGTTTTCTGTGTAAGTGTCACCCTCTACAATTTGTTTAACTATGATCAGTGTAATATCTATGTGCTCTGCTGAAGGTCACGATATCATCACATAGCTCTAGACCTACTTAGGATCCGTGTAGTACCTTTTTACTATAATTTGGATCAAAGTGCTACATCCCAACCTTTCGTCTTGGGTCAGTTTATCTCTGTACTCAGGTGAAGATCAAAATGCCACTATACAGCTCTTTGCCTACATAGGATCAGTGTAGTATCTGTATACAATGCCTTAGATCAAAGTGCCACATCACAGGCTCCTGCTTTGGGCTTGAGTATCTTTTTCCTTTGCCGATGATTCATTCCCAGCCTTTTGCCTACATAGGATCAGTATAGTACCTGTGTGCCATGCTTTGGATGAAAATGCTACATCCCAGCCTTCTACCTTAGGTCAATGTATTCCTGTGCTCTGCTGAATATCAAAATGTCAGCTCTTTGCCTACCTGGGATCAGTATAGTGTCTGTGCTGTTCCTTGGATCAAAGTGCCTCATCTTAGCATTCTGCTTTGAGTTTCAGTATCTGTGTGCTTTGCTGCAGTTCAACATGTCCCTCCTTGACTCTCTGCCTATGATCAGTGTAGTATGTGTGTTCTTTACTTTGGATAAAAAAGACGCATCCCAGCCTTCCTTAAGCAGAGCACACTTTTAATCTGATCCAAAGCAGTGGAGTACAGTGCTGTTCGATAAAAGTGACTCACCTTATCCTTTGAATTTAGCTCAACTTTTGTTTCTTCGGAGAAGAGAACATTCTTCCAGTCTTCTATGGTGAAATTTTTGTAATAGTGAGCCCATTCAAGTCTCTTGGCTTTGTTGGCTTTGCTTATCAGCGGCTTAAACCTTCATGTACAAGATTTGTAGCCTTGTTTTAACAAGATCTCTAACCTTGTTCTGACGGACTGTTGAAGAGGCAAGACTAACACCTTGCTCTTCGCTTACACTGGCTGTAATTTCTTGGCTAGTTATAGTCCTATTCTTCGCAACTTCTCTCTTGCCTTCCCTGCCAGTTCTATCATCAATCTTTTTCTTTCGTCCCATTGTTTCCTTGCTTGGAACAGGAGTAGCATCATTATGTGCCCTAAGCACTCGAGAGACAGTTGATTGTGAGGTTATAGCAATTTCTCTCGTAGACTTGCCTGCTTTTGAGAGGTCAATAATAGATGCCTTAAGTGGTTCTGAAGCGTGTTTCTACCCTTTTATCTGGTTAGTGACTTGAGTGGCTATTTCAAGCTGTTTTTATGCTGTATGAGGCTTTCTGGAATATTCTGGAATACTCTAGATTTAATTTAAGCTGTTCTAGAATTCTCTAGAATATTGTTCTGAGTGTATTGTAAAATAGTTTTCAATATTTTGTCAAAACTTCTTTAAATTTACCAGTTTAATCATTAGAATGTGATATCTGAGTCACTTTTCTTTTTTTGCACAGAGTTTTTTCCTGAATCTCATTCATATCCAAATTTATAATTATCAATAGAATACCTTAGGGTGAATAAACTTTTTTCCTTGGTAGTCGGGAAGGGGTCTTTATATTAGTAAGATTAAAAATTATTTTAACCTCAAAAACAATAGACAAAAAATATTTTTAGTAAAAAAAATCAGGTGAGTCACTTTTATTGAACAGCACTGTAGATTGTTGCACTTTGATCTGAAGCAGAAACACAATAGTTAGTCATTTTTTTTTCATGAATAAATCAAGGTTTGCTTCATCCATCTTAAGAGATCAAAGGGGCATAATCCTTATTCCATTGTTTATTAAACTTAGTATCCTCATTTTTTTGTTTTGGTCAGTGGATTTTTTTTAGATATACACTGCTTCTGGTAATTCATTTTTTTCTTTTTTTATATCATTTCCCCCCAGGCAAGGCAATAATGTCATTAAGACACATGGGGTTACAGGGAGTAAAAGACAATAAGACTTTAGTGAGAAAGGATAATAACAGAACGGGATTCAGGGAGACAGGAGATAGCAATTGATGTTGCATTTAAATTTTTAAAGATTGTAGTTGTCAGGGAAGCAAGAAATCAGAAGGGAGTTTCACAGACAAGAAATGCAAAGAAGAAACTTTTAGAATAGAAAAGATGGCTGCTTCATGCTAGTTCAGCAGTAAAACAGTGAGACCTAATTGCCAATCTAGTAGCAGTTGAAGCACCAATAAATAAAGATCATCAGAACAGGTGCCACAAAAATATTTTTCAAAAAAACAGAGGGCAGCTATGTCACATTGGTGTGAAAGTGACTGAATTTGAGATGACAAATCAGAATCGATTGCATTACAGAGCCTTGTTTGAATTTTGTCCAGAATCTCACAATATATAGTAGGAGCACTAAACCAGATATGGCAACAATATTCAATGTACCGATAAATGGTAGATTGATAAATGTTCAAAATGGATTCCAATGAGAAAAATTTTCTGGTACAACACGGTGAATCAACTAGACCTAGTGGTTGACTCGATATAATCACTCCACTTCATGTTGGTGAAAAATGTGAGGCCAAGGAGGTACATAGCGTTGCTCTCCTGGTGGTTAGCATCAGCCATGGTGTTGGCAGGCAGAAAAGATTCTCTATAGTGATTAAATAAATGCAGTTTGTTTTGGAGGTGTTAAGATTTACAAGCCATTTCTTGCCCCAGTTAACCACTGATTGGAAGTCCTTTGCAAGAGCTATTGTCAGTTTTATGTTGTCAGATCTGTTGGATCTGGTACTAAGACAGGAGTAAATGGTTGCGTCATCTGCATGTACAGGCCAGAACCATAACAAGCCAAACTTGGGCGTGGTTTGAAATCTGCATGCATGGAATTCTGTCAGTGATCGATTGTCTTTGTTTAAGTTTTCATTTAAGACTGAAAAACATGCAAAGACACTCAGCATGATGGCATTGATAACATACAGCTCTCCACTTCCAGAATTCTTGGCATGTCAGCCTTCAGCTGATTGAAACTAGCCACCATGTGGTCATGGCAAGTCAGTGGTCGACCCCTGTTGAGATCTATTTGTTCACTTCTTCAATATTAGTACTACTGTATCCTTCCCCCTTCCAAATAAAGTGATAAAAAGTTACCTCAGAAAATTGTCTGTCATTCATTTAGTCTGTGATGCAGTGTTGGTGCCTGAGGAATTGCCTATACACTACAAGAAGCCAGAGACAACACACAAGTCAACATTAGGTTAAGTTGGGTTAGTGAAATTTTATAGCATTTAACCTGTACTCCATTAATTACCATGACATTGATTAATGATTCTCTTTTGTTTTTCAGGGATGTACATGAACACTGGCGTCACTTTGATGTTCCAACAATTCTTGGTACTTTTATGGAAGAAAGCTCTATACAACTGGAGGAATAAAGTGCTTACATTAGGACAAATGTTGGTGCCAGTTGCATTCACAATATTATCTGCTGTTATTGTAAAAACTTTTCCAGCAAATGACATTTTCCCATCTTTGGTTCTGGAACCAATTAAATTTGGTAAAAACTTCATCCCTTACAGCCTCCCCCTACAAAGCACAAATGAAACTCTAAAGATCAGTGAAATGTTTGCCTCACAATTCCCCGGTTCTGTTGTTGTCTTTGAGGACATCAACAAAATGGCTGATTACAAGGATAATCCAAATATACAGGAATATCTTGGAAGCGTAGGGACCCGGGATTTACCGTATTATAACAAATATTACCAGGTGGCAGCAGATTTTGGCTATCAGTTGCAAAACACATTCCTCTCCTACTTCAATGCACAGTCATATCATAGTGGTGCTATCTCTTTGAGTGTCCTGGCATCTGCTCTTTTAAAATTCTTCAATGGCAATCATTCTTCTCTTGTCTTCATCAATCATCCATTACCCAAATCGAACAGTGAAAAAATAAATGACCAAATGAATGGAAGTTCTACAGCATTTACACTCTCAATTATTCTTGTCTTTGGGATTTCTTTCCTTGCTGGCAGCTTTTCAATTCCATTAATTAAGGAACGGACCATGAAAGCCAAACATTTACAATATGTCAGTGGCGTTACAACATTAAACTACTGGATGGCTACATACATTTGGGATATAATTTTTGCTCTGATGCCATGTGTCCTAATTCTAGCCATCTTTAATGGGTTTGATATTGAAGGATATAGTGGAGAGAAGCATACAGGCAACCTTTTTCTGTTGTTCCTAATGTATTGCATTTCCGTTCTACCTATGACCTATCTTATGTCATTTCTCTTCAGAGCTCCATCGTCTGGACTTGTGTGGTTGACCCTTTACAATATACTTGCTGGTAAGTTTTTCTGATCATGAAAAAATATTTTGTGTCTGAATCTCAAACATGAGAAGTTATCATTATTTACTTGGTTGGTTGGTTGGTTGTTTTGTTTTATGGCATATCAAAACCTCAGTGGGTCACTGAATGCCAACAAAATTTTTGAAATAGATTCATAGTGATAGTTTGGTAAAAAAAGGTGTGTATATATACATATATATTTGAACCATTTTTCAATTACTGGTAATATTATTTTAAAAATGTATGGCTGGTAATATTTTTTTTCAAAAATATATTGCTGGTAATAGTTTTATTTTTCTTCAAAAATTAATTCTGGTAATAGTTTTTTACAAAGTATTTCTGGTATTAAAACCTATTTTTACACTTTTATAATGTTTTTTATCTCAGTTTCAGGGTTAACTATTTGCCCATAGCTGGGACCCTAACAGGTGCTACCACCCTGGATCAGGGTCGACCTGGGAACACCAGCAAGTAAGAGGTGGTTGCATGCTCCTCAAAACCTCCTGATCAGAGGCCTTGCTGTTGGACATAGTTTATCGTTTTCCCCTGGACCGTATCATTATTTACACTATTTACATGCAGACTATTGTTCTCATTGTTGTTGTTGTTGCTATCACAACGTTTCAAATGTTGTGCCCTCCGAACTCCATCATTTGTATTATTCAAAAGGTCCAGTTCAGAATTCTCCCTTGGTCTTCACCAAGTGTATGTACTTGTTTAGAAGGTTCAGTTCAATTTTTTTTTATATCATTTCACCCCAGGCAAGGCAATAATGTCATTAAGACACATGGGGTTCCAGGGAGTGAAAGACAATAAGACTTTAGTGAGAAAGGATAATAACAGAACAGGATTCAGGGAGACAGGAGATAGCAATTGATGTTGCATTTAAATTTTTAAAGATTGTAGTTGTCAGGGAAGCAAGAAATCAGAAGGGAGTTTCACAGACAAGAAATGCAAAGAAACTTCTGGTGTTAATCAGGTATACATTGATGTGTTACCTACAGAGAACGCAACAGCCAAAACATTGTGATAACAACAACAAAGATGAGGATAATAGTCAATTCTTTATCACAAAGTTTCATCTGTTGTGCCCTCTGGCAACAAAGATGAGGACAATAGAAAATTATAAAATTATAAAAACAACAAAGATAAGGATAATAGACAATTCTCTATCACATGGTTTTGGTCGTCGGGCTCTCTGGCCTTCACCAAGTGTATGTAAATGTTTAAACAGTTCAGTCCAGCATTCCCTGTAGGTAACCCATATTGATGTACACCTGATTAAGGCCAGAGAACACAACAGCCAAAACATTTTAATAACAACAAAGATGAGGATAATAGACATCTATATTACAATCAATATATAAACTTGTTCCTCACTTTGTGGCCATGGTAGTTTCTATACATTTATGTTCCAGAGAGAATGTAAATAAATCTAAAAGACATACCTGTGTAGCTAATCAGGATTTCATTGATTGATGGATTCGTTTTCTATGGCTTATCAATAAACAAGAAATTATAATGTGGATATAAAGTGGGAGATCAATTCTATATTACAATCAATATATAAACTGATCCCTCACTTTATGGCCCAGGTAGTTTCTATACATTTTTATTTCAGAGAATGTAAATAAATCTAAAAGACATGCCAGTGTAGCTAATGATGTGGTTATAAAGTGGGGTATCAGTTCTCTATTCCAATCTGTTTATTAACTGATTCCCCTATTTTTTTTTTTTTTTTTTTTTTTGACCTGCTGTAGGTGTTGCCACCATGCTTGTCGTGACCATTCTCAGCATTCCTTCTGTTGACCTGGAAGATGTTGCCAAACTACTAACCTGGATATTTATGGCCATTTTCCCACAGTTCTGTCTCGGTCAAGGACTGACTGATTACTACTCTAATTATCAAGCAATTACTGCATGTGCGCCGATTACAGATTTTTGTAAGGTCATTCCAAAAAATGTCACCTTGGCCAGATGCTGTTCAGGTATGCAATCAACTTTTTTTTTGTTTTATTTTTCCTTTTCAATGTTACATCAAAAGACAAACATGTGGCAAAAATTCCCAAAATTATTAAAAAAAAAAAAAGATTAATTTTAAAAATGTTATTTCATAGTTTCTATTTGCTTGAAGTTCATATTTTGTTGATTTCAGATGAAAACTTGGAAATTTGCCCAAATATTTCAATGAAATTTTCACCTTCCAAAATTATAGTTTTGAAGTACAGTTAAGATATTGGAAAAAGAAGCAGTCACTTAAAGTAGCATTTCTCAACAGGTTTGCTTGTGTGTAATAATGTGTCCTGAAAGGTAGCCAGGTGTGCCTCAAATTAACTGAAGAGTAATTTATGAATTATTTTTATATTTAGAAAAAATCTTTCTTTTTAAAAAGTGAGAGACACCAAGCAATTTAATGTCTTAAAAATAAATGCTTATTTCAAGAGACTTCTTTATTATTTCCTTATTTTCAAATTTCAGGACAAATTTTACTTTATTAAAATTTATAGTATACCAGAGAGTTTTAGTTTCCCTATAAAGGCACCCTGTATTAAAAAAAAGGGGGTTGAGAAACACTGCCTTAGATGATGGACAGTAAGAATTATTTGGGCTTCTTCATCTTAAAATTCTTATGACAGCAACCATTGAAAATAATGGAAGTAAAAAGACTGCAAAAATCAGTGAATCTCATTGACTTTTCTTTCTCCAACATTTGTTGTATTCACAGTATTGCTTCCCTGCCACGACAATCTTCAAAAAAATTTAAATGCAACTTCAATTGCTATCTCCCATCTTCTCGAACACTGTTTTTATTAAAGTCTTCTCATTCTTGGCCACTCCTGATAATCCCTTATGTCTATAGTAGGATTATTGCACTCCCGATAATCCCTTATGTCTATAATAGGATTATTGCACTCCCAATAATCCCTTATGTCTATAGTAGGATTATTGCACTCCCAATAATCCCTTATGTCTATAGTAGGATTATTGCACTCCCAATAATCCCTTATGTCTATAGTAGGATTATTGCACTCCTGATAATCCCTTAAGTCTATAGTAGGATTATTGCACTCCCGATAATCCCTTATGTCTATAGTAGGATTATTGCACTCCCAATAATCCCTTATGTCTATAGTAGGATTATTGCACTCCAAATAATCCCTTATGTCTATAGTAGGATTATTGCACTCCCAATAATCCCTTATGTCTATAGTAGGATTATTGCACTCCCAATAATCCCTTATGTCTATAGTAGGATTATTGCACTCCCGATAATCCCTTAAGTCTATAGTAGGATTATTGCACTCCCGATAATCCCTTAAGTCTATAGTAGGATTATTGCACTCCCGATAATCCCTTAAGTCTATAGTAGGATTATTGCACTCCCGATAATCCCTTATGTCTATAGTAGGATTATTGCACTCCCAATAATCCCTTATGTCTATAGTAGGATTATTGCACTCCAAATAATCCCTTATGTCTATAGTAGGATTATTGCACTCCCAATAATCCCTTATGTCTATAGTAGGATTATTGCACTCCCGATAATCCCTTATGTCTATAATAGGATTGTTGCACTCCCAATAATCCCTTATGTCTATAGTAGGATTATTGCACTCCCAATAATCCCTTATGTCTATAGTAGGATTATTGCACTCCAAATAATCCCTTATGTCTATAGTAGGATTATTGCACTCCCAATAATCCCTTATGTCTATAGTAGGATTATTGCTTTGCTTGGGGTGAAATGATTAAAAAAATTAAATTTAAATTTAAAAAAATCATCATAGGGAGAAATGATGAGGTTAAACTTGTTTGTTATATAATTAGTTGTTGATTAGTCACATTCTGGCCAGTTTGCATTGCCTTAGCCCAGTGTTTCTCAACTGGTATGCAGGGTCATACTAATGCACTTTGAAAGGTAGCCAGGTGTGCCACAAGTTAACAGAAGAGTAATTTATGCATTATTTTTATAGTTAAAAAGAAAAAATTTACTTTCATAAGGCAAGAGGCACCAAGCAATTTAATGTCTTAAAAACAAATGCTTATTTCAGGAAACTTATTTAGTATTTCCTTATTTTCAAATTTCAGGACATATTTTTTCTTATTGACATTTAACGTTGTGCACCAGAGTTTCAGTTATCCAACAAGTGTGCCTTGACGTGAAACATGTTGAGAGAAACTAGTTTAAACTGATGCCAGGAAGATATTAGTTCAATTGGGACGGTTTTTCTCCTATTTATTGTTGACAGTTTGTATTGTTTTTTTATTTCAGATTAAAACTTGGAAATTTTCAATTAAATTTTCACTTTCCAAAATTATAGTTTTTAAATTTAATATGAATATTGTTAAAATAAACAGAATCAGGTTAAACAAATGCAGGAAGTAACTGGATAAAAATTTGTTAATGATACACTTTGATGATTATTTTCTCAGCAAAAGGAATAATAAAAAAAAAAGTGATAATAATTTTATAATGAATAATATACAAGTTAGATTTCAATATCAATCATGTTTACAATGGCTAAGAATTTTTGCAGAAATACAATTTCAAATGCTTTTGATTTACAAATACATTGGAAATCAGCAAGAAATAGATTGTCAGTGGTCAGGAATGAAATCAAGTATTACTGATAGAATAGGGCTATTATATGTATAATGGAAATGCATTGCTAATGATTTTACTATAGGAATGCATTGAAAATGAGGAAGAAAGGGATTGTCAGTGGTCAGGAATGAAGGCAAGCATTATTGATAGAATAGGGCTATTATATGTATAATGGAAATGCATTGCTAATGATTTTACTATAGGAATGCATTGAAAATGAGGAAGAAAGGGATTGTCAGTGGTCAGGAATGAAGGCAAGCATTACTGATAGCATAGGGCTATTATATGTATAATGGAAATGCATTGCTAATGATTTTACTATAGGAATGCATTGAAAATGAGGAAGAAAGGGATTGTCAGTGGTCAGGAATGAAGGCAAGCATTACTGATAGCATAGGGCTATTATATGTATAATGGAAATGCATTGCTAATGATTTTACTATAGGAATGCATTGAAAATGAGGAAGAAAGGGATTGTCAGTGGTCAGGAATGAAGGCAAGCATTACTGATAGAATAGGGCTATTATATGTATAATGGAAATGCATTGCTAATGATTTTACTATAGGAATGCATTGAAAATGAGGAAGAAAGGGATTGTCAGTGGTCAGGAATGAAGGCAAGCATTACTGATAGCATAGGGCTATTATATGTATAATGGAAATGCATTGCTAATGATTTTACTATAGGAATGCATTGAAAATGAGGAAGAAAGGGATTGTCAGTGGTCAGGAATGAAGGCAAGCATTACTGATAGCATAGGGCTATTATATGTATAATGGAAATGCATTGCTAATGATTTTACTATAGGAATGCATTGAAAATGAGGAAGAAAGGGATTGTCAGTGGTCAGGAATGAAGGCAAGCATTACTGATAGAATAGGGCTATTATATGTATAATGGAAATGCATTGCTAATGATTTTACTATAGGAATGCATTGAAAATGAGGAAGAAAGGGATTGTCAGTGGTCAGGAATGAAGGCAAGCATTACTGATAGCATAGGGCTATTATATGTATAATGGAAATGCATTGCTAATGATTTTACTATAGGAATGCATTGAAAATGAGGAAGAAAGGGATTGTCAGTGGTCAGGAATGAAGGCAAGCATTACTGATAGCATAGGGCTATTATATGTATAATGGAAATGCATTGCTAATGATTTTACTATAGGAATGCATTAAAAATGAGGAAGAAAGGGATTGTCAGTGGTCAGGAATGAAGGCAAAAATTACCGATAGAATAGGGCTATTATAAGTATAATGGAAATGCATTGCTAATGATTTTACTATAGGAATGCATTGAAAATGAGGAAGAAAGGGATTGTCAGTGGTCAAGAATGAAGAGATTGTCCTTTTTATGAATTATTGTTATTATAGATTTATATTTGCATAATAATTATTAGTCTGGCACAAGGCAATAATGTTATGAAGCACTGTGTGCATCAAACTTATTTGTATTGACTCATGAGATTAAATTTCAAAATATGATTATAGATCATGCAGCCATGTTGCATTTAACAAATTTTAACATAATCTGGCACAGGGCCTGCGTAAAGAAAATCATATTTTTGAAAATTGTTAGTAAATTGATTGGATATAATATATAAAAAGTTGATATCATTTCATGTTTTTACCTCTTGTTTCAGACAAATGCGGTGACAATTGTTTGCCTATAAATTCGAATTACTTGGGATGGAAAGCTGATGGAATTGGTCGAATGCTTGTCTTCATGGCCATTCAGTCTATCCTGTATTTCTCCCTCCTTCTGATGATTGAATCAACTACCATGAGGCGCTTGCGTTACTATCTAACCAATTCCTCCTCAAAGAATGTTTCTCTCACAGGTGTTGACAATGAGGCTATGTCGGACATGATCACAACCACTGACGATGACGTAGAAAATGAGCACTATCGAGTGACTAAGACACCCATTCCATATCTCGTTAAATCCGACCTTGTTATTCTAAGTGATGTCATCAAAAGATATGGTAACTTCACTGCCGTTGACCGTATCACAGTTGGAATTCCGCGAGGCGAATGCTTTGGTTTGCTTGGCATCAATGGTGCAGGCAAAACGACGACTTTTAAAATGCTCACTGGAGATGAAATGATTACAGCAGGAAGAATCTACTTAAATAGATTAAATGTGAAAAACAATATGCGAAAGGTAAGAATTTCCATCTGAATTTCTGGAATGAAGAGTTATTATTTATTCTGTTTAAAGTTGGACCAAAGTCCTCATCTTTGTTGTTACTACCACAACATTTCGGTTGCTGTACATCTGGACTTCTTCCGGTAATCTTCAGGGAGTTTTGAAGTGAAAATTTTATTTAATCTATGGGACAAGAGAACAAGACAGAGAGATAAATAGATAGCTATAAAAGTACCAAAATATATATATATATATATATATATATATATATAGATATGAAAATACTGAAATGGATAGATATGAAAATACTGAAATAAGTATAAAATATACTGAAATAGATATAGAAATACTGAAATAGATAAACATATGAAAATAATGAAATACATAGATATAAAAATACTCAAATAGATGTGAAAATACTAAAACAGATATATATGAAAATACTGAAATATATAAATACCTATTAAAATACTGAAATGCAGAGACATGAAAGTACTAAAATAGATATGAAAATACTGAAATTGTTAAATATGAAAATACTGAAATAAGTAAATAGATACAAAAATACTGAAATATATATGAAAATACTGAAATACATAGATATGAAAATACTGAAACGGATATGAAAATAATTAACTGGATAGATATGAAAATACTGAAATAGATAAACATGAAAATACTGAAATAGATATAAAAATACTGAAATATATAGATATGAAAATACTGAAATAGATAACTATGAAAATACTGAAATAGATAACTATGAAAATACTGAAATAGATAAACATGAAAATACTGAAATAGATATAAAAATACTGAAATATATAGATATGAAAATACTGAAATAGATATGAAAATACTGAAATAGATAAACATGAAAATACTGAAATAGATATGAAAATACTGAAATAGATAAACATGAAAATACTGAAATAGATATAAAAATACTGAAATAGATAAATATGAAAATACTGAAATAGATATAAAAATACTGAAATAGATAAATATGAAAATACTGAAATAGATATAAAAATACTGAAATATATAGATATGAAAATACTGAAATAGATAACTATGAAAATACTGAAATAGATAACTATGAAAATACTGAAATAGATATAAAAATACTGAAATATATAGATATGAAAATACTGAAATAGATATGAAAATACTGAAATAGATAAACATGAAAATACTGAAATAGATATAAAAATACTGCAATAAATATGAAAATACTGAAATAGATAAACATGAAAATACTGAAATAGATATAAAAATACTGAAATAGATAAATATGAAAATACTGAAATAGATATAAAAATACTGAAATAGATAAATATGAAAATACTGAAATAGATATAAAAATACTGAAATAGATATAAAAATACTGAAATAGATAAACATGAAAATACTGAAATAGATATAAAAATACTGAAATAGATAAATATGAAAATACTGAAATAGATATAAAAATACTGAAATATATAGATATGAAAATACTGAAATAGATGTGAAAATACTGAAATACATGGATATGAAAATACTGAAATAGATATGAAAAAACTAAAATTGATAGATATGAAAATATCAAAAAAGCAGATATGAAAATACTGGAATCGATAGACTGATATGAAAATAATGAAATAGATTGATATAAAAATACCAAAATCAATAGATAGATATGAAAATACTGAAATAGATATAAAAATAACAAAAAATAGATAGATATGGAAAAACTGAAATAGATATGAAAATCCAGAAATAGATAAATAGATATAAAAATACTGAAACAGATAGATATGAAAATACTAAAATAGATAGATATGAAAAAACTGAAATAGATATGAAAATACTAAAATAGATAGATGTGAAAATACTGAAATCAACAGATATGAAAATACAGATATAGATATAAAAATACTGAAATAGATAGGTATGAAAATATTGAAATCAAGAGACTGAAATAGATATGATAATACTGAAATATTAGGACCTTGAATAAGTTCTCAACAGATGGCATTCCCAGAACTGCGTGCTTGTAGTTTCAGATGGTAACATCTCTATAAGGTAGTACTATAAGCAAGCTTGAAATTCAGTATATGTCCTTTTGCCAAAGTGTAAACAACTTTGTTTTTCTTAGCGTTAAACATGTCAGATTTCATGCTAAAGAAAGTGTATTTACGAGAAATTTTACTGCACTACTTTATCCAAAAGAAATCTGCAACTGAAGCACGCAAAATTCTTGTTGAGACTTATGGTGACCATGCTCTATCAGAAACAACATGCAGAGATTGGTTTAGATGCTTCAGAAATAATGATTTTGATGTTGAATATAAAGAAATCTATGGTGCACCAAATATTTTGAAAATTGGAAGCATTATTCATGTAGACTCATGTCAGGTGCAAGCTGAACTTGCAGAATCATTAGAAGTTGGTCACACAACAGTTTCAAAATGTTTGAAAGCAATAGGCATGATTCAAAATCAAGGACATTGGGTGCCGTGTGAGTTGAAGCCTCAAGACATTGAAAGGCATCTTGTTACATGTAAACAGCTACTTCAATGGCAGAAAAAGAAAGGTTTTTTGCATCATAACATGACAGTGATGAAAAGTGGATACACTACAATAACCCTACAATAAGTGTAGAAGATCATGGAGTAAGCACAACCATGAATCAACATTGGTGGTAAAGCCAAATATCCATGGTTTGAAGCTTCTGCTCTGCATTTGGTGGGATCAGCTTATATTTGGTAGGATCAGGTATAGTTTGTTATGAGCAGCTCAAGCTGACTAAAACCATCACAGGAGGTCACTATCTGCCTGGAACCATCACAGGAGGTCACTATTGACTACAATTAATACAATTGGGATGAGCATAGGAGAAAAAAATGGCCACCGTACAAGCAGAGACATGACAAAATGATTTTGCAACATGACAATGCTAGGACACATGTTGCAAAACAGGTGAAAACCTACTTGGAAACATTTAAATTAGAAGTCCTACCCCACCCACTGTCTTCACCAGACATTGCTCCATCTGATTATCACTTGTTTCGATCGATGGCACTGAGCAGCACTTTCATTTTTATGAAGATACCAAAAAATGGGTCAATTCATGGTTAACCTCAAAAGACATTGTTTTTATGATGTGAAATTCAAATACTGCCAGACACATGGCACAGTGGATAAAGGCATTGGTTAGATCCTGTGACAGGACCCAAAGAGTGTGAGTTCAATACCTGGTTAAGGCAGTGGAGAACTTAGAGAGGGGAATTAACTGGAGATAACTGACATCCATTAGATATGGCACGTGGAACTAGAACAGTCTACCCCAGTGAGCAAAATAAAGGGTTCAGTTCAACATTCCAACCACCTGAAGAAGGCTGGAGCATACAATGTCCAAAACATGATAAATATGGCAACAAACATGAGGATGATAGTTCGAACAATGCAAATAGTGTACATAATACCTCATCTAAGAAATATAGACAGATGCCAGAAAGATAGTAAAAAGTAGTGGTTAGACATAGACAATACTGTCAGTGATATGTTTCTTACTAATTTTTGTAAATAAAACATTACTTTTCATGAAAAATCAGCAAGAACTTATTCATGGTCCTAACAGAGGCTAGCAATATTTCATATGTGGGAAAGTGGTTTCAGGTTGACAAAAAATGCTAATAATTACCATTGTCAAAGCTTGTACCAATTAACCAGTGACACATTGAATCATAAGATATTAAAACATCTCTGATATAACACTGGCCATTCCTATGATGTCATGTTTTAATGGAATCACCTTATCATTATATAGAGAAGACCAATGACATTTGTCATATCAGTGTATGAACGTACAAAGTATAATAACAATTTGGAAGGCTTTATTATGCAAACAAACTACATATTTTTTCCTTGCTGTCTGAAGAAAACTTTTTGGTTGCTTTATTGAAAAAAAAAGTTCAAATTCCATTCAAGCTTGTTACATTCACTTGTGCCTGCAAATGCCCTTGAGAAAGGAGTAAATCTATTTTTTCCCCAGCCATCTATGGGTGAATAGTAGGACATTTTTGGCCTTGGTTGGTAATTGTTTTAGTAGAAGAACAACTGAAAACCTCCAACTATAGATTAAACAGCCTCACCAAACCTGTGATGAATACAGCTATACCCCAAAAGACATGGTCAATCAGGGCAGGGTTCCTCCAAGGAGTGAGAAGGGCCTGGATTTGGACTTGGATCTAAGACAGGTTACCTTTAACCCTGGAAGCAATAAAAAAATTGAACAATATTCATTAAAATATTTCAGGGAAAATATTTTTTTCTTTTCTGGGGTGCAATAAATTTTTTTTTATTTTTGAGTACTGCATTTTCTTTTGATTTCTTGATATAATTTCTTTCTTTTACATTTGGGATACAATTTTCCTTTTATTTTTCATTTTGAGAATATAATTTATTTTTCTTTTGATTTTAGGGATACAATAATTTTTTTTTTATTTTTGCATACAGTTTTTTCTCTTGATTTTGTCGGAACTTTTTCTTTCTTTTCCTGTTTTGGGTGCATTTTATTTTTCTTGTTTTTCATGAACTATTTTAATTCTTTGACATTTTCATTTCTATTTTCTTTATTTTGACAAAAGAATTTTTTTCTTTCCATATTATATAATCTGGTCATTGATCCTCTTTTCAGATCCAGCGGGAAATTGGCTACTGTCCCCAGTTTGACGCCCTCATAGAGTCAATGACAGCACGGGAAATTCTAACTATGTTTGCACATTTGCGCGGTGTTCGCTCAAAACAAACGAGCCAGACAGTTGATGAACTTCTTAATAGTTTAATGTTAGAACAATATGCAGATAGAACTGTAGAAACATATAGGTAAGTAGTGACAATCGAAAAAAAGATTTTTGTGTCACATGATTCGTCTTGTCATCAAGTGATGTCTGCATTGATGTAAGTACACATTCAGAGACGAGAGAGAATACTGAAAATATAAAATGATAAATTTAATATAGTCTAGTCAATTTCATTTAGTTTTTTTTTCTTTATATTTTATCATTTTTGTTATTAAGTGTTGCACACTGTGATAATAGAAGACCTGCTAAGAAAAGTTGGAAGAATCTGAATGCAAATTTACGTGGAATGTTCTGCAAATCAAAACACTGTCTATACATTTTTCTAACTTTCTCTTTTAATAAAAGCCGCATTTCTAAAATCAAAGTTATGGTCAAACACATTATGCATTAGAGTTAATGAGTTGGGTATATTGTTTTGTAAAGCATGCCAATTGTATTCATATAAACATTTATTTAAAATTCTTTAGGTTTCTCCTATACATTTATTCTGGTAATTATTACAGGTGATACAATGCATTAAAGCTTTAGCTTATTATTATTTTGTTTGGGATTAATTATTTTTTTTGATTTAGAAGTAATTATAAGAAATTTAATGTAAAAATGAGATATATTTGACCATGTTTACTCAGATGCCAAGGTCTACCACTACTTGCAGCTCACCTCACTACATACTACTGGAATATTAAATGTAAATAAGGGAGGATTATATGCAAAGTTGAGGGATCTGTTAGGCTAATGTTTAGCCAGATGCCATAGACTACCAGTACTTGTAGCTAGCCTCATTCCATAATGGTGGAATATTAAATGTAAATAGGGAAGGTTTATATGCAAAGGTAAGGGATCTGGTAGGATAATGTTTAGCCAGATGCCATAGACTACCAGTACTTGTAGCTAGCCTCACTCCATAATGGTGGAATATTAAATGTAAATAGGGAAGGTTTATATGCAAAGTTGAGGGATCTGGTAGGCTAATGTTTAGCCAGATGCCATAGACTACCAGTACTTGTAGCTAGGCTCATTCCATAATACGGGAATATTAAATGTAAATAGGGGAGGTTTATATGCAAAGTTGAAGGATCTGGTAGGTTAATGTTTAGCCAGATGCCATAGACTACCAGTACTTGTAGTAGCCTCATTCCATAATACTGGAATATTAAATGTAAATAGGGGAGGTTTATATGCAAAGTTGAGGGATCTGGTAGGTTAATGTTTAGCCAGATGCTATAGACTAACAGTACTTGTAGCTAGCCTCATTCCATAATACGGGAATATTAAATGTAAATAGGGGAGGTTTATATGCAAAGTTGAGGGATCTGGTAGGCTAATGTTTAGCCAGATGCCATAGACTACCAGTACTTGTAGTAGCCTCATTCCATAATACTGAAATATTAAATGTAAATAGGGGAGGTTTATATGCAAAGTTGAGGGATCTAGTAGGCTAATGTTTAGCCAGATGCCATAGATTACCAGTACTAGTAGCTAGCCTCATTCCATAATACTGGAATATTAAATGTAAATAGGGGAGGTTTATATGCAAAGTTGAGGGATCTGGTAGGCTAATGTTTAGCCAGATGCTGTAGACTACCAGTACTTGTAGCTAGCCTCATTCCATAATACGGGAATATTAAATGTAAATAGGAAAGGTTTATATGCAAAGTTGAGGGATCTGGTAGGCTAATGTTTAGCCAGATGCCATAGACTACCAGTACTTGTAGTAGCCTCATTCCATAATACTGAAATATTAAATGTAAATAGGGGAGGTTTATATGCAAAGTTGAGGGATCTAGTAGGCTAATGTTTAGCCAGATGCCATAGATTACCAGTACTAGTAGCTAGCCTCATTCCATAATACTGGAATATTAAATGTAAATAGGGGAGGTTTATATGCAAAGTTGAGGGATCTGGTAGGCTAATGTTTAGCCAGATGCTATAGACTACCAGTACTTGTAGCTAGCCTCATTCCATAATACGGGAATATTAAATGTAAATAGGAAAGGTTTATATGCAAAGTTGAGGGATCTGGTAGGCTAATGTTTAGCCAGATGCCATAGACTACCAGTACTTGTAGTAGCCTCATTCCATAATACTGGAATATTAAATGTAAATAGGGGAGGTTTATATGCAAAGTTGAGGGATCTGGTAGGCTAATGTTTAGCCAGATGCTATAGACTACCAGTACTTGTAGCTAGCCTCATTCCATAATACGGGAATATTAAATGTAAATAGGGGAGGTTTATATGCAAAGTTGAGGGATCTAGTAGGCTAATGTTTAGCCAGATGCCATAGACTACCAGTACTTGTAGCTAGCCTCATTCCATAATACTGGAATATTAAATGTAAATAGGAGAGGTTTATATGCAAAGTTGAGTGATGTGGTAGGCTAATGTTTAGCCAGATGCCATAGACTACCAGTACTTGTAGTAGCCTCATTCCATAATACTGGAATATTAAATGTAAATAGGGAAGTTTTGTATGCAAAGTTGAGGGATCTGGTAGGCTAATGTTTAGCCAGATGCCATAGACTACCAGTAGTTGTAGCTAGCCTCATTCCATAATACTGGAATTTTAAATGTAAATAGGGGAGGTTTATATGCAAAGTTGAGGGATCTGGTAGGCTAATGTTTAGCCAGATGCCATAGACTACCAGTACTTGTAGCTAGCCTCATTCCCTAATACGGGAATATTAAATGTAAATAGGGGAGGTTTATATGCAAAGTTGAGGGATCTGGTAGGCTAATGTTTAGCCAGATGCCATAGACTACCAGTACTTGTATCTAGTCTAATTCCATAATACGGGAATATTAAATGTAAATAGGGGAGGTTTATATGCAAAGTTGAGGGATCTGGTAGGCTAATGTTTAGCCAGATGCCATAGACTACCAGTACTTGTAGTAGCCTCATTCCATAATACTGGAATATTAAAAGTAAATAGGGAAGGTTTATATGCAAAGTTGAGGGATCTGGTAGGCTAATGTTTAGCCAGATGCTATAGACTACCAGTACTTGTAGCTAGCCTCATTCCATAATACGGGAATATTAAATGTAAATAGGAAAGGTTTATATGCAAAGTTGAGGGATCTAGTAGGCTAATGTTTAGCCAGATGCCATAGACTACCAGTACTTGTAGCTAGCCTCATTCCATAATACTGGAATATTAAATGTAAATAGGAGAGGTTTATATGCAAAGTTGAGTAATGTGGTAGGCTAATGTTTAGCCAGATGCCATAGACTACCAGTACTTGTAGCTAGCCTCATTCCATAATACGGGAATATTAAATGTAAATAGGAGAGGTTTATATGCAAACATGAGGGATCTGGTACGCTAATGTTTAGCCAGATGCCATAGACTACTAGTACTTGTAGTAGCCTCATTCCATAATAATGGAATATTAAATGTAAATAGGGAAGGTTTATATGCAAACATGAGGGATCTGTTAGGCTAATGTTTATCCAAATGCCATAGACAACCAGTACTTGTAGCTAGCCTCATTCCATAATACTGGAATATTAAATGTAAATAGGAGAGGTTTATATGCAAACATGAGGGATCTGGTATGCTAATGTTTAGCCAGATGCCATAGACTACCAGTACTTGTAGCTAGCCTCATTCCATAATACTGGAATATTAAATGTAAATAGGGAAGGTTTATATGCAAAGTTGAGGGATCTGGTACGCTAATGTTTAGCCAGATGCCATAGACTACCAGTACTTTTAGCTAGCCTCATTCCATAATACTGGAATATTAAATGTAAATAGGAGAGGTTTATATGCAAAGTTGAGGGATCTGGTACGCTAATGTTTAGCCAGATGCCATAGACTACCAGTACTTGTAGCTAGCCTCATTCCATAATACTGGAATATTAAATGTAAATAGGAGAGGTTTATATGCAAACATGAGGGATCTGGTACGCTAATGTTTAGCCAGATGCCATAGACTACCAGTACTTGTAGCTAGCCTCATTCCATAATACTGGAATATTAAATGTAAATAGGAGAGGTTTATATGCAAACATGAGGGATCTGGTACGCTAATGTTTAGCCAGATGCCATAGAATACCAGTACTTGTAGCTAGCCTCATTCCATAATACTGGAATATTAAATGTAAATAGGGAAGGTATATATGCAAAGTTGAGGGATCTGGTACGCTAATGTTTAGCCAGATGCCATAGAATACCAGTACTTGTAGCTAGCCTCATTCCATAATACTGGAATATTAAATGTAAATAGGAGAGGTTTATATGCAAACATGAGGGATCTGGTACGCTAATGTTTAGCCAGATGCCATAGACTACCAGTACTTGTAGTAGCCTCATTCCATAATACTGGAATATTAAATGTCAATAGGGAATGTTTATATGCAAAGTTGAGGGATCTGGTACGCTAATGTTTAGCCAGATGCCATAGACTACCAGTACTTGTAGCTAGCCTCATTCCATAATACTGGAATATTAAATGTAAATAGGAGAGGTTTATATGCAAAGTTCAGGGATCTGGTACGCTAATGTTTAGCCAGATGCCATAGACTACCAGTACTTGTAGTAGCCTCATTGCATAATACTGGAATATTAAATGTAAATAGGGAAGGTTTATATGCAAAGTTGAGGGATCTCGTAGGCTAATGTTTAGCCAGATGCCATAGACAACCAGTACTTGTAGCTAGCCTCATTCCATAATACTGGAATATTAAATGTAAATAGGGAAGGTTTATATGCAAAGTTGAGGGATCTGGTACGCTAATGTTTAGCCAGATGCCATAGATTACCAGTACTTGTAGCTAGCCTCATTCCATAATACTGGAATATTAAATGTAAATAGGAGAGGTTTATATGCAAACATGAGGGATCTGGTACGCTAATGTTTAGCCAGATGCCATAGACTACCAGTACTAGTAGCTAGCCTCATTCCATAATACTGGAATATTATATGTAAATAGGGGAGGTTTATATGCAAAGTTGATGGATCTGGTACGCTAATGTTTAGCCAGATGCCATAGACTACCAGTACTTGTAGTAGCCTCATTCCATAATACTGGAATATTAAATGTAAATAGGAGAGGTTTATATGCAAAGTTGAGGGATCTGGTACGCTAATGTTTAGCCAGATGCCATAGACTACCAGTACTTGTAGCTAGCCTCATTCCATAATACTGGAATATTAAATGTAAATAGGAGAGGTTTATATGCAAAGTTGAGGGATCTGGTACGCTAATGTTTAGCCAGATGCCATAGACTACCAGTACTTGTAGCTAGCCTCATTCCATAATACTGGAATATTAAATGTAAATAGGAGAGGTTTATATGCAAAGTTGAGGGATCTGGTACGCTAATGTTTAGCCAGATGCCATAGACTACCAGTACTTGTAGTAGCCTCATTGCATAATACTGGAATATTAAATGTAAATAGGGAAGGTTTATATGCAAAGTTGAGGGATCTCGTAGGCTAATGTTTAGCCAGATGCCATAGACAACCAGTACTTGTAGCTAGCCTCATTCCATAATACTGGAATATTAAATGTAAATAGGGAAGGTTTATATGCAAAGTTGAGGGATCTGGTACGCTAATGTTTAGCCAGATGCCATAGACTACCAGTACTTGTAGCTAGCCTCATTCCATAATACTGGAATATTAAATGTAAATAGGAGAGGTTTATATGCAAAGTTGAGGGATCTGGTACGCTAATGTTTAGCCAGATGCCATAGACTACCAGTACTTGTAGCTAGCCTCATTCCATAATACTGGAATATTAAATGTAAATAGGAGAGGTTTATATGCAAACATGAGGGATCTGGTACGCTAATGTTTAGCCAGATGCCATAGAATACCAGTACTTGTAGCTAGCCTCATTCCATAATACTGGAATATTAAATGTAAATAGGGAAGGTTTATATGCAAAGTTGAGGGATCTGGTACGCTAATGTTTAGCCAGATGCCATAGAATACCAGTACTTGTAGCTAGCCTCATTCCATAATACTGGAATATTAAATGTAAATAGGGAAGGTTTATATGCAAACATGAGGGATCTGGTAGGCTAATGTTTAGCCAGATGCCATAGACTACCAGTACTTGTAGTAGCCTCATTCCATAATACTGGAATATTAAATGTAAATAGGGAAGGTTTATATGCAAAGTTGAGGGATCTGGTACGCTAATGTTTAGCCAGATGCCATAGACTACCAGTACTTGTAGCTAGCCTCATTCCATAATACTGGAATATTAAATGTAAATAGGAGAGGTTTATATGCAAACATGAGGGATCTGGTACGCTAATGTTTAGCCAGATGCCATAGAATACCAGTACTTGTAGCTAGCCTCATTCCATAATACTGGAATATTAAATGTAAATAGGGAAGGTTTATATGCAAAGTTGAGGGATCTGGTACGCTAATGTTTAGCCAGATGCCATAGAATACCAGTACTTGTAGCTAGCCTCATTCCATAATACTGGAATATTAAATGTAAATAGGAGAGGTTTATATGCAAACATGAGGGATCTGTTAGGCTAATGTTTATCCAAATGCCATAGACAACCAGTACTAGTAGCTAGCCTCATTCCATAATACTGGAATATTAAATGTAAATAGGGAAGGTTTATATGCAAAGTTGTGGGATCTGGTACGCTAATGTTTAGCCAGATACCATAGACTACCAGTACTTGTAGTAGCCTCATTCCATAATACTGGAATATTAAATGTTAATATGGAATGTTTATATGCAAAGTTGAGGGATATGGTACGCTAATGTTTAGCCAAATGCCATGGACTACCAGTACTTGTAGTAGCCTCATTCCATAATACTGGAATATTAAATGTAAATAGGGAAGGTTTATATGCAAAGTTGAGGGATCTCGTAGGCTAATGTTTAGCCAGATTCCATAGACTACCAGTACTTGTAGTAGCCTCATTCCATAATACTGGAATATTAAATGTTAATAGGGGAGGTTTATATGCAAAGTTGAGGGATCTGGTAGGCTAATGTTTAGCCAGATGCCATAGACTACCAGTACTTGTAGTAGCCTCATTCCATAATACTGGAATTTTAAATGTAAATAGGGAAGGTTTATATGCAAAGTTGAGGGATCTGGTAGGCTAATGTTTAGCCAGATGCCATAGACTACCAGTACTTGTAGTAGCCTCATTCCATAATACTGGAATATTAAATGTAAATAGGAGAGGTTTATATGCAAAGTTGAGGGATCTGGTAGGCTAATGTTTAGCCAGATGCCATAGACTACCAGTACTTGTAGTAGCCTCATTCCATAATACTGGAATATTAAATGTTAATAAGGAATGTTTATATGCAAAGTTGAGGGATATGGCACGCTAATGTTTAGCCAAATGCCATGGACTACCAGTACTTGTAGTAGCCTCATTCCATAATACTGGAATATTAAATGTAAATAGGGAAGGTTTATATGCAAAGTTGAGGGATCTGGTAGGCTAATGTTTAGCCAGATGCCATAGACTACCAGTACTTGTAGTAGCCTCATTCCATAATACTGGAATATTAAATGTAAATAGGAGAGGTTTATATGCAAAGTTGAGGGATCTGGTAGGCTAATGTTTAGCCAGATCCTATAGACTACCAGTACTTGTAGTAGCCTCATTCCATAATACTGGAATATTAAATGTAAATATAGAAGGTTTATATGCAAAGTTGAGGGATCTGGTAGGCTAATGTTTGGCCAGATGCCATAGACTACCAGTACTTGTAGTAGCCTCATTCCATAATACTGGAATATTAAATGTAAATAGGGAAGGTTTATATGCAAAGTTGAGGGATCTGGTAGGCTAATGTTTAGCCAGATGCCATAGACTACCAGTACTTGTAGTAGCCTCATTCCATAATACTGGAATTTTAAATGTAAATATGGAAGGTTTATATGCAAAGTTGAGGGATCTGGTAGGCTAATGTTTAGCCAGATGCCATAGACTACCAGTACTTGTAGTAGCCTCATTCCATAATACTGGAATATTAAATGTAAATAGGGAAGGTTTATATGCAAAGTTGATGGATCTCGTAGGCTAATGTTTACCCAGATGCCATAGACTACCAGTACTTGTAGTAGCCTCATTCCATAATACTGGAATTTTAAATGTAAATATGGAAGGTTTATATGCAAAGTTGAGGGATCTGGTAGGCTAATGTTTAGCCAGATGCCATAGACTACCAGTACTTGTAGTAGCCTCATTCCATAATACTGGAATATTAAATGTAAATAGGAGAGGTTTATATGCAAAGTTGAGGGATCTGGTAGGCTAATGTTTAGCCAGATCCTATAGACTACCAGTACTTGTAGTAGCCTCATTCCATAATACTGGAATATTAAATGTAAATATGGAAGGTTTATATGCAAAGTTGAGGGATCTGGTAGGCTAATGTTTAGCCAGATGCCATAGACTACCAGTACTTGTAGTAGCCTCATTCCATAATACTGGAATATTAAATGTAAATAGGGAAGGTTTATATGCAAAGTTGAGGGATCTGGTAGGCTAATGTTTAGCCAGATGCCATAGACTACCAGTACTTGTAGTAGCCTCATTCCATAATACTGGAATATTAAATGTAAATAGGGAAGGTTTATATGCAATGTTGAGGGATCTGGTAGGCTAATGTTTAGCCAGATCCTATAGACTACCAGTACTTGTAGTAGCCTCATTCCATAATACTGGAATATTAAATGTTAATAGGGAATGTTTATATGCAAAGTTGAGGGATATGGTACGCTAATGTTTAGCCAAATGCCATGGACTACCAGTACTTGTAGTAGCCTCATTCCATAATACTGGAATATTAAATGTAAATAGGGAAGGTTTATATGCAAAGTTGAGGGGTCTCGTAGGCTAATGTTTAGCCAGATGCCATAGACTACCAGTACTTGTAGTAGCCTCATTCCATAATACTGGAATATTAAATGTAAATAGGGGAGGTTTATATGCAAAGTTGAGGGATCTGGTAGGCTAATGTTTAGCCAGATGCCATAGACTACCAGTACTTGTAGTAGCCTCATTCCATAATACTGGAATATTAAATGTAAATAGGGAAGGTTTATATGCAAAGTTGAGGGATCTCGTAGGCTAATGTTTAGCCAGATGCCATAGACTACCAGTACTTGTAGTAGCCTCATTCCATAATACTGGAATATTAAATGTAAATAGGGGAGGTTTAATATGCAAAGTTGAGGGATCTGGTACGCTAATGTTTAGCCAGATGCCATAGAATACCAGTACTTGTAGCTAGCCTCATTCCATAATACTGGAATATTAAATGTAAATAGGAGAGGTTTATATGCAAACATGAGGGATCTGTTAGGCTAATGTTTATCCAAATGCCATAGACAACCAGTACTAGTAGCTAGCCTCATTCCATAATACTGGAATATTAAATGTAAATAGGGAAGGTTTTTATGCAAAGTTGAGGGATCTGGTACGCTAATGTTTAGCCAGATGCCATAGACTACCAGTACTTGTAGTAGCCTCATTCCATAATACTGGAATATTAAATGTTAATAAGGAATGTTTATATGCAAAGTTGAGGGATATGGTACGCTAATGTTTAGCCAAATGCCATGGACTACCAGTACTTGTAGTAGCCTCATTCCATAATACTGGAATATTAAATGTAAATAGGGAAGGTTTATATGCAAAGTTGAGGGATCTCGTAGGCTAATGTTTAGCCAGATGCCATAGACTACCAGTACTTGTAGTAGCCTCATTCCATAATACTGGAATATTAAATGTAAATAGGGGAGGTTTATATGCAAAGTTGAGGGATCTGGTAGGCTAATGTTTAGCCAGATGCCATAGACTACCAGTACTTGTAGTAGCCTCATTCCATAATACTGGAATATTAAATGTAAATAGGGAAGGTTTATATGCAAAGTTGAGGGATCTGGTAGGCTAATGTTTAGCCAGATGCCATAGACTACCAGTACTTGTAGTAGCCTCATTCCATAATACTGGAATATTAAATGTAAATAGGAGAGGTTTATATGCAAAGTTGAGGGATCTGGTAGGCTAATGTTTAGCCAGATCCTATAGACTACCAGTACTTGTAGTAGCCTCATTCCATAATACTGGAATATTAAATGTAAATATAGAAGGTTTATATGCAAAGTTGAGGGATCTGGTAGGCTAATGTTTGGCCAGATGCCATAGACTACCAGTACTTGTAGTAGCCTCATTCCATAATACTGGAATATTAAATGTAAATAGGGAAGGTTTATATGCAAAGTTGATGGATCTCGTAGGCTAATGTTTACCCAGATGCCATAGACTACCAGTACTTGTAGTAGCCTCATTCCATAATACTGGAATTTTAAATGTAAATATGGAAGGTTTATATGCAAAGTTGAGGGATCTGGTTGGCTAATGTTTAGCCAGATGCCATAGACTACCAGTACTTGTAGTAGCCTCATTCCATAATACTGGAATATTAAATGTAAATAGGGGAGGTTTATATGCAAAGTTGAGGGATCTCGTAGGCTAATGTTTAGCCAGATGCCATAGACTACCAGTACTTGTAGTAGCCTCATTCCATAATACTGGAATATTAAATGTAAATAGGGAAGTTTTATATGCAAAGTTGAGGGATGTGGTAGGCTAATGTTTAGCCAGATCCTATAGACTACCAGTACTTGTAGTAGCCTCATTCCATAATACTGGAATATTAAATGTAAATAGGGAAGTTTTATATGCAAAGTTGAGGGATGTGGTAGGCTAATGTTTAGCCAGATCCTATAGACTACCAGTACTTGTAGTAGCCTCATTCCATAATACTGGAATATTAAATGTAAATAGGGAAGGTTTATATGCAAAGTTGAGGGATCTGGTTGGCTAATGTTTAGCCAGATGCCATAGACTACCAGTACTTGTAGTAGTCTCATTCCATAATACTGGAATATTAAATGTAAATAGGGAAGGTTTATATGCAAAGTTGAGGGATCTCGTAGGCTAATGTTTAGCCAGATGCCATAGACTACCAGTACTTGTAGTAGCCTCATTCCATAATACTGGAATATTAAATGTAAATAGGGAAGTTTTATATGCAAAGTTGAGGGATCTGGTAGGCTAATGTTTAGCCAGATGCCATAGACTACCAGTACTTGTAGCTAGCCCCACTCCATAATACTGGAATATTAAATGTAAATAGGAGAGGTTTATATGCAAAGTTGAGGGATCTTGTAGGCTAATGTTTAGCCAGATGCTATAGATTACCATTACTTGTAGCTAGCCTCATTCCATAATACTGGAATATTAAATGTAAATAGGGGAGGTTTATATGCAAAGTTGAGGGATCTTGTAGGCTAATGTTTAGCCAGATGCTATAAATTACCATTACTTGTAGTAGCCTCATTCGATAATACTGGAATATTAAATGTAAATAGGGAAGTTCTATATGCAAAGTTGAGAGATGTGGTAGGCTAATGTTTAGCCAGATGCCATAGACTACCAGTACTTGTAGTAGCCTCATTCCATAATACTGGAATATTAAATGTAAATAGGGACAGGTTTATATGCATAGTTGAGGGATCTTGTAGGCTAATGTTTAGCCAGATGCTATAGATTACCATTACTTGTAGTAGCCTCATTCCATAATACTGGAATATTAAATGTAAATAGGGAAGTTTTATATGCAAAGTTGAGGGATCTGGTAGGCTAATGTTTAGCCAGATCCTATAGACTACCAGTACTTGTAGTAGCCTCATTCCATAATACCGGAATATTAAATGTAAATAGGGAAGGTTTATATGCAAAGTTGAGGGATCTCGTAGGCTAATGTTTAGCCAGATGCCATAGACTACCAGTACTTGTAGTAGTCTCATTCCATAATACTGGAATATTAAATGTAAATAGGGAAGGTTTATATGCAAAGTTGAGGGATCTCGTAGGCTAATGTTTAGCCAAATGCCATGGACTACCAGTACTTGTAGTAGCCTCATTCCATAATACTGGAATATTAAATGTAAATAGGGAAGGTTTATATGCAAAGTTGAGGGATCTCGTAGGCTAATGTTTAGCCAGATGCCATAGACTACCAGTACTTGTAGTAGCCTCATTCCATAATACTGGAATATTAAATGTAAATAGGGGAGGTTTATATGCAAAGTTGAGGGATCTGGTAGGCTAATGTTTAGCCAGATGCCATAGACTACCAGTACTTGTAGTAGCCTCATTCCATAATACTGGAATATTAAATGTAAATAGGGAAGGTTTATATGCAAAGTTGAGGGATCTCGTAGGCTAATGTTTAGCCAGATGCCATAGACTACCAGTACTTGTAGTAGCCTCATTCCATAATACTGGAATATTAAATGTAAATAGGGGAGGTTTAATATGCAAAGTTGAGGGATCTGGTACGCTAATGTTTAGCCAGATGCCATAGAATACCAGTACTTGTAGCTAGCCTCATTCCATAATACTGGAATATTAAATGTAAATAGGGAAGGTTTATATGCAAAGTTGAGGGATCTCGTAGGCTAATGTTTAGCCAGATGCCATAGACTACCAGTACTTGTAGTAGCCTCATTCCATAATACTGGAATATTAAATGTAAATAGGGGAGGTTTATATGCAAAGTTGAGGGATCTGGTAGGCTAATGTTTAGCCAGATGCCATAGACTACCAGTACTTGTAGTAGCCTCATTCCATAATACTGGAATATTAAATGTAAATAGGGAAGGTTTATATGCAAAGTTGAGGGATCTGGTAGGCTAATGTTTAGCCAGATGCCATAGACTACCAGTACTTGTAGTAGCCTCATTCCATAATACTGGAATGTTAAATGTAAATAGGAGAGGTTTATATGCAAAGTTGAGGGATCTGGTAGGCTAATGTTTAGCCAGATCCTATAGACTACCAGTACTTGTAGTAGCCTCATTCCATAATACTGGAATATTAAATGTAAATATAGAAGGTTTATATGCAAGTTGAGGTATCTGGTAGGCTAATGTTTGGCCAGATGCCATAGACTACCAGTACTTGTAGTAGCCTCATTCCATAATACTGGAATATTAAATGTAAATAGGGAAGGTTTATATGCAAAGTTGATGGATCTCGTAGGCTAATGTTTACCCAGATGCCATAGACTACCAGTACTTGTAGTAGCCTCATTCCATAATACTGGAATTTTAAATGTAAATATGGAAGGTTTATATGCAAAGTTGAGGGATCTGGTTGGCTAATGTTTAGCCAGATACCATAGACTACCAGTACTTGTAGTAGCCTCATTCCATAATACTGGAATATTAAATGTAAATAGGGGAGGTTTATATGCAAAGTTGAGGGATCTGGTAGGCTAATGTTTAGCCAGATGCCATAGACTACCAGTACTTGTAGTAGCCTCATTCCATAATACTGGAATATTAAATGTAAATAGGGAAGTTTTATATGCAAAGTTGAGGGATGTGGTAGGCTAATGTTTAGCCAGATCCTATAGACTACCAGTACTTGTAGTAGCCTCATTCCATAATACTGGAATATTAAATGTAAATAGGGGAGGTTTATATGCAAAGTTGAGGGATCTGGTAGGCTAATGTTTAGCCAGATGCCATAGACTACCAGTACTTGTAGTAGCCTCATTCCATAATACTGGAATATTAAATGTAAATAGGGAAGTTTTATATGCAAAGTTGAGGGATGTGGTAGGCTAATGTTTAGCCAGATCCTATAGACTACCAGTACTTGTAGTAGCCTCATTCCATAATACTGGAATATTAAATGTAAATAGGGAAGTTTTATATGCAAAGTTGAGGGATGTGGTAGGCTAATGTTTAGCCAGATCCTATAGACTACCAGTACTTGTAGTAGCCTCATTCCATAATACTGGAATATTAAATGTAAATAGGGACAGGTTTATATGCATAGTTGAGGGATCTTGTAGGCTAATGTTTAGCCAGATGCTATAGATTACCATTACTTGTAGTAGCCTCATTCCGTAATACTGGAATATTAAATGTAAATAGGGAAGTTTTATATGCAAAGTTGAGGGATCTGGTAGGCTAATGTTTAGCCAGATCCTATAGACTACCAGTACTTGTAGTAGCCTCATTCCATAATACTGGAATATTAAATGTAAATAGGGAAGGTTTATATGCAAAGTTGAGGGATCTGGTTGGCTAATGTTTAGCCAGATGCCATAGACTACCAGTACTTGTAGTAGTCTCATTCCATAATACTGGAATATTAAATGTAAATAGGGAAGGTTTATATGCAAAGTTGAGGGATCTCGTAGGCTAATGTTTAGCCAGATGCCATAGACTACCAGTACTTGTAGTAGCCTCATTCCATAATACTGGAATATTAAATGTAAATAGGGAAGTTTTATATGCAAAGTTGAGGGATCTGGTAGGCTAACGTTTAGCCAGATGCCATAGACTACCAGTACTTGTAGCTAGCCCCACTCCATAATACTGGAATATTAAATGTAAATAGGAGAGGTTTATATGCAAAGTTGAGGGATCTTGTAGGCTAATGTTTAGCCAGATGCTATAGATTACCATTACTTGTAGCTAGCCTCATTCCATAATACTGGAATATTAAATGTAAATAGGGGAGGTTTATATGCAAAGTTGAGGGATCTTGTAGGCTAATGTTTAGCCAGATGCTATAAATTACCATTACTTGTAGTAGCCTCATTCGATAATACTGGAATATTAAATGTAAATAGGGAAGTTCTATATGCAAAGTTGAGAGATGTGGTAGGCTAATGTTTAGCCAGATGCCATAGACTACCAGTACTTGTAGTAGCCTCATTCCATAATACTGGAATATTAAATGTAAATAGGGACAGGTTTATATGCATAGTTGAGGGATCTTGTAGGCTAATGTTTAGCCAGATGCTATAGATTACCATTACTTGTAGTAGCCTCATTCCATAATACTGGAATATTAAATGTAAATAGGGAAGTTTTATATGCAAAGTTGAGGGATCTGGTAGGCTAATGTTTAGCCAGATCCTATAGACTACCAGTACTTGTAGTAGCCTCATTCCATAATACCGGAATATTAAATGTAAATAGGGAAGGTTTATATGCAAAGTTGAGGGATCTCGTAGGCTAATGTTTAGCCAGATGCCATAGACTACCAGTACTTGTAGTAGTCTCATTCCATAATACTGGAATATTAAATGTAAATAGGGAAGGTTTATATGCAAAGTTGAGGGATCTCGTAGGCTAATGTTTAGCCAGATGCCATAGACTACCAGTACTTGTAGTAGCCTCATTCCATAATACTGGAATATTAAATGTAAATAGGGAAGTTTTATATGCAAAGTTGAGGGATCTGGTAGGCTAATGTTTAGCCAGATGCCATAGACTACCAGTACTTGTAGTAGCCTCATTCCATAATACTGGAATATTAAATGTAAATAGGGGAGGTTTATATGCAAAGTTGAGGGATCTTGTAGGCTAATGTTTAGCCAGATGCTATAAATTACCTTTACTTGTAGTAGCCTCATTCCATAATACTGGAATATTAAATGTAAATAGGGGAGGTTTATATGCAAAGTTGAGGGATCTGGTATGCTAATGTTTAGCCAGATGCCATAGACTACCAGTACTTGTAGCTAGTCTCATTCCATAATACTGGAATATTAAATGTAAATAGCGGCTATTTATATGAGAAGCACTTATATCTCATCTGCAAAATCCATATATATGAAATAATACACAATGACTGACACACACATACAGACACATACACACAGACATTCTTTAACATATTTATTGACTTTTTCACCCTGTATGTTTTAGTACATAGTAAATTTTTATCATACGCTTAGTAATCCAAATTCTTCCATTTTCTATGCTCTATTCTCTACTGCCTAAGCCTATAATTAAACTCACTTGTGACTGATTAATAATCGAAACATGTCGTTCTCTTTTTATTTCTTTTTTCTTTTCTCTTTAGTGGTGGAAATAAAAGGAAGCTTAGTACAGCTGTAGCTTTAGTGGGAAATCCACCATTGGTGCTTTTGGATGAACCAACTACAGGTATGGATCCTGGCACAAGACGAAAGCTCTGGAATACACTGATTAATATTCGTGATAGTGGACGGACACTTATTCTTACATCCCACAGGTAAGGATAAATGAAAGGTAATCAGGTAGAATGTTCTTCAGTGCTTTAAGAATTTGAAGCAAGGCTGAATTATTGCAAAATGTGAGGGTATCAATTTCAAAAACCATATTTTTTTATCAAGAATTCTGGGAAAAGTTGGAATTTTCATGGGTCCTTCAAGTAATGGATAAAACTATAAAGAATAGGATTTCCTTTTTCTCCATTATTGAAATCTATGAATTCCTTTGTATTGTATTCCTAAATTGCAAAGATGCCCACAATGGAATTTCCATGGCTCCTGCTAGTAATGGATAGGCCACTATTTAAAACTATAAAGAATAGGATTTCTTTTTTTTTTCTCTATTATTCAAATCTATGAATTTCTTTGTATTCTATTCCTAAATTGCAAAGATGCCCACAATGGAATTTCCATGATTCCTGCTAGTAATGGATAGGCCACTATTTAAAACTATAAAGAATAGGATTTCTTTTTTTTTTCTCTATTATTCAAATCTATGAATTTCTTTGTATTCTATTCCTAAATTGCAAAGATGCCCACAATGGAATTTCCATGATTCCTGCTAGTAATGGATAGGCCACTATTTAAAACTATTAAGAAAAGGATTTCTTTTTTTCTCTATTATTCAAATCTATGAATTCCTTTGTATTGTATTCCTAAATTGCAAAGATGCCCACAATGGAATTTCCATGATTCCTGCTAGTAATGGATAGGCCACTATTTAAAACTATAAAGATTAGGATTCCTTTTTTTTTTCTCTCTGTTATTCAAATCTATGTATTTCTTTGTATTCTATTCCTAAATTGCAAAGATGCCCACAATGGAATTTCCATGGGTCCTGCTAGTAATGGATAGGCCATTATTTAAAACTATAAAGAATAGGATTTTTTTTTTTCTCTGTTATTCAAATATATGAATTCCTTTGTATTCTATTCCTAAAGAATTCCCCATGATGGAATTTCCATGGGTCTTGAAGAAGAATTAAGAAGATAGAAGATAATGATTGATGTTGCATTTAAATTTTTGAAGAACAATGTTGACTGTGAATCAAGAAGCCGGAAGTGATTTCCTTATGTGAGAAATGCAAGTAAATAAATTGTTAGCTGTTAACTTACAGTTGCATCTAACCAACTCATCTGTAAATTGGTGAGATCTCATCACTATTCTAGCACTGGACTTATTCTTGTAATGTCTAAATACTGTAACAAAGAACTCGTCCAAATAATTGCCATGAAAATATTTAGAGAATAGGCACAGGAAGGCAACCTTCTGGCAGTGGGCAAATGACTGAAGCCGAGATGCCAGATCAGGACCAATAATATTGCTGATTCTTCTTTGGATTTTATCAAGGAGCTCCAGGAAAATAGCAGGAGCACCAGACTATATGTGTCAGCAATATTCTAAGCATGGTCAAATGGTAGACTTATAGATATGTTAGATAGATTGTGGAGCAAAAAATTGTCTAGCGCAACACAGTGAAACAACTTTCTTAACAGCTGTCCTAGCAATGGATTCAATATATAACACTGCATACTAGTGTTTGTTCCATGGTCAGCCTGGTCATCAGTGACCAAATGATCTGACCCTTGCCACACACCTCCTATACCATTACTTCAATATAGGTGTAGGAATTTCCTCTATATCTCTTAGTATCTCATCTAAGCTTGTCACCTCAACTAATTTTTAAACTGCATAAGTGAAAAAGATGATTACAATTAATGATTAAAAGTTTTAACTTTTAATCATTAATTGTAATCATCTTTCATTTTCAACAACAAATTTTTTCTCAGCCCCTGGTTTTGTTTATGCAATCAGAGATTTACCAGCCGTTTCCTTCGACATGCTATTAGCAAGCATTTGTCTCATATCTCATTCACTTAATCGTACTTATGAACCTGATAGGTTTGTTTCTTATCTAAAAAAAAATCCTATTTCTTGATTTCTTTACATTTCCATTCTTTGAAAGACAAGCATAAATCAGTTTTTCAATTCTGCCTTCATCTTCAAAATTGCCAAATATTATATTACAATTGACCTCTTCTCCCACCTGGTAGTCAGAAGACTTGTTTTCATAATTTGCACTTTAGTAAGCAGGCATAAATTAATTCCTCCATTTCTGCTTTGTTTCCAACATTTTCAACTGAATTGAAATGTATTTTCACTATTTCTCCCCATCCCGTGTGAGTTTAAATCTTCTAGATAGTTCTTTGATAATCTCTTTTCCCTTCTCAGGTCTGTCTTTTCTTCCTTCCTTCAGTTTATATCTTAATCTGTACTTTCAGCCCTTTTTGTTCATTCCAGTTCATATTCTAATTTAACCCTTTCCTGTTATCAGTGTCACGTAGTATCACAAATATAGTCTTCTCGAATGTTAGCCCAAAAAGGTACAATGAGTCACTCTGCTGGAGGTTAGCATCAGCCATGCTCATGGAAGGCAGAAAGTGGGGTCTCTCAGGTGATTAATAAAGAGCAGTTTAGATTTGGAGGATTTAAAATTAACAAGCCATCCTTTGCCCCAGTTAACAACAGACTGAAGGTCATTTTTTGCATCAGATAAAGAGATAGAGGAAAAGAGATTAGTCTATCGTAATTTAGTAATTTCTATATGTTGTAATTTCTCTCAAAAAAGGAACTCGCATAAAACACCAGATACATGATAAAATCATTTTTTATAAGTGAAAATGTGGGGTTCACACGATACTCAGAATCATGCATTATATGAGTATATATGGTAAATTTAAACAAAATCAAAAAAAAATGTTTTTGGAAGAAAAGTTTGTAAAAAATTAAGCACAACAAAATATCAAAATTAACTTTCTTGCGAGAGACTTTTTAACATTTGTAATAAATAAAACTAGAAAAATAGAATTAATAAATTCTTTCTTTAAATCAAATAAAATTAAAATCTTATATTTTACTATATGAAGCATGGTAAAAATTCAACATGTTTTTCATTTGTTAGAAACAAATACAGATTCCACAAAAATAAAGTTGATTGTTTAGTGCATTTGCTTTTATGAATAAAAAATTTATAGAGAAGAATACTACATTAGTTTCCAAGTAACAAGACCAAGTTTCCTAAATTATATTTATTTAGTGAATTTCACACAAAAACTGTTTTTTACTATGAAAACAGTATAATCTAGTAAGTTCAAATAAAATAATTCTTATACTTCAATTACATAAGCTAAAGTTATTCCAAATGTAAAAATCAAAAATTTCTTAAGCCAAATACCACGAGCCCAAACTGAAACTAAAAAGTTTGGTTTCCAGTGGAATGACATGATTTGAAATAAATAGGTTTACCTGTCATCCAGTTCACACTCCTTCTTGGCCTTTTGAATAGGACTAGAGACTTATCTCTTGTTTCCTTCTCCTAAACTGGCATCCACCAAAGGCTAGAGAACCCAGTCTACTCTTGTGGAGTAATTTCGTTTTACTTCTATTTTATTTTTTTATTTGTAATGGTAGACTAAGACTGAACATGATTCTTTTTTTTTTTTTTTTTTTTTTTTAAATATCTTTTTAAAAAAAAAACATAAATTACTTCTAAAAATATCAAATTTTATCATCAATATATTTGTTGTTATGAATAAAAATATAGAGAAAAAATTAAATTAACTTTGTGTAGCAATAACATTTTTAAATAAATTTTGCAGTGTAAAAACAGAATTGACAAAGAAAATTCTCCAGAAGAAAAGTTAAAAAACATCACAAAACATTAAAATTTTCTTGGGAGAGACTTTGTAACATTTGTAATAAGAAAGACTAGAAAAGTAGAATTAATAAATTCTTTCTTTAAATCAAGTAAAATTAAAATCTTATATTTTACTATATGAAGCATGGTAAAAATTCAACATGTTTTTCATTTGTTAGAAACAAATACAGATTCCACAAAAATAAAGTTGATTGTTTAGTGCATTTGCTTTTATGAATAAAAAATTTATAGTGAACAATACTGTTGTAAGTAATTCCCACAACCTGCTCCCCCTGTTTGGTGTAATGGACAGACTCCAGAAATGCTTATAAATAAGCTAGCTTTATTCTTTCCTTTTTGTAGCCGTATTAAGTTGAATAAAGCTTTCCTAAGTTTATTCGTTTCCGGTTATTCATTACAATTTATTCAACTTAAAATAATGGAACGATACCTCAAGCCTGACCGCCTGGAACTTGATACGTCAGACCCTGACTGTAGTGACAAATGGCAACATTGGAGGGATATGTTTGAGGGATTTCTTTCGGAGCTGCAGTCTTCTTCTACGTCGGCATTGACTGGCTCACAGAAATTAACCTTCTTATTACACCATGTTTCCACTCCCATTTATAAGTGTTTGTCCTGGTGTCAAAATTACGATACTGCTATAAGCACTCTGGATGGTATGTTCATTAAGAAGAAAAACTCCATTTTTGCAAGATACTTACTTGCTACTCAGCGTCAAGAGACTGAAGAACGTCTAGAGCTGTATCTTCAAAACCTGAAAATATTAAGTCGTGACTGTGATTTTACTGCCCTGACAGCAAGCCAAGCCAGGGATATCTCAATAAGAGATGCCTTCATCTGTGGAGTATGGTCTAACCAAATCAGACAAAGGATACTCGAAAACAAGGACTTGGATCTGGCTACTGCCTATGAACTAGCCTTTACGTTGGACATGGCCCAGAAACAATCAGATCTCTATTCGCAACCTGATTTTTCAGGGGCTACTATTCCTGCCCATTCTCATTCCCAACAAATTCCCAGCTCAAATTCACAACATTGTGACACCCAGGATAAGGATTCTTCAAATACTATTGAACAACTCGTTACTATCGCTTCAGCTGAGATTAAGTGCTACTTCTGCGGCCTTCGTAAACACGCTCGTTCATCCTGCCCAGCTCGAAACAGTAGATGTCATGGATGTGGCAAGCAGGGACATTTTTTAAAGGTTTGTCGGTCGGCCCCATTACAGAAAACCCGTTTAGCCGCCACCCTATCTCTATCTACTGTATCAACTGTCTCTCCCAAATGCCTCTCTAAAACAATTGTGCCGGCCAGAGTGAACGGACTAAATCTCCACGCTCTTATTGATACGGGGAGTTCTTAAAATTTTATCGATGCACATATCGTGGAAACAAACAAATGGAAAATCTTTTCCTGTTCTAATCAAATATCGATGGCCACTTCGTCCTTATCCTGCCGTGTAATCGGATTCTGTATGGTTAACCTCGAGCTAAAGGAAAATTTCTATTCTAAAATCAAGTTGTTGGTAATGAGGAACCTCTGCTGTGAAGTAGTTCTAGGGCACAATTTCCCTAACCGACATTCTTACCTTACAATTCCGTTCGGTGGTATCAAACCAGCGCTGCAAATATGTGGATTAGCAACTGCAAAAGTCCAGTATCCATCTCTCTTCTCAAATCTAACCTCTGACTGCAAACCAATAGCCGTAAAATCTAGACACTATTCGCTCAAAGACAAGGAATTTATTGCAATGGAAGTGAAGAGATTTCTTAAGGAAAATATTATAGAGCCCAGCAAATCGCCATGGAGAGCCCAGGTCCTAATAACGACTAATGAAAACCATAAAAAGAGGATGGTTGTTGATTATTCCCAAACCATCAACAGATATACACAGCTTGATGGGTATCCGCTGCCCCGTATTGATGAAATGGTTTCTGATATTACTAAGTATCGTATTTTCAGCACGTTGGACCTTAGGGGTGCCTACCATCAGATACCCATCAAGCTGGAGGAAAAACCTTACACGGCATTCAAAGCTTGTGGGTGTTTATATCAATTCCGTAGGATCCCTTTTGGGGTTACAAATGTGGTCGCAAGTTTTCAAAGGGTAATAGACGAAATCATTTCTAATGAGAAATTGAAGGGTACTGTGGCATACATAGACAATGTCACTATTTGCGGTTATAACGAGGAAGATCATAATCACAACCTCAAACGATTCATGGCCGCCGTAAATAAATATGACCTGACCCTTAATGAGGAAAAGTGTCCATGTAATTTGAATAGATTTTTCGAATTTTTGTTTTTTACACTTGGAATAACTAGCCAATTAAACTGAAGTAAATAGCATAGTAGTATATTGGCTAGTTATTCCAAGTGTAAAAAACAAAAATTTCTTTGAATTTCTCAACCACATTACAGCAGTAAGCTAAAACTAAGATGCGTCACTCCCAGTGAAACAAAGAATTTTTGAAATAGGCCTCCAGTTTTGGCCCTTAATTACACCATGAGCAGACCTGTAGTATAGAATCATCATCATCATACTTTGACCTTCCTATGGTTGGTCAAAACTCCAATGACAATCCCTTTCTACACTGTTTAGTCCTATATTGCTGTCCCCAATATCCAACCCTGTGTTCCTAGCTATGGTATCTGGGAAAGTCAATCTTCATGAGACGACACTTTCAGAAGGATGCCATAGGAGTAAGGATGAGATGATTTCCCTGTCTGCTCGGTGGCAGTTGCCAGCCAACTGTAATTGTTTTTGTTTGAGCTTAAGAGAGATTTCACCTCAGTTCTCTGTAAATAGTGTTAAGCATTGCATTGGATCTCCAAATGATGTTCTGGATTTTTCTTAGTAGATTTGTATATGCTCCATCCGGTCACCTTTCAAGAAGAAATTTCTACTACTACTACATAATTTTCATCATCATCATCATCATCATCCTTCAACCTCCCTATAGTTGGTCGGAACACTATTGACAATACTTTGCCACGCTGTCCCCAGATCCCCAATGTCTAACCCTGGGTCCCTAGCTATGGTATCTGGGGAAAGTCAATCTTCATGAGAAAACGCTTCCAGAAGGATGGCATAGGAATAACGATGAAATGATTTCCCTGTCCGTTCGATGGCAGTGACCAGCAAACTGTAATTGTTTTCGTTTGAGCTTAAGAGAGATTTGGTTTCAGTTCTCTGTAAATTGTGTTAAGCATTGCATGGGATCTCCAAATAATGTTCTGGATTTTTCTTAGTATAGAATACCATGATCACCATTTTAATTTTTGGGAACACAATGTTTTAAAATTATTTTTTGTCTTGGCCCATGATTTCAAAATCTGGGTATAAATTATATGAAGACCAGTGTTTCTCAACCTTTTTTACTTTACAACGTATTTGCAGAATAACTAAAACTGTGCAGGGGGGGGGGCACTTCAATTTTAATAAGGAAAAATTTGTCATGAAATTTGAAAACAGGAAATTTTTCATTCAGCATCCCCCAAAAAGATTAATGGTACAGTTTTCATTAAAATAGATTTTTTATCTGTAATTTTTTTTTTTTTTTTTTTTTTTAGAGAGGCTGATGATGACCAATTTAAATCCCTTTTGGGAAGGCAAAGGAAAAGGATTATCTACTCTTTAAAGATTAAGGAATTTAGCATCCATTGTAAAATATCAAATAACAATAGAAGCCATGTGCTTGGTGCCTCTAGCTTTTTAAATTAAAATTTTCTTTTAAATATTAAAATAATTCATAAATTACTTTTCTGTTAACTTGGGGTGAACCTACCTACCTACCTCTCAGGGTACATTAGTGTACCTGGTTTGCTTGTTTTGTTTTATGGCATATCAACCTCAATGGGTTATTTAATGCCGACAACTTTTTTCTTCATATTTTGTTTTGTCAAAAATCTATTTCTGTTAATATTTTTTTTCAAAAATATATTTCTGGTGATAATTTTTTCTTCAAAAATTTATTTCTGTTAATAGTATTTTTACAAAGTATTTCTGATATTAAAACCTATTTGTTACACTTTCATAGTGATTTTTACCTCAGTTTTGGGGCTAACTATTTACCCATAGCTGGGACCCTAACATGTGCGGGTCAGGGTGGACTTGGGAACAACAGCAATTAAGAGGTGGTTCCACACTCCTCAAAACCTCTTCATCAGAGACCTTGCTGTTGGACATAGTTTATCGTCTTACCCTGGACATCAATGTAGTTTATCATCATACCCAGGACGGATTAGTGTACCTGGATGCACTGATCTAGAGGGTTAAATTAAGATATTTTCAAGCTTTTGCCACATCACATTGAAGTACTTAGATAGATGATCATTTGGGAGTACCAGGTGCCCTAAGTTTGGATGTGTGGGTGTTGTAATTGTTGTGGATTCTGGGATGAAATCCGGTACTAATAAATAACAAACGCCAAGAAGAAATATCGGAAAATAAATGTATTAATGTAATAATACAAACTGGTAATGCAGGTTAGTAGTTCCAGGAATGCCGGTTAGTAGCAAAATATATATACAGTCTTTGGTATCGACGTATCACTGTATGACTTATTACTGAGTCTACGTGCTTGCTCACTATGACTCTTGCTCGTTACATTCGATCTGGTTTGTGCTTGTTCGCCCCTCTTTCTCGTTCTTCCTCCAGGTATTCACTAGCAGTAGTATATGTATACCCTGGGTGAGTCCATTTGTGTAAAAAGGGGAGAACCCCTCAACAGTAATGGATAATTTATAATTGTTAATCAGAGAGTTCCAATTCCAGCTGGGTTTATTATATTCACTTACATGCAAATACCCTTTAGAAAGGTATGAATCCACCTCTTCTCTCCCCAGATATGGGTTAATTAGTAAGACTTGTATCACTAAAACCATTATCACCTCCAAAAACATTTTTACAATCTAAAAATATTTTCTGGCTTTAAATAACCTGCAAAGGGTTGATAAGCCATAGAAAGTAATTCAATCAATCAATCATTTTCTTTTTTTCTTTGTTTCAGTATGGATGAATGTGAAGCTCTGTGCACACGGATAGCTATCATGGTCAATGGACAATTTCGCTGTCTTGGAAGCACCCAACATCTGAAAAGCAAATTTGGGGAAGGCTATACACTGGTTGCTAAAATGCGTTTCCCTGAAAACCCGAACATTAAGCTGGATATGAACCCTTTGATGCAGTATATCGAACAGAAATTTCCTGGTTGTATACTTAAAGATCTTCATGAAGGTGTTGTCCATTATCAGATCAAGAAAGACAATTCAACATCTTGGTCAAATCTTTTTGGAACATTAGAGCAAGTCAAAAAGACTTATAATCTTGAAGCCTACTCCCTTGGACAAACGTCACTCGAGCAAGTGTTTATAAATTTTGCTCGTTCACAACGACCAGTAAAAGAGTCGGAAACAAAATCTTGGAAAACTTGTTGCCGTTGTAAATAACTTTGGGAAACTTTCTACCTGAAATTCTGAAATGATAAGTTTTTCTCATCCTTGTTGTTATCACAACCTTTCAGTCATTGTACCCTTTGGCCTTCATCAGTAGGTTACCTAAATTAACAAACACCTGATGAAAGCCAAAGCACACACAACCGAAATGTTCTGATAACAACAAAGACAAAGGCAATAGTACTTTGGGAAACTCTTTCTTTAAAGATTTTATAAAATTCTGTCACAGAAATTTAGCCATCCATTATTTTAGTCAGTTGTGTAAAAAACCAAATTTTTTTTCGATTTGTTTGGAATATTCTTCATATGTTACAGAATATGAAGAACAAGACAGAAATGCAGTTTCATTTGTGTATATTTATTGGGAAAGATTTTCGGGTACATATTTTTTTTGGCAAACATGGCCCCCAAAAAAACAGACTGTCAAAAAGATGGTTTTTCCTATGATACTGCTATTATTTAACTGCCTTCACTACTCAGCAATTTTTATTATTTTATAAAGCAATGATTAGAATTGGAATAAAACCTAAACATATGAAAGGGAATTTATATATTTTCTTGGTTCTTGAGAATTGACAACAAAAATAATAAACACTATTTATTAGATTGCTTATTGGAAATGTTGGCAAAACTTTGGTTGATTTCCAATCGATTTTAACTTTATAAATGATAAATAATAAGGATTTCCTTATAGTTGGTTTACATATTTTAATAATTTAGCAAATTTTTATAAATTTCTGCATAAAAAATTGTTTTCATATTTATTTCTTTATAAATTGGTAAATGATAAATATTGCATTGCGTTAGTTTTAATCAAATTGTATTAGTTTTTAGAATGTTGTAAATATAAAATAATTCTTGTAAATAAACAATATAATAAATAGTGTTTAATATTTTAGTTGCAAATTCTCAAGAACAAAAAGAAAGTATAAAATTTGTTTAGGTTTTATTACACTTCTAATCATTGCTTTTTAAATCAATAAACATTTCTGAAGAGTGAATGTAGTTAAAATAAAGGGGGTGTCATGGGAAAAAACATTCATTTTTTTTTCAGTCATGAAAGTTCATATTTGCTTCTTTTTTTTTTTTTTTTTTTTTTTTACATGTGTATCAAGCAACTTTTCTTCTAAGCCAATACTGCTCAAATTGGAAATATTGAAATTTTATATATTTTTCATGATTGTTCCTGATTTTTCATTTTTTTAAAAGTCTTTTCATGATTTTTCATTGTGAGATGTATATATATATATATATATATATATATATATATATATATATATATATATATAAATTTACATTGAGCTCTCTGGATTTTATCCTCATTGGGTCTACCCATATGGATTACCTAGTTTTCTATAAACTATATATATATATATATATATAAATAAGTGTAAAATATTGCATAATGTGTGCTAGTGGTGATAAAAATGAACAATATAGAATATTGTGTATGCCCCCCCCGCCGTCAGTCAGAGTTGACCATGGATAGCAGCCAATATAAAATAATAGAGCTAAAATTTATACTATTTATATGAATGAATGCAAAATTGGAGCTCAATTCTCTCACAAATTCTGAGGTTAAAAGGTAACAACTCTACTTTATAGTAATTTAAGATTTATTGTGAACAATACAGAATTCTGGCACAAGGCCAAGGGGGGAAATAAGGAGGGGCTCGTCTTCATTAGCTATCCTAGTCCTAATTAATCTGAGTCATGACCCATTCTTTCAATACAATTTACTCATGTACCACAAAAACGCATCCATCACCACTTAACCCTGCATATACCACAATACCGCATATTCACAGGGAACCTACAGAACATCCCATGACATAAAAATTTGAAAGCCTATAAAGTTTGTTTTTTAAAAAAAATATATAAAAATTTCATGATACATGAAAAGATGGGGGAGGTGAGATGAATCCAGAAAACAAACTAAAACTGCAACACAAAGACAAAACTAAAAAATTTTAGGTGGGGACCTCAGTGCGTACACCCAGGACAAGGACAAAAATTGCCCTCAGCTTCTGCAAACGGCATATATACATATATATTTGCTTACATATATATATATGTGTGTGTGTGTGTGTGTGTGTGTGTGTGTGTGTGTGTATATATATATATATATATATATATATATATATATATATATATATATATATATATATATATATATTGAACTCACACTCTTTGGGTCCAGTCACTGGATCTAACTAATGCTTTTATCCACTGTGCCATGTGTCCTTGAGGTATTAGAGTGTGAGTTCAATACTCAGTTAATGCAGTGGAGAACTTTCAGAGGGGAATTAACAGGAGATAACTGATAAAT